>CM067382.1:37226625-37826625 GCA_034510155.1 Eucriotettix oculatus
AGGGTGCAATCTGCGCGCCCACGGGAATTTATTACACTATCACTGCAGAATGGAAAAACGACTACGACGCGTAGTTGTTCTGTCGGAGCGAAAACAAATTTATGAAACGAAGCGCGGTAGCATTATATCCACTTCACTGGCTCTAAATAAAGAATGGGTAGCTTATGTAACGTTATTAACAAAATATAGGTCAATTTCGAAGAAGTGACCATCAATATTTTCATCAATGCTAAGATGTTTACATTATTACCATCTCACGTGTCTTACTTTCGTATTCTTTTCCACTAGGCGCAATCCCATGAGCTTTATCTCCTTCCCGTCTTCGTTATTCAACTCATCACATTTTGTGTAACTTGAAATTTAATGGAAACGATGTACTTAATACAGTCATAATCTTTTTAGAGTATTCCATTAACTGATTTAGAGAAGTTATATATAAAATCCTAGGAGGGAGAACAAGTCGATAGGGAAGGTATTTAAAAAAAGATACGCGACCGTTATACTCTTCTAGTCTGTGTCTTCAGGGAGGAAGCAGCATCATTTCAGAGTTGTATAGACATAATTACCACTCAGCAAAAAAAAAGCCACATACAGTCTCTAGTTCCCTGAGTCTAGACTGACCGGAGTCGCTCTCTGTAGATAGTTTGGAAAGCGAAACACTAATTTGTTTCAAACAAATGGCGAGTTTCGTGAATACGCGACTAGAAATCGTTCAGCTCTAAGGTCGGACAAGCATCGCCTTGCTCTACACCAGTAAAGCATTCACAATACCGGGATAATTTTATACAACAGCCTTCCTACAAAAGCTTCGTGAAGCAGAGTAAAACTATTCTTTTAAATGGCGCGTTTTACTCGGTACAGGATTTTCTTAATCATCCTTCTAGTATTTAAATCAAGGTTCCTGCAAAAAGTGTTGAATGAGCTGCCTTATAAAATAGCACATCACATATCTTTAAAATTTCTATTCAGTTTTTTCTGCTCTTTTGTTTGTTTGTTTCATGTATTGCCTGGAGCTACGACAGAGGGAAGGACAGTTTCCTGGTCGCAGAGCTCCAAGTAGTTAAAACTCCATTGCGTGTTCCTCAGTGTGTGCTTGTTTGTGTTTCCCAGTGTGTGTCCGTGTTGTGTTTATATTGACTTTTGTCTATATACACTTTCTTTTACTAATTTATTTTAAGTTTATTTGTCTTTAACTTGTTCATTTTTAATTTTTAATGTATGACGTATCCTATTTCCTCAATCGAGGATTAATGGAAACAACAATAAATCTAAATCTAAACTTATGCATCTCATTAAAAGATGCTCTTTAATACTAGAAGAATTTCTGCCTTTGTAGCTCTTAATTATTTTCCCCCCAAATTAGGTTTGCTATAGTATTCTGTGGGATCGAGCTACTGGACCGGAACATCGTCTCCGACTCCAGCGGCAAATTCCAGGCCAAGCTGAGAAGAAAGGATAATTACACTGTTTGTAACATTTTTCGAACTCCTGTTATGGCCAATTCCGTGTAGGATTTGTAGGATTTTTGTGTATTCTGCTCCATAAGAAGGCCCGCTTAGACGACCCTTAGAACAAAACTCATGTCTCTAATTTATGTAAATATTGTAAACATATATTGTTAATCGCTAAAAAAAGCCGGATTTGTAACTTAAAAATGATCTAATTATAGTGGATTATGAACTAGATAAATTTTTGAGTAAATTGAGTTTTTCATATTTATATAATAATTATTCATTTTAAAATAATATGTTCCCCTCACATACATTTCAATACAATCAAATATTTTTAAAAAATATTATTTATCCTTTATACCTCACGTAGTCTAAATTTGACAACTAAATGTAGTAGTTGAATAAACCTTCTGCGTTGTCTGTAAAAGTGGTTATTTTATTTAGCTGCATAGTTTTTAAAAAGTCAAACGTAAAGTAATGCGCATGTCCACACCCTTAAAGTCTTGTTTCTCCTAATTATTCCTTGAAAATTCCCTTCTATGACTCTAAAAATATTTTATAGTTTGAATAACTTATATTATGGTTTATTCTAAAGAGTTTTAAATTTCATCTACTTTTTCAATTTAAAAAAATATCATTTAATTGTTTCAAACGTTTTAGGAAACTGATTATCGGCTTATATTTTTTATTTTGGAATTATAGCGAATTTAATGATTTATTATCATTTATTTGGTTTAATTTTCCTTTTGACATTGTTATGATAATTTTTATGTTAATGATTCTGACGTTTTCAATATAGAAAACGTGAAAGCAGAAGTAAAGTAAAATATTGAGTAATATTAGATGCAACGTACTATTTTATGTTTGTATCAAGCAAACGGGGCTATACAATAGAGTTGTATGTCATAAGTTATAATATAGTACTTTACACGTGTTCTTTTAATGTTCTGTACATTTAATAAACTTCCCACCTCCATTAAACAATTAAAAATAAATCCAAACAAGTTCAAATATGAACTAAGTTCTTACTAAGCCACTCCTTCTACTCTGTTGAAGAATTTATGGAGCTGAATGTATCATAGGGTAGATATTTATAATTATGAAAGAACATTATTAGAACACTAATTTTTTAGTATAGGATGTAAAAATATTTATCAATTTTATATATAAGGTACAAATTGTATGTCTTCTGTATAGAACTTAAGAAAATCTTATTATAAGTTAAAAATTAATGAATAGTTACAGTATATTTTAATATTAATAAAGCAACCTATGTAAAATCTCTGACCACATCATTGAAGCTTGTGCTTCTCTATAGGATTTATGGAATATGATTTTATACTTATACTTTATACAACAGAAGAAATTATTACACTCCCTGCCGTTTATTTTTCAAGCTATGGGGTTTAATAAATAAAAATTATTTATGGCTTAAATTGATTTAAATTTGTTCCAAAGTTAATATGACAGCAGACACAAAATTTGCAGATAAATTTAGTGGAGTGTTACAAATATTTAAAATAATTAGGAGTTCAAAATGCGATACGGCTGGGCAGGGACGAACAGTAGGATCAATTATTGACACGCAACTAAGTCGCTCTATTTGCTTTAAGCAACAGGAAACCGATAAGTGGCGTCCATACAAGTGTTACTCCGCTAATCGCGTTAATGCGTTGCCAAGTTGCGTCATGTGCTCCAGCTGGTCTTGTTACTCGATCAGACCGTCACCGGCAAGGGATATATACCATAGTTGTGTGTATAACGTTGGACCTTTAACAAGTCTGCTTTCTAATGGAAAGCTGTCGGCAATTTTACTGTATTGTTCATTCTGCATGGCCGTGTGTTAAGTATATGCGTGCCAGCGCATGAGTGTGTTTCCTAAGTGACCCCAGCTCACGCACACTTAGCCGAGATAGTGGAACACTCACCTCTTGCTATGAACACGCACAGACGTTTGTTCAACATCCATTTATCTCCAAGCACGCACGTTTATATATAGATCAAACGGATCTGTTCCACATGCACACATTCCGATTTGCCCAGTTCAAAGATCATTCTTCGTCAAGGAAGTCAACCTCAATCGATTAATGCCGGTTTTATAATTAAATACCAAGGAACTACAGCTTCTAATTACCAGTGCTGTAATTGTATCATTTACTTTTGGCGTTGGTCAAGAATTTTTGTGAGTCCTTCGTCACCAGTCTTATTATTATTGACCATTCTTGCAAAAATTAGGATCACTATTCAATTATATCTTCAGATTATTAAATTACAATAGATTCTAAAGAAAAACGATCGAAATGATGAACCTTCCGCTTTATACCAAGTCCTCAATTCTTAATATTTATTTGGCCCTGCATTGACGTCATGTTTGTTTCACTTTTCTGCTTTTCTCCTACGATCTGTTCCTCAGTATGGACTTCGATTCACGTCCTCTTTACCGGTGTCCACTTTATTTGAACATCAGTATGTTTTATTGAAAGGTAAAACATGAATCATGACCTAAATGCCGATAGACTTGGTTCATAATATAAGTATTAACGACCCGTATAATAGAAATTTTTTTAAAAAATTTTGAAGAGAGTTGACGTTTTTATCAACACTTGTGATCTTTGTCAGTAATGAAATATTATGAACGAAGATAATAGCATAACAGATAATATAAACACAAAGATGTGACTAAAAAGACTGCTTCATATACAGAATTTAGCTGTGAAGTGTCTTGTTTTACATTTATAGAAAATTAATTAGATTTAATGTAAAGTATTTCAGAACTTAACCTTTTGTTTTATACTCCTTAATTCTAGTTGATAAATATCATTTGTTCTTTCCAATATATCTGTCTGTGTTGTAATAAACTGATGATTCTAAATGAAATTTTATGAGAAAATGTTGTGGCATTTCTTCTTCTCGTACAGGTACAGGGAAAAGTTGATTTGAGGACTGAAAAGTAATGGTGGAACTAATAACTAAATTTCGTTTCAACAATAAGAGTAATTACCATAGAAATGTACAAGTACTATTTTGTGAATTCATATAAAACAAGTAGTGCATTTTGGACTGATGTAATTTAAATAACTTACAATGTACGTTATAATTTCCAGCAGTTCACATACAAAACAAAATGATAATTGAAATATAGTAGAAATAAAGTGTTCATATGCTGGCTGAAAATCAAAATAACGTACAATTGTGATCAAGCTGTTTAAAATAAATACATAGATTGAGATATCTGACACGAATTAAAATTTTATTTTGAAACCAATTGAACTTTGTGTTATTGTAATTTTTTTCGCTCACAATTTGTTGATCCAAGAGCGATGTCTGGAACATCTTGAAGTACTACGAAGTATGTAAGCTTGTATGGTCCGTCCATCAGGCATCGTGATGGTCTGAATGATTGCTCCGCTGTTTGCTCCACCGTCGAAACTATGTACTTGGAAATATGTATTAACATATCCAGAATAAAATTTGTAAGTCGAAACAAAAGACCAAATGTCGCTGTCTTATCCGTCCGCAGTGATTTCCAGACAAGACTGGGTAGCGACAAATAAAAAAAAACACAGTCTTGTTAATAATTAAATCTAAAAATTATGACTGACTACCTTGTGCAGATACAACAATTGACACAACAATGCAACCGTGCATCGAAGCCACAACTTACATAAACGCAGCTCGTCAATAATGACTCCATCTCATTTATGGTGATTCCCATCAGTCTCAAAGTTCACATCTCAAATAATTCAAATTTTTTCATATCAAATGTACATGGTTAAGCGATGAAGAGGATGTAGTCATCTGATCTTTAGTTCATAGCTCTAAATACATCAAGAACCACTTCTGAACAGGCCTTAAGAAACATTCACTAATGACAAAAGATACCACAACACGTGGCAAATCTTGGAATCTAGTATTCGGTACACACAGTGTTCAGCTATTGTTCCACTGAAGGCCAAAAAAGCGATTACGACACAGTAATTGCACTGCATATTAAATGGCACATAGCATATCAAATCCAAATCGATGCCCGGTACCTCAAATGCTAATGAACCGGATCGGCTTCGATTCGCCTTCCACCCCAGTCAGGGAATACTTTAAATAGCCTTCACTTTTACTTTTTCAAATATCCTACGATTTAAGGAGACAGCTAACATATTATGACATCATATACATTAAGGATACGGTCTTTTTTTATTCAGGAAGTGTATCATTCAGATAATTGAGTTAAATCTTATTGAATTAATTTCGGACATATCAATTCCCTAACAATGCACGTATATGCTCTTGGTGGTGCTTGTAATTAATTAATTACGATAAAATTAGTACTATTTCTTACATTAATAAGAGATGTAAGGGTAATTTATCTAATTACTAGAAGGCCAGTGCCTTCTTACAATATGAAGAAGAGTCTTTAAAATCCCGCAAGGATGAATTAAGAAACAGTCCTATTAAATACAAAAGTGAACTTCTTAATTTCTCTTAAACCACTCCATGCACTCTGTAATACATTCATAAGACTCAACAAATCAATAATCTAAGAAAACAATGTTTGTGCTCTCATCGACGAGGTTCGACTCAAGATAAACTGCCAACGTATTTTTTGTTACAATTATTAAACTGTAATGACGTAAGCGGTTAACAATGGCAGGTAGAAAAACGGGAGACATATGAATAAAAAAAAATTATTCACGCATGTCAAAGTTCCGAAAAGCGGCGAGCCGAACCGAGTGAACGTATGTGTGTAATTTTCCTGGAAATGATTGATTTATGAATTGCTACACGCGGAACTATGGAGAGTAGTTGAGTGACATCCGAATTCAACTCCCACGCTGCCGCCTGGTATTGAATAGCCGCCCACACAGAACCTTCTCTGAAGAAAACACGTCGCTGATCCCTTTATAGACCACAAAAAGGGCAATGGCGTCCGATAAAACGCTGCTTAAAAAAAACAGGCATTCCAACTGAGGACTGTAGCACATTATATTTCAAACAGATATTTATTTTAAATGAAATAAATTAACGACCAGTTTTTCGGACAGTTTTTATTTAGATTGAACGACGTTTCGTCGCTACTTTTGGAACAAGTATTACAGCAAAAATTATACACAATATTAACATTAAAAATTATTGAAATATCTGAATATTAATAACATTTGTAATATTAAATAATATAAAATTTACAATTTTGATGAAAATATGCCAAAAGTGTAAACAACCTTACTTGACGGCTACTAGATTTTTTTTCAGAAAGCGGAGTAAATGTCATCCAGTCATCCTTTAGGCCTTTTCATTGTCAATAAAAATTGAAATGAAAGCATGTCAACACGGTAATCGTTGCACTATTTGTGCATAAATCCCATGAGACGATTAAAAGGCGAATACAAATTTGAAGAGATGATATTGTTTGAGTGTTCCATTACCTTATTAAGAGAAATATGAGAAATAAGGGAGGCGTAGACAATAGACCTGGGTAGGGGGGAAAAGATGGTTTAGAGAGAGGAAGGTAAAAAAAAAGAGTCGTTTCAAACAGTAACAAGAGACTAAAGGTTCTATAGGGCTTACCACGTCTTGGATGAGTATTCTGGGCTTAAGAACTCTATTAGTTAATACTCAAGCACACAGAGAGCCGGAAACGGACCCGAGAAGGTCGCTGTCTGCAAGGGTCCAAAAATCCTGTCCCTATACAACGCAGAACTCATGTTTCCACCGAACTTCATTCACTTACCTAGATCTAATTACTCTCTATAACATTCCTAATCCACTAATACCTTATCCAGCTCAATCAGCTAGACATATGAACAGTATAAGGGAAAATAGAGCAATAAAGACGACTTTGACCAAGAGAAGGGATAGATTAATAGGCCACGCTTTGAGACATAAGGGTCTTGTAAAATTTTCATTAGAGGCAGACAAAAGATGGAATACGCTAAGTAGATTAGGGAGGATGTAGTAGTTATGTAAAAATGAAAAGTCTAAGGACTGAACACCACAACAACAATTGTACTGCTGTGAATATCACATAGGTCTGGGCAATAGAAATGCTTTTCACCTCAGGGTATCATTGCCCTATAGTATTTTTATACATATAATTTATTTTAGGTCGCGTCAAAAATAAAGTCATTAGCGACCAACATAAATTTCATTAGCACATATGAAGAGAAATTACATTAGGGCATATGAATAGAACATAGAATTATTTTAAATAAGTTACATAAGGTGGAAAGTTAAATTTTCATAAAATAGTAAAGGAGTATTATCAAACTTCTCAATTCCAACGCATAATTGTCAGCGATTTCAATTTTCGACGGCGGATATAATTTCATAATCAATTAGTAAAATTTGAGGCCTCTATATACCCATTGCCAATTCACCGTCAAGGCTAAAGATACAAGAACCATGTCATGTGTTTTCAGTGTTGTTTTTTTTCCTTAGATGCTAATTAATGGCCGTTTCTTTCTTCATTTGGATGCGGACGGTTTCATACAAATAATCCTCCACAGTGTTCATGTTCTCAGCCGTGCACATTCTATTCACAGAGCAATTGTGATTTTTCAATTAACGGGAAACCCTTTCCAGCAATGCCGCTACAGATCCCGGGCTGTTGCCTAGGCGACGCCTCTGGCTGGCGTGGGCGGTGACGTCACGGTGACGTCAGAGCGTCGATGTGGGTCACGAGTGCGTCACAGGTCGCAGCGCCTCTGGTGGCTCGGGTCATGTCCAGCCTAGCCCATTCAGTTTCCCGCTCGCTCGATACTAGTTCGTAATTTCCTGGAAGTTACCCTGGAACCGTCGAGTACGTTCGCGTTCCTATTTATAAACGAGGCGACTATCAATTTCAGTTACGGCTAACAATCTTTCCCTACTCCGTCCCATTATAATTTTCAATATGTCTCCCAACTTATCTGTCGTTCCTTACACTGCAAGGTATTCCCTTTTCTGCCTCAAACTAGTGACCCTGGTTATTGTTAGTTCATCTAGTTTTCAGACTTCACATATGCAACGACTTCACCCATTCTAGAGCAGTGTTTTTTTATTTGGGTTAACAGGCTACATGTTGGTGATCCTGAAACAGGCAACTCCCCTTCTATAGCATAGGAAGGGAATTGAAAAGGGGGGATACGGAAGGTAGAGCAAGGTATAGTTTAAGGATACTACCCAGTGTTTCACCTAAAGAGATGTAGGGAAACCCCTAGAAACCCTGCATCAGGTAGGTCGGGAATTGGGTACTATTCTCACACCCTTAAAAACGAATAAATTATTAAAATTTTATGACACGTGCTACATGACATAATATTCACTCTTGTCTAATTTATACAACGGAATTACAATGATACCAAGCTCTATATAAGAGATTTTGGTTCGCACCTCTTAACTGAAGATCATGTCTTTTTATTCAGTCTTTTATTTCTGGTTAACAAGCTACATGAGGGTGATCCTGAAACAGGCAACTCCCCTTTGATACATAGGAAGGGCTCTTGAGTACTATTTTCACGGGAGACGAGTTTGCTGTGGGGTCGCAGCATTCCCTTCTCCGGGTCTGCCCCAGTTTTAGGAGGCAGTTGGCCGACTGATCCAATGGGATCAGCGGACAACTCTTGCTGCATGCCCAAGGTATTCGACCCCAGTGTGTGAGAACTTTGAAAGAACCCAGAGAGAGTACGAGGCATTCCCGACATAATCAGGTGAGCCCCGCAGTCACTCTGGAGTGAAGCACTCCCTTAGATGCCTATCAAATGCAGTGTTACCAACTGAAACTATTTTAAGCGATTCTGCACGAAGTACCTGCCTTACACTTTTATCGTTTTAATGTGTTGACTTATTTTTTCTCAATTTTTCACAAGGTTCTTGCAAGGGTTCCCTATATTTTTCTTAATACCCTCACAAACAGCGGCCCTCTTCGTCGATAATGATTCCTTTCAGAAATCTCTTTCCCTCCACTAGTCACCATCATTAAGTAGTCACTAAACTTTAAATTTTCCACAAGTCGCACGTCGTCCGCATCCTGCTTTTTACGAACTCTAGTCTTCTCTGACACATTACTTATTTGCCCTTATTGGTTTTTAATAGTAAGCAATTCATTTGAATTTTTAAAATATTCATTCCTATAATACCTGCCTGTCAATTCACAATTCAATTCTTAGCTAACCTACCTAATATCGTTTCCGAAACGATTCCTCTCAACAATGTAGCTGATGTGCACGTAACATTCCCAGTACAGTTGCGTGAATTGCTGCCTAGGCCTAGGTTAAAATCGGTCAATTCCAATTTTTCGAAACGAGGAAAGAAATAGTTTCAGTCGCAATGGTAGTGTGTTAAACCGTAAATACGAGGCGTTTACGTCGCGTGCGTACTCCGGTTATCCCAAATTTTGTAAATAAAATTGGAAAACGGCCGTCCTGTTACGGCCTTCACTCTGAACGTTTAATTTTAAAACTGATATGTAGCAAAAGCAAAGATGATGTTGTATATGGCTTTTATAGACATAGTTTCTATTGTCTCCAACACTAATGGAAGTCATTAATTGCTATGATAAACAGTCACATGCATGCTGTGTAAAAGAATCGATTGTCTCACTACTGTTAGTATAAAAAATATATATTATTGCTCAGTTGGCTTCTGTAATGTAATGTTAATTTCTATTACAAAGTTCACTTCATTTTATTTTCACTAGGAAGACCCCAAAGATGATATTCAAAGAAGGCGTAAACATAAAACCAAAAACTAGGCCGTTTCACCACTGACATGCAAATCATACTTTACTTTGACAATTAGACCCTACAAAGGAGATAAAATTCTTTGGTGCCAAATTATTCTTTTAGTACCAGTTATAGCATAGGTTAACATTCGGAATTTGCACCATTCATGTGATTATTGGGCGTCGAATTAGTAGCATTTTAAGAAGATGGCTCGTGATTCGCTGTCCTGAGAAGTGATTACTACTCTGTGATTCACGTTGACATTCAGCGGGCTGGTAAGCATTCGGGATTTTAGTCATTAAAACTACACTATTATTATTGAAAAATTTCGGTTATTCGTTGTAAAACCAGTTCAAAGCGACAGACATCCAAACAACTAATGAAAAAAATCGTTTCCTAAAACGTGAAGGAGAAAAAAAAAGATTTCGATACTTTGCTCACGAAACGATGCGAATGTAAGTTTGATGTGTCCCCTGTTTTAAATCGGTTTTCTAAACGATTTTATCGATTGTTTGAGGTAAATAATTACTCAAGTGCGGTCCTATTACACAACGCGACGCTATTGGAACAATAAGACTTTGGCGGTCGGGGAAAAATAAGTTTTACATAGATAAAAGTAATTATCATACATAGCATTAATGACTGGATCAAAAGGCTTCATGTAGGTTGTCCATGATGACATACGAAACAAAAAAATTTATTTCTAGAGAATTAAAGGTCTGCCTTCAATATTCATAAAATTGTGTTTCGTGTCATTAAAAGATGAAATAATGTTACTTTAGCTAGTTTATGATTAATTATTGCCATTGTTAGCAACATATGTGACTTAGCTAAATTTATTTGTAATGACAGTCTTATGTCTCACAAGAAATTACATTCCCAATAATTAAGTTTATTATGATGTCATAATATGAAAAACAGACTTGGAAACTATAAAAACTGGCATGAACTTGGAGAAAGAGTTCAACGTGAGGATTAATAGAGGGAAAGCCAAGGTGTTGGAGTGAAGTATGGGATAAAGTGTATTAACAAAGGGTGATAAATTGGGAAGGGATATTTTGAATGAAGTTAAAGAATTCTGCTACTTTGACAAGCGTAATAACTAGGGATGGTAGAGGTATAGTAGACATAAAGAGTAGGATAGCACAGGAAAGGAAGGCTTTCGTGAGAAAGAGGAATTTACTTACGGGTAATGTATGAATATTAGGAAATCGTTGCTAAAAAATGTCCGTATGGAGTGTGGCGTTATATGGGTGCAAAACGTAGACGGTAGAAGCTGCGGAAAGGAAAAGAATAGAAGCCTTTGAAATGTGCTGTTATAGGAGAATACTGAAAATCAGATGTGTGAATCAAATCACTAACGAAGAAGTTCCAATCAGAATAGGGGAAGAGCGAACAATATGGAGAACGTTGACAATAGAAGGGATAGATTAATAGGACACGTTTTGAGACATGAGGGTCTTGTAAAATTAGCATTAGAGGGAAGTGTGTGGGGTAAGAACAGAAGAGGGAGAGTAGGGATGGAATATGCTAAGGAGGATAGTGGTGTAGTTACGCGGAACTGAAAAGGCTTGCGCAAGACAGGTTAGCATGGAGGGTTGCATCAGAGAGTCTTAGGACTGAATACCATAACTACAACATGAAAACCAAATAAACAACTGGTTAAATGCATATATTAATTAGCTATTATAAGGGATAATAAAAGTATCTGCAATAATACTAGTGTTAAACTAGTGAAGTGAAAATTTGGCTTAATGTAAACATTTTAATTTCAGTATGAATCAGTATTTTAATAAGAGCACTCCCACAGTACTGTCCTTTTTTAATCATAATGGCATGATCAATAGAATGAAATGGCTTTGACATACACATACATTTGATTTAGTGGCCTTTAAAGACAAATTAGTCTAATATATTTCTTATTATTTTTGCAAGTCCAAATAAATATAAACAGGTTTTTTTTCCAAATTTTGATTTTAATATGTTCTGCTAGCAAATTATTTTTAAAATTTTGATTATTTCAGATGTGAAGAATTGAAGATAGTCTGTTTGACAGTTTGTATGCTTCTTCATGTAAAGAAATAAATAAATTGCATTTCATCCAGCTCTCACGACAGATTACCATGTCACAGTAAGTAACTCACTTTGGCCATTTATTGGAATTATTTATAATATTTAAGATTGTAATTCAGATCTATCAATGTGTGACTATAATGGGAGACAAGTGTCTGATTACTGATATATTTATAACAAATCATGTGTCAGGTTGCAGCCAAATGCAAATATGAAGATGTCACTGAGCAATGGGAACTATGAAGCTTCTAGAAAGTTTCCTTTCCTCAACACTCCAAGTGGAAACCTAAAGATTGTGCCTAACCAGGTGTGAACTCTAAGAACTTAATTTACTATTTGTGCTTTCACAATTTTGCCTTATAAAATTTCTAACAGATAATTTACTGTACTATGAAACCAACAAATCCAAGTGGATAAAATTGGACTATATATATGCTATAATTAAAAAATTATTGAGTGAAAGATCATTAATACAGGCAAAAAAATTAATAATGAAGTGAAAATATTATGCTACATTATAACTTTTAAAAGTTCTATTGTTTGATAAAGGCCAAGTTTAATTTTGAAATGTAATTTTAAAATATTTACAACTTAACTGTATTTTAATAACTTTTTTATCCTATTAATATCCAAAAGGATATGAAATGGAGAACTTTATGGAAATATTCTGTAATCAACTCTTCTATATGTCAGTAATTATCAGTTTCTAATTTGAACCCAATTAAATATGGTATCTTTCCTCATATTTAAATTTTCTGAGGTTTCATATTATAAATCTTAAAATTAAAATACGAGACTAGAGATCACTTCTCCCATTACATCATTGCTCCCACAATTCTTTCAGGACTGACAAATTTGGAGCATTCAAGATTTATATGATTGTTTTGGTAAGACTTGTAATTGATATGCCATATCTTTATTGTAGGTTGTGTTTGAATCAAAAAAAGTGAGTGTTCTTGTAGCTGATCCTAAACACACAAAAGTCAATGTGAAAACAGACCCAGGAATGATTGAAGGAAATCAAATTAGTACCGAACAGGTAATTATAACTAAATTTATTAAATTCAAATGATGAGGTGAAAATTTACTTAGTTTGTTTCAAAGCTGCTACAGATTCATTTTGATTAACTTCAAATTTGCTCAAGACATTCAATATAGTTATTTTAATGTCAATTGTCCTCATTATAACTAATTTACAATACAGAAAAAAATAATTCAGAACTTTTATCCATAATTGGTTGTTTTATTAATATTATGAGTTAATTTCACTATATTAAATGTCGATCATAATGTTAATAAAATTAAAATGATAGCCATATAGCAGTCTAAAGCTTAAAAATTATTTTACATTTAAAAATTTAATAAACATTTTAAATATTAATTTATTTCAAAATATTTTACCTCATAAATACAAATAGTTTCTTATCAATTTAATTGAATAACACTTTAAGTTATTATCAAATAATTAACAATCTATATTACACAAATTTGAAAAAACAATTTTGAACACAGCATATAATTTTTAGAGATCTGACATGTTAGTCAATAGTTGTAATCTTTGTCAATACTAGAGCCAGACTGAAATAATCAAACCAAACGTAATAACATTAAAAACTTATAAAGACATAGATATATCAACAAATATTATTTAATAAATCATCATGTAAAGTGTGTTCTTTTACATTGAATTTTAAATTCTTTATCTAGAATAACAGTATTGTCAAATATTAAATTGAACTGACAAAGATCATGACTGTTGATCGAAGCATCTGCTCTCTTAAATGAAATTGTTTAGAATTGTTTGTTGTTATGTCTCTCATACAGGTCTTCATTTTCTTGTTTATTTTAGTTTTTACAGGTGTAAAAAATTTACAATTTAACATATTGGAATAGAAAAATCTCTACATGGCAGGTAATCAAACCCAGGATCACTTATTGGTACACGGTTTCTTTAATCAACTCCCATTCTACCCAAGCTTTCACTATCTGTTGTATAGACTTGAAGACAAACTCGGATACAATTTACTAAATCATTCCCTTCATACCCCAATTTTAGAATTCCAATAAATCATGGACATTGTGTATAAATTTATCATAGGTATATTGAATTAATTCAAGAACAGAAGGACTTCAGCTCTAAAGGCTATACACAGACAGTTGTAAAATTATTTATAAAAATTGATGGTTTCAGAAAAATATGTTAAAAATTTTAACATTAAATACAATGTATACATGAATCTGATAATTAAATGTAGGTGGATGTGTCTGTATGTGAATGTATGTATGCATTTATCTGTGAATGTTCTGCACTCTTAACACATGTAGCAGTTTCAACTAAACTTGACACACACTTGACTTAAAATCTGTGCATGTAAGACACCACTAGCACCCCTCGTGTGGGGTATATACACTAGTTGACAATATTAGGTAAGCAATTAATTGTCTGTTTCTCTGTCCCTGAAGTACCAGTTATACATTTTAGTGTAAGTGCAAGCACTTGTATCAAAGCTTACAAACTACAAAGTTATAATGATAATTAAAATGTAAGGTATAATTGCTTGATATAACAAAAAGGGAGATTAATAGATGGTAATTATGAAAGAAATTATTAGTTCAATTTAATTCAGATAATTCACATGAAATAAAATATGTAAATTAATTGAAATACTTTATATAAGAACATAGACAATACATATAAATAATAATTAAATTAATTTTATTTGTATAAAGTGAGTACATATTACAAATTGTGCAAATTGGCACATTCACACAGATCACATACATTTTTGGGACTTTCGTAATCAGTGTATATTTTGTGGTTCAATTTTGGCAGAATATTTCCTTCTCAAGAGTATTATATTTAGATCATACTACCAATCAAAAATATCATGTACCAAGTAAACTAAGGATTGCAATAGAAACATTCAACAATTTAAAAACCTATATTAATTACACAAAAGCAATTAATACTGCATTATTGCTTTATTCTAAAAATCTTAAGCATTTGATAGGATAAAAATCTGTCAGAATCATCCGCAAAATGGATAATTATTTTAAAAATTCAGTATTACAGAGTCTATAGGGAAAATATGTTTAATTCAAAAAATAAATAAATGAGAGTTATCAGTAAGCAATAAACAAAAATGTTAAATTCATTTGAAGCAAATAAAATCTTTAATCAAACAAGAATGTATATAGATTTTCTCGTTGATGTACCATGAATAATTTGTAATAGTATGGAAAATAATTGAAATTTTTGAACACCCATGACAGTTATGTTGACAAATACTACTTTTTAAATGCTAGTAATTTTTACTAGTTATTGTTAACCTTAAACATTCATCTTTATGGTATCAGTAAATTAGAATGGTGTATGGGCATGGGTGACTTAGAATATGAAAGTTGAAGTTCATGGTTGGAGCAAACTTAAAGAATTTGAGAGGTATTACTTTCGTTTTGTAGTAGTCCGTCTCCTCTATGAGTGACTTTATTGTGTAGGGGTTGTTCCTGCATAATGGTTCATCACAGTCCTGGTCTTCAATTGACACTTCCTATTCTGCAAACAAATGGAGTGGATAACTAACCTGCTGAAGGAGGAAGATAAACACTTCCAAAAATTTTATAAGTTTTCTCCAGCCATAGATTTCAACTTTTATATTGAGGTAAGCTACAATAATTAGATGTCCATCCTTCACATCATTTTCATATAAGCTTACAGTCTGAATGCTGATTGTGGAAAATTTGAATAGTTTTCTGCTGTCCAACAAGGAAACATTGGCCCTTTAGTCATTGACATACACACATAATATGTATAAGTTTACAGATGGCAGGTACCATGTAGGGTTTTGGATTCTTGAATTTTCGGAAGTACTGCCCCCTTCATCAGAAGGTTACAAAAACATTTCAAGTGACGGCCAGCCGTTTGATGAAGGGAGCGGTGCCTCCGAAAATTTAATAATTCTGAAACCTCAAGTTTTTACCTACTATCAATTTAAGGCAAGTTAATGACTTTTATCTGTTTATCTTTCCTATCAAATTTATATATAATTATTATATTTTAATTAGTAATGAAGTCACCAATTGGATGTTGAGTAAAGATAAAAATATGGGGAAAAGGTAATAATTTGGGTACCAGGTCACCCAAAAGTTGCCCCACTGAAAGTATTATGCTTTGGTGGATTATTCTCTTCAACCAATAGTGGAAAACCTTCCTTTGTTCATTTGTGACACCAGCCAATTTCCTCAGCCATCTCAATGAACTTCCAAAACTGCTTCAACTTGACACACTACTTGTTCCTGTAGATTTTCTCTCTCTTTACACAAACATCCCCAATGCCAGGGGTCTTTCTTGTAAGTCACCAAACTCCTACTAATTTTCTGGCTGCCCTCAAGACAATATATATCACCAAATATGCAGCACTTCTATGGACACCCAGATGGTCCCTTTCCTCAGCAGAGGGTCTGAATGGCAAGACAACCAACTGTCATTTAAAACATGTCTTCTCTTCTCCTAATAAAAGGGGTGCTTGTCTCTGAAACTTTGAAAAACTCCGAGCCCACAATTTGATTTTCAATTTCTTCTTTGACAATGTCACATCAGGAAATGATATTGTTAGGTTAGTTAAAACAAGACAGGAAAGAGAGATAGAAAATAGGTGACTTGCCCGAGGTTCATAGATAGTAGACACCTTGTGATGTTTGAGCTCTTTAAATTTTCGGAAACACCGCCCACTTCATCAGAAAGTTAGGAAGACATTTCCAGTGCTCATAATTATGAAATAATTGTCACTGTACTTTAAATTAATCTCTTTTATTGCAGGGAACATTTTACAAAATTCCTACAACAAAAAGCAATATTGATGATGGATTGTTTAACCCTGAAGTATACAGTAATAGGATTACAACAGTCAATAAATGCAAATATGTACCTGAGACTGACTTCTGCCTAGAAATGTAATTATCTCTCTCTCTCTCTCTCTCTCTCTATATATATATATATATATATATATATATATATATATATATATATATATATATTGTAACGTGAAAAGTTACACTTAACAATGCAGGCCAGCTTGCGAGTTGCAATTGTTGAGGAACTGTCGCAACTCGGGCCAACAATGTAGTCGTCATGGGGTAGTGGAAGGAGCAGGTTCTGTCGGCGGGACGACAAGAGAATGACCACGCCCTGCAGATATAATTTTTTCTCATGCTCTGATAGTAAATTAAAAACTATTAAAATCAACTTTGGTATTTTTTATGAAAAATACCTGGCGCCCTAAAGGAATTATAAAATCACGAATACGGAGGAACGCAAAATCCGCTACAATATATATATATATATATATAGAGCTTCTGTGTATGTATGTGTGTGTATATATTGAGCTTCCATGTAAAAAATTTTAATAATTCAATTTTTTCTTTAAGTAAATTTTATTTTAAATTTACAGTTTGTTAATTGAAACAAGAAATGAACATTTAAATTTTTTTCAGGTTAGGTAATGATTGTGGACCTATTGACTGGTCGAAAATTATAATGCCCAGCAAAAGTGGATTGGCAAGCCTTTTAATGCACAGATTTATTAATTGTGTGTAAGTTTTGATAAGACTTATCAAGAAGCTTGACTTTAGAGGGAATAGATTTAGTAACAAATTTTACAGAAATTATAACATTATACCCCATAAGTATCTCTATAATATATTTTGTTATGAGCTATATTATTAATTGGTAAATGTTTTCTTTAATATAAATCTATTTTGATCAACTAATTAATAACAAGGAAAGAGTGACCTGATTTTTTTTAAATTTCGTATTTTCAACTGTTTAATTTTGTACACAAGTTTGTCATAATTGTAATATTTTTACAGTGGATTTCTTATATTGTTATCAGCTATATACTTCTACAGCACCTTTCGAAGGAGAATATTTTTCTCTGAAAAATATACAATAGAACCATCTGGACCTTTAATCTTTATATTTCCTCAAAATAAAGGGAAACAAAGAATATAGGTCCCAACATCCTGTGGTGTAATGGTCAATAGTGCTGCCTTGCATCACAGAGGACCTGGATTCGAATCCTGGTTTGGGCATGAATGTTGTGTGTGCATTTTCACACTGTGATACTGCAGATAATGAATTTCCCCCTACTGTAGACGCTAATAACCACGGTAGTTGATTGCAACTTTAAATAAAAAGATTAAAATAATAATATAGGTGTCTATAGTTAATTATTTATTTATTGACAATAACTTCTTTTACAAATCTGAATTTAGAAGTTTACTTGAAATGTAAATGAGAATATGTATACATATTTAATTAAATATCATAATTAAAATCTGATTAGTCACATTAACAATTGATTCTACAATTGAAAGCAATTATTTTGAAAATGTAATGATGGATTCCATCAATGAGCAGTGAAACTGTGTATGAATTTAGAAACATTACATAAATATCTAACTTATTTCTTGTAAGATGTCGAATCTCTTTTTTCATTCTTTTATTTTATGAATTTAAATTAAAATGGTTAGCATAGTGAATATTGAAAAGTGATCTAATTTTAAGATAATATACTTTTTATTTTTACATTGTGAATTGAACTTTGATTAAATATTTAAATACAGGAAACCAGACTGTTCTGTTGTTATTGGGGATGATAAGTTCAATTGCCATCTCATTGTTTTACAATGCTACTCTACTTATTTTGATTCCTCTGAAACTCGCAGTTTTGAGATTTCAAAGGTAATATGTTCTCATTCTTGCTATTTAATCCACTGATATAGCAATGATTTATTTAATACATCAATATAACATTCAGCATATTTTCCACATTGTTTAAATTGTAAGGATAAGTATGATAGTCAAATAATAGCATAAAGACAGCATGTGACATACTTCAGAATGAAATATTATTCCACAATGAAGACTGTTTAAAGAAATTTTTGACTTATTGTAATTTTTCAGCAGTTCAATCATTGTTTTGTGAACTGACATGTTTTTCCATGAATTTTGACAGAATTGTAATAAATTTGTATTTTATAACTCTTCTAAAATAAAAATACTACTTGTTTATCTTTGAATGTAATGAAATATGTATTTAAAACTTATAGAGCATTTTAACACACTTTTTTTGTGTCCATATGAATTTATTTTTATGAAATAAGAGAGTGTATTCATTTTTACAGGCAGATGTCTCACCTAAAGCTTTTCATTTGATTTACCAATGGATGATTGGACCAGAAGCTGACAATTACAGACTTCTCACCAAAGATAACATATTGGAGGTGTTCATGGCTGCCCAGTATTTGGGAATTAAAGGTAAATTACCTTTTCATTTAAATTAAATATTCATGTTGTATAAATGTTTAGCCTGCATTAAGTATTACAGTAAGTAATAGCTTTTTGGGAGGGTGGGAGGTTAACAGGCTACATGACAGTAATCCTGAAACAGGCAACTCCCCTTTAATAGGATATAGGAAGGGAATAGAAACAGGGGGTAGCTAAGGGTTGACCAGGGCTCCCAGGCTCATAGTTTAAGGATCCTACCTGGTGTTTCACCTAAAGAGAGGCAGAGAAAACCCTAGAAAACCTGCATCAGTAGGCCAGGCTGTTGGGTACTATTCTCACGCCTTTCTGAATGATGGGAGATGAATTTGCTGTGGGGTCACAGCTTTCTCTTCCCTGTGTCTCCACAAGTTTTAGGAGGCAGTTGGCCGACTGATCCAATAGGATCAGTGGACACTCTTACCAAATGCCTAAGGTTTTCGACATCAGTACATACACCACCTAAAATAGGTGAAGGTGCCTTAGCATGTGAGAACTTTTAAAAAAAAACAGAGTGAGTATGGCGCATTCCCAATGGAGTCAGTCAATCTGCAAGAAACACCAATAAGAGAAATTTCCCACCACAGCTTCTTTTCCTCTTCAGCTTGAGTTTTAAAAATAAATGTTAGAAATATAACTGTGCACTATTTCAAATAGTTCAGAAATGTTAATTATTAAGTAGCAGGTAGACATTTTCTATACAACTTGCATTCATATTCAGAAATCATGAGCAGTGTTTTCACAACATTAAACTAATTAGTTTTAAGTGTTTATAACATTTTTACAGAATTAGAAGAACAGTGTTGGACCTTTATTGACTGTGATGAGCTATTCTCAGAAGAATCGGCATTTAGTATGTACATGAAGGCTCGTCGTTTGGGTAATAATGCAATAATGGAGCTCATGGTGCCACGAATTATGAAATTTTTCTTGACTCTTGTCAGTTCAAAAAATTTTCTTCACCTGACACACGAAGAAATGAGTATTCTTTTGAAATCAAACTACATTGCAGTGCATTGGTAAACAATTACTACCTATCTAGCTTTGAAAGTATTATTTTGGTGTTAGTAAAATATCTATAATTTATATGTGGTTAATGAAATTATGAACACTAAAGAATTATTAATTTAATTTAGAATAGTTTTTCACTATCTCTTAATTCAGCAGCTGAGTGTAATAGAATATGGATATAGGGAATAAACTTGGTTTTAATGAAGAATTTGTCTGCCGAGTTTTACCATTTACATTAAATGTATATTTTTTTAGATAAACACTAAAATTGAACAGTCCTTTTTAAATAATTTTCTAATACTCTTGTCATTTAATTTCCCTGTCATTCATAGATTCACCACAAGATTTTTGACACATCAAGATCTTAGAACTTTTTGCAAAATTTCACAACCAGGCAAAGTTTAGTTGATTTTAAATAAGTCATTATTTATTTGTTAATATTTTTCTTTAAGTGATTAATATGTTTATGTAATAAATTAATTGAAATTTCAGTGAATTGGAAGTGTTCATGTCAGCAGTAAGGTGGCTAATGCATGACTGGGAAAATCGTAAACAGTATCTTGTTGATATAATGCGGTGCATTCGTTTTGGTCTCATTTCCCCATGGCAACTTGTTGATATTCGTCGTAACCCAGAAAATCCTGAATTTATTGAGGTGACTTCAAATGCTGAGGTTCAACAAATGGTGGAAGATGGTTTGGAGTACGTATAAACATTTATTCAAAAATTGTTAAAGCATTTACTGTACACTTGAAGGTTTAAATGAATGGGTGTCACTTATTCAAAAATTGTTAAAGACAAAATATGGTTTAACCATCAATTAAAAAATGAAGAGCACACAATTTTGTCAAACATAAATATTTAAAGAAGTAAAACATTTTCAGAATTACATAATTTTTAAAATCATCACAAACTTAAATCACACCCACAGAAAATGACATTGTCAGGTTAATCAAAACAATTAATAAGGACAGGAGAGAAATATAAGTTGGTGACTTATCTGAGGTTCACAGATGGCAGGTACCATGTAGGGTTTGAAGTTCTTAAATTTTTGTAGGGACCATCCCCTTCATCATATGAGGTGGCCGATGACTAAGTGGCAGCAAGTCTTACTAACAATTTGTAAAAAATAATTAGGCTCTCTTATGTCCAACAGTGTGTTAATTTTATAGGTATGCTATTGTGAAGTATTGGTATGGAAATAAAACCGAAGAATATTATCATTGGTGTTCAATGCTTTGTCTTCAAGCACCCAGCCCAAGAAACTGGATTGGTGAGGAGAAGGTAATGATTTATAATTTTTCTGAACCCTATTTATAAATATAACTGTAATATATTGATTCAAATAGATACAAAAAAAAGAAAATTAATAAGGTATTTCTCCTCCTTAATTTCAATATTGGCTGTCTTTCTAGACCTACACTACATATCAAGAATTTTTATCTGAGCTTGAAGTGTACAGACGACAACACCTAGGACAGCAATATATAATGATTCCTCGTCATGTCATACCATCAGATCCTCCACCAACACCACCTTCAATGACAGAGTTCCTTGCTCGACGTGAGGAATGTGTAAGTTTAAAGTAGAATAGATTGTGCATATACTAGGAGTATAAAAGATAATATATTTACATAAAATGTAATTAAATATTATAGCCTAACAGTTATTTCTATACAAATAAATATATATATATATAATATATATATATATATATATATATAATTAATGGGGAAAGGACAGAGAGATAGAAAGAAGATGACTTACCTGAGGTTCATAGATGGTAGACACCTTGTGAGTTTTGGAGAACTTGAATTTTCGGAGACACCGCCCCCTTCATCAGAAGGTTAGGAAGACATTTCCAGTGATCGGCTAGCCGATCACTGGAAATGTCTTCCTAACCTTCTGATGAAGGGGGCGGTGTCTCCGAAAATTCAAGTTCTCCAAAACTCACAAGGTGTCTACCATCTATGAACCTCAGGTAAGTCATCTTCTTTCTATCTCTCTGTCCTTTCCCATTAATTGTTTTAAACATGACAATGTCATTTCCTATCTCATATATATATATTATATATATATATATATACAAATAAATATATATATAGGTCATGGTCAAGGGGTAGCATGCCAGCGGTCAGGAAGAGTGGGGTGGCGGGTACCAGAGCAGACCTCCAGCTTGAAGTCAAATGAAAATTGATGTTTCCTTGATGACAGGACAGAAAGCTGAGGAGCCCTGTAAAAAACACATGTGAACCTTGAAAGCTTGGGGAAATGTGTTATAATGAAAGTTTCAGGAGTCTTGCAGCAGTTAGAGTAGACAGTGAATGTCTCTAGGGCATCAGATTTGAAGCCCAAATAAGAGATTAGAAGCATTTAAATTGCTGGCAAATGATTAAGTATGAGGTTTCTCTAAATTCAGCGAGTGGAGCAACTTGGTGATGATGCTGATTCATGGTCTGGAGAGACTGTGCATCATGCCTTGATGAGATCTAGCAAGTAATTAATTTGGAATGAATTGGCTCTAATTTTTTTAATTAATTTTAATTTGAGTAAAAGTTGAAAGTTATTACATATGTAAAATAATAGTTGCTCATATTTTATTAAATATATTAATAATATGACAACATGAGTCTTCACATTTCTTTCATAAATTGGCTATAATAGCAAAGCTGTGTTTGTATTTCCAATTATAAATTCTAGTATTGTCCACAAAATAGGTGTTCAAGCCTCCAGAGAATACAAATCATGGCAAAGGTGATTTCAACCATTTTAAAGATGAATCTTGTGCATTAGATTCAGTAAAAGAAGTGCCACGTGAACCTGATCCACATGAAAGGTCTTATGAAGTATATTTCGTCACTGATACTCATAAAGTAAATGAATCAGTAAAACAAGCATCAATTCCTTCATCCAAGTAAGGATATATATGTATGTTTCAACATATATTAAAATATTATGCTATCAATTAAGAATGTTTCATCATATTATGGTAAAAAGTAATTATTATTTCATATCTGTACTTGGTTGCTGAAATAGTCATTTATATAAAAAAATTCTTTATGCTGAGAAGTTTGATGCTAAATTCAAGATTTATCAACTTTTTAGTCAAATTATCATTCTGGGTTATAAAACTGATGTAGGCAACTTCTTGTTTATAAAAGATTCAAAGCATCAACACTTCGTTAATCAATTAATTGTGAAATCTATGGGCATTTTTATCTTTCATATAAGTTTTTCCACAATTGGCATAGCAGTGCATATGAGCCAAAAAATGAATAATTTATACGTTGACCGAGAACATTTAAGCTTCGTATTCAGTTCATATTTTCTTCGTAGCATAAAATTTAAAATAACGCAATTGTTAACAAGCCGTATAAAAGACAATTTTAAAAAATTAAAAGATAGTAAATGTGATCCCTTTCAATTTGGCTGTAGAATTTTAAAACCAAATGGAATAATGTAAAACATTTATAAGAGATATGATGTTTTGACATTGTCTGATCCTTATCAATTTGGCCTCAGTACTGATAAGGATAATAAGTGATAATAGAAACATCTACTCTCTTCTAAATTTATTGCATTATTCAACATTTTTGTTGTTGTTAATAATTGTGTTATTTCCTTAATAGTAATGTACAAACAGGAGATCACAAAGGTTCGAATCTGGCATGGGCTTGGATGTGTCGTCACGGAGACTAGGATTAAGGCTGCTGGAGAATTGATATGCTGGCCATGTATCATTCCAAATTTGGAATGTGTCATGTAAGATGACAGTCCACAGTCAACACAGGCTGCAAAGCCAAGAAAGAATTGCTAATTACCCATCATTTGACCAGTCAAATTCTGAATTACAGAAACAATTGGTCACAATTATAATTTTACCTAATGTTTAATGAGCATACAAGGACAATAAAATGGTTTGAAGTAATAGAAATTTTCATTCCAAAACATGAGTTATTTTTTGTATCAATATTGTTATTTATGTATTAAAGAGAAGGAAAATTTCAAATATATCTTTGAAAATTTTTACTTTGCAGACGTACTCAAATTATGGCTACAAAAACTTTGAATACTAGAAACTACTTAACTGAAGGCTCTCTCTTCTTTAATAATAGAGAAGCAGTTCTTATATTTGGAGGAACTGATCCAAATGAAACATTTGAGAAAAGAGGTAATATTGGAAAGGACATTTATCGCTACCAACCAGAAGCCAATTCATGGGAACTAGTAGGAGAACTTCCTGAACCAAGACATCATCACCGTGTAGCCTTGCTCAAAGGATTCATTTACCTTGTTGGTAGGCATTGAAATAACTTTTCAGTAAATTAGATACAAATTTAGTTTGTAAAAATTTATTTTTAAGGTGGTGCTGATCCTCGAAAAGATACATTGAAATCAGGTTCTAATGTGGTTAACTCAGTGTGGAGTTTTGATCCAGT
Organism: Eucriotettix oculatus; assembly: GCA_034510155.1. NCBI lineage: Eukaryota > Metazoa > Arthropoda > Insecta > Orthoptera > Tetrigidae > Eucriotettix > Eucriotettix oculatus. Next base: position 37,251,620 of record CM067382.1, read on the forward strand.
TACTAAAAACTGGAGCATTGAGAATGGACTACTAACCCCTCGAAAAAACTTTGGATTAATTGTCAGTAATGGGAAACTTTATGCTATAGGAGGACAAGATCGTAATGAAGTGTAAGTTATAACCAATTTTTAATACTTTTTTTAAATGTTATCATTGATGTGGTAAATATTTATGAAAATTTTCTGTTTAATTCAGTATTGGCCAATGCAGTTTATAATTAAACTCAATTATCTCAAATAAGTGCTTTACAACTTCATATTAATTGTGGTAATTGATACATTTATTTTTATGAAACAGAAATGTGCTAGCAAAAATAATTCTGCACAATGGACACAACTGACTAGACTACAATTAACCAGTTTAAATTAAGCCTAATTAATTAATAAAGTTGTAGTATATTAATGTTTTACTATATCAATAAAGAAGCTTTTCGAATATGGTACATTTTGACACAATGCAGAATGAATAAAACTTACTAGATAATTATTTTATGGCTGTGGTTGTACCACTAATTTTTCAATGATAATAGTTGTAAATAATTAAACAATAATAATGAATCATTTAATACTTATTAAATTGAAAATATTTATTTATTACAGTGTACTGTCTTCAGTGGAGAGATTTGATCCAACTACTGGTGTGTGGGAAGAAATGGCACCCATGATTGAGGGTAGAATGGGCCTAGCAGCGGCCAAGTTCCGAGACCTTATTTGGGTGGCAGGAGGAATGACTGGAAACAGAAAGAGAAAAGTTACCCATAGTGTGGAATGCTATGACACTAGGAGGAATGTGTTAGTGTTACTGATATTATAACATTGCTATGCACTTCAGTTTTATAAATATTGTCATATTTAGTGACATAAAACTAGAATAAAATTCCATAGTTGGTAGTTTGACATGTAATGTTATAATTGAAAGAGAAATCTGAAAATGAATTATTTTAGAAATATTAAGAAGTGTCTGTTCCATCTTTGATTCTAGTTGGGTGGCATGCAGTAACTTAAGATTTCCCTTGTGTTTTGGTCAACTATTTACAATGCATAATACACTTTATTTAATTGGTGGAGCTGGACGAAAGTGTGAGCGAGATAACAGTACTGTAAGTGTGGGAACTATTGATGTTTGGAATGAAGAGGCAAAAGAATGGTGTATGAGAACAGAGCTGGCCATACCTCGACATAACCATTCTGTGGCATATTTTGGTAAGTATGTCAGAATATCAAAACCTATTTGGCACAAGTGTAAAGTCATGACCTCATTTGTACATTAAAATCTAAATTTCCTTAAATTGAACTATTGTCTAGCTTCACAGATCCTTATCATTGGTGGAGTCACAACAGTATATATGAGAGCACTGAAAAATATTGAGTGTTACTGTTGTGACAGGGGCACCTGGATCCGAGGTATGGCAGAATTACCAGTCAATGTCTCGGGTCATGATTCCATAACTCTACCACCAGCAAACTTAATGTAACATTTTCATATAATTATGTGTTCCAATTATAAATGCTTATTCAGTATCAGTGTGTACTTTCGTATTCATATCTTCTTGTCTTTTTATTTTTAAATAGAATGTGACAATAAATTATTGAGGCCTAGCAAACTTATTTTCTATTACTAAAATAAACTTTTAATCTCATTAGTATATTGATTGCTGTACAAATATAGTGTGTGTGAGTAAGAACTTCCTCCAGTCTTAAATGGCACCAAGCTTCAATTTCAGGTAAGCCACCACCTTTCTCCATTTCCTTTCCATTGAACAATGGAAACATTGTAATAGTCCTAAGACTGGTCTGTTGCACCCCTCCATGCTAACCTATCCCATGCAAGCCTTTTCATTTTTACATAGCTACCACATCCACCTTTATCTGCTTAGTGAATTCCACCATTGGCCTCCCTCTTCTGTTCTTACCTCACACAATGCTAATTTTACAAGACCCTCATGTCTCAAGCCACGGCCTATTAATATATCCCTTCTCTTGGTCAAAGTCCTCGGCGAAGGTAAATTATCCGGAACCCATAGCACACGAAAATTACACACAAGTGAGGGTGTGACATTGTCAAAACACAATTGATTCTCTCTATTCTGTCCTTACCATTCCATATATATTTAAATTTTGTGATGAAAAGGGAAAATTGAGGGATAATGTGAATAAAATTTTTTATTTACCAGTCTGCAATATTTAATAACATAATAAAGCTGTAAACAAAAATTTTTACTACACTAGCAAGGTATCATCATTCATCCATTGATATAAAAGCAACATCAGTAGTTGGCATATTCCAGCTTTTCATTTAATATATCAGAAAACTCCCAATTAAACACAATAATTAGAATAGAATAAACAACAGTAATAATATTTTAAATGTAATTAAGGCATGGCTCAGTCATTTCAAAAAGGTAACGAAGTTTGCCACTTCTTCTGGCTATATCCGACGCTGTTTCATTACTCGAATTGAGAATATTCGGTTCAACTGCAGGATGCATTAGAAGAAGTTGAAGTGTGTGCCCATTGTAACCATGAGCTGCAGCCAAATGTAACGGAGTCTGGCTACCAGCACTTTTAGCGTTAACTTCAGCCCCATGTTCTAAAAGCAGACTCACACAATGAGCATTGCCCCAACGACTTGCGGAATGAAGAGGACGCCAATTATCTGCAGTACCTGCTTCAATGTCGGCTCCAACGCCTAACAGAAATCTAGCTACATCTCCGAAATCACTATAACTCGCCCGGTGTAAAGCTGTATATCCGTCTTTATCGCGAGCAGATACACACGACGGATCCTCTGTGACCAATTCACGAACTTCATTTAGATCTCCTCTTTCTGCGGCTTGTAAAATTGCAGGGACATTTGCATCTTCTTCAATTCCTTGGTTATCATCATCCCAACCACTTACAAAAGGTAAAGGTTGTTCTTTCCTTCTCGGCATGTTTATTACCCTTAAATCGGTGAAATGCACCAGGTTTTCAACAAGTAGAATCACAACCGACTCATACAATTTTTATTCGTATTGAACACATTGAAAAGTGGCAGGTATTCCTATTTTATGCTATTGTTTTGCTACTCAACTGTCAATGACATGTTACAACAATAAAAACAAACTATTAACTATACCAAAGATAATTACAATCTAAGATGTTACTAATCGTGGCCAACGTTAGTAAAATTCAAAGACTTTATCCGAAAGAAGATTTAAACGGGACTTAGAAAATTGGTAATTAAGAATCAATGGCTTGTTTTAAAATTAAACGCTAACAAGCAGAAGAACCCCAGACACCTTGGTCGTTTCCCCTATTATTGACAGTGGCGTTATCCTCCCCAGCGCCCCTCTTGTGACATCATATACGAGACGAATCAAAAACCCTCCACAGTCAAATACATTTTTTCTTGATGGTAGCCTCGAAAAAATAGTTTCAAAAGGAAAAAATGCTAATAATTTATGGTTTAGAAAACATTGAACTAAGACAAGTTTAAATTCAAAACATTCTTTCCTGTGACTGCTGTTTAAAAGACAAATCTAGCACAGTATACAACGCTGTAGCATTTTTCTATTTAAAATCCAATTAGAAGCTTAAGGTGTAGAGAAGTAGTTCGTATTTTATGCCAAACATATCCTGAAGATGAGGATATGAATCTTGTGGGAGAATGAAGCATTATTAATAATTAATGTTCCATCAGGAAATAGAAAAAATTATTAATCACACTCAAAAATTCCCCCTCATTATCATTGTCATTATAAGACAAAATATATTTTCAATAAAATTAAAAAATTTATTTCCTAAATATTACAAGTTCATTATACATTTTACACCTGTGATTAATATTACAGTAGAAACCAATAATGATTTAATTGTATGTTTAATGAATATTAAAACTTATTAAAAAGAAAGTGTCTTGTAATATTTCCCCTAATTCTTTTAGTTCTGTCATGTTTAGAAACTTTTAACAGTCAAACACATCTACTCGGACATTATTTGACAAACAGGGGTAATAAAACTCAGACATTCGGCGGAGATTGATCCGCGACCGCTGGAGGCTGGGAATAAGCGTGGATTTCCCCAAAAACCTTGGGGGAGAGGGGTAAACTATTCTTCCCAGAGAAGAACAACGATAAATCTGATTGGTTAATATCCATCCATGCCACCATTTGGATATGAATTAAAGAAGTGAGGAAGAGGCATTTAACCCCTTGCAGCCGGGGAGATTGAGGAGACGAGAGCGGTTGATCAGATGATATTTGTGGCAGATTGTGAAATTTCAGCGCAGATGATCACATTATCAGACAGATAGTCTGAGGATACAAGGCGAAGAGTGAAAAATTGTATAATATATGATACTCCCCTTATTCATCTCAAACTGGATGAACTTAATTGTCGTTGTATCATAAAAACAAATTTATAAAAATTATTGTTCCCTAAGAAGTGCGTCTTTAATTAAAAATTTACTGCTAGTGTTCAAGATATTATGAGAATATTAATAAAAAAAGCGCGCGTCTCCATTTAAATAACTTATATTTGCCAGAGTTTTCACTATTAAGTTGTTATGAATACAAGTGATTTTGAGTTATTATTCATTATTTCATTATCATATACTACTAAATTGTATTTCAGGTAAACCCTTTAGGTATCCGAAAATCATATTTGTTACCGACAACTTATAAAGGGCCCCATTTTTCAAATAGCTTAGGGTCTACTCGAGTCTAAGTCCGGCCCTGTGAATACAGCAGCAAAAATTAATTGAGCAATCTTTATATTTCATAAAAATATTATATAGGGACAAAAATAATTTGTCGTTCTCCGCCGTAAACAAATTTATAAAAATACATCAATTGTCATAAAATCAAAATAATATGTAAATCAATGTGAAACGATTGAAAAGTATGATAGAGAGGACTGATTTGTCCATACGAATTTACAATTTCTGATCTTTCAATGCATTTAACATTATACAGACGGGGATCGCTATTACCAATTTATTGTTAACTTTTAACTCTATCAGAGACGCGCTCAAAAAATAGGTATCAGTTAATGGCAATGAAGATTGAAAAGTAGTGATTCCGAAGTCACATTGCTTGCCGTACTCAAAATTAATATTTTCGTCATACTTTTGCATCCAATGATTTATTCCTAAATTTCGTATTATTAAACCTTCAAAGATAATACACTAATAATAGCTTTAAATTAAGTATAATTTCATTCACACAAACAACAGACATGAAAACAAATTACTGATATGAAAAGTAGGACTATAAAATTAAACATAACAAAAACTATGTTTCTGGGTTAAAAATTGCATCCAATTTATATCAATTTTGCAATATAAATCACTATAAGTACAACAGAATGACAGAAGTAAGAGTTTCAGTAATGTATGCTTATAATCATCTTAAGTGATTTTGGTATTCAATCTTCATTATTTTCTGAACAGAAAGCAGGCTTTAAAGTCGTGAAATACTTGGGATTTAATGACATTTACAGATTTAGTATGTCCACCATTTTTTTTAAAGTAATAAATTACATTATGGAACAATATACGTTCAACATATATTTCAATTTTTAGTAACTAATACACAGCTTCGATTAATTTATGTTGATGCCAATTGCTTACTACTTAAAATTAACGTACGTTTAATCAGAGTCTTGTTTTAAATTCAATGTTCGATTACTGAATTTTTTAGAAGAGAATTAGGCTAACAAATTAGAGGTAGACAATGTACATAGGTTTCTGTTATCTATAATATTTAAAATGGAGTAACCTAGTTATAAGTATTCCTAATTCAGAATTTTCCAGAATAAAATGATGTAACTGCATTGTTACTGCATTACAATTGTATCTCGTTATACAATTATCTTAATAGAAATAAATTCGTAGTTTAAGAAGATTGTGACCGATATTCCCAGGTGCAAGTGAAATGCATTTTTTTTTTGTAATTAAAAACCAACAAGTTTTCTTCACAAATGTGTTCAGGCTCGAAGCGGGGTAGTTTTTTTTCCCGTTAATATTATTCTTTAGTGGGGCAATGTGTCGAAACGTTATAAGTTTTGAAAACATCTGCACAAGTTAGAAAAATAGTGTTTGCCAATATGTGTATATATATATCACATGTGTGCAATAGATCTTATAGCCAACATATTTTTGAATTGTATAATTTAATATTAGCCCCCCCAAATCGAACTAGGCCGCAAATTAATTAAATATATTGTTTTAATTCTTCCATTCTTGGAATTCTTATTTGTCTTATGTGGGTAATTTAAAAGGGTAAGAGTAGGTCTACACATGGTAACATCGTAAACTAATGGACAGAAATTTAAACGAATTCAGAATTTATTTCAATTATTTTTCTTTAATTATGATCTTTTACTCCAAGATGCAAATATTGCTGGGTGCTCGGCATTGCTCGGGCATTCATTTATATTTGCCGAAAATTGAACTTTTCACGCCCCTTCCCCCATCCTTAATGAGAGCTGAATTTCATCATAAATCTACTGGTACTTAAATAAGAAGCCGACGAGTAAGTCTGCGTGCGTGCGCCGATAACGACGACGTTCGTGAAAAATCAGTGTCATTACTTTAATATGTCAGTTATATTTCAGATATGTAATCAGGCTACGTGAGGAAAAAAGGTATCCTGTGGTAAGTTCTATGTGTCTTTAAGGTAGGACCCTTTTTGGCAGAAAGAGCAGAAGAAAGGATCATAAATCTTTGAAAAATCGACAGACACCTCCTCTGGGTGAGCACTGCTAATAACCCAAATTTTTTGGCAATCGAATGAATAGCTAAGGAACGCATAAGGGTCAAACATTAAAGGACACTGTGCAGTTGGTTGAGGCACAGTATATAAAACACAGGTCATATAGCATACATTGTGTAGGTGAAAGATAAGAGTCAAACTCAGAGAAGTACTAGGAAGTACGTAAAGGCTGACTTCCTCCAACTTGATTTTCCTCCCCAGATGTCAACATTTTATTTAAGCTGCAGTTATCATTCAAATGTATTCTACATTTTTTACTTTAACTGCCACACTGTAGCTGGGATTCAAAGGTATATTTTATCATTAGGTATAGGTTCAGTAAACATGTTATAATTCAGATTAAAAAAATGACTATATGCTTAAGAGTAAAAAGTAGATAGAAAAATTGTACTATAAGACAATTACAAGTTCAGTGTCTTGTACAGAAAATTCAGCTCTTCATTTAATCATTTCTTCAGCTTATTGTGTTTAGAATCAAATAAAAATATCCTTAAATACAGCAAATAGTTCCTGTCTGATCCAAAATGATGTGTGTGATCCAGTTTGCTGGAATTCACTGTGATGACTGCTGGATTATAAATTTTTGGAGGCAACCACACCTTTCATTTGTGTGCGCATATATATAATCAGAAAATGACAGTCAGGTTAAGACAGACGGAAAATTGGTGACTTACCTGAAGTTCGCAGATGGCAAGCACCATGTAGGGTTTGAGATTCTTGAATTTTTGGAGGCACCGCCCCCTTCATCAGATGGTTAGGAAAACATTTCCAGTGACCACAGACAAACCAAACTTTGTTTAATAGTTAGTGCATTATCTCAGCCATACTGAAATAATATAAAGAAGGAATTCCCTGATACCAGTAAATTTTTCATTTAGAAATAAAAAAGCATCACATGTACAGTTGAGTCATGTGTCAAGATGATGCACAGTGGACAACTCCACACATATTGTAGTGGGGGTAGACATTAGCTCACTTTTACTCCGATTTTTGTCAAGATAAGTAGGTAGTGTAAAATCAATTCTGAAAATATTGACATTGGGAAATATATTGCAGTTCGTTCAGTATATGTTGTACATCAAGAATCACATCTTTAAAATGTAATAGATAGTAAGTTATCTCATGCATGCACACAAAATATTAATGAAAATAGGAGAATGGTACATCAAATAGAATGCGAGTTAGGAGACGATCAATTTGGTTTTAGGAAGAATGTAGGGACAAGACAAGCAATATTAACTTTGCAACTGATTTTAGAAGACAGGATAATAAAAAACTGACCTACGTTTATGGCATTTGTAGATTTAGAAAAAGTGTTTGATAATGTGAACTGGAACACACTATTAAGGATTTTGAAGAGAACTGGAATAAAATATTGGGAAAGGAAGCTTATTATACATAACCTCTACAGAAGACAGGCAGCAGTAATTATAATAGAAGATCAAGAAAAGAAAGCCATAATCAAGAAAGGAGTAAGACAAGGATGCAGTGTGTCACCCATGCTGTTTAACTTATATATATAACAGGCAATGCATAATGTTAAAACAGAATATGGAAAAGGAATCATACTGCAAGGAGAAGAAATAAAAACCTTACATTTTGCCACAATATTGTAGTATTAGAGAAATCAGAAGAAGACCTGGAAACCATAATCAATGGGATGAACAGAGTCCTAGAGAAAGAGTTCAATATGAGGATTAATATAGGGAAAACCAAGGTAATGGAGTGTAGTTTGGGAAACATTGGCATAACAAAGGGTGTTAGATTGGGAAGGAATAGTAGACACAAAGAGTGGGATAGCACAGGCAAGAATTTACTTACAGATAATATAAGTGTGAATATTAGGAAATTGTTGCTAAAAATGTTTGTATGGACTGTGGCGTTATATGGGTGCAAATGTGGATGATAGGTGCTCCGGAAAGGAAAAGAATAAAAGCCTTTGAAATGTGGTGCTATAGGCGAATGCTGAAAATAGATGGGTGGATAGAGTAAGTAACTAGAAAGTTCTAAACAGAATAAGGGAAAAGCGAACAGTATGAACAAGAGAAGGGATAGATTAATAGGCCATGTTGTAAGGCATGAGTGTCTTTTAAAATTAGTATTACAGGGAAGTGTGTGGGGTAAGAACAGAAGAGGGAGGCAAAGGATGGAATATGCTAAGCAGATTATGGAGGATGTGGGTTGTGCTAGCTATGAGGAAATGAAAAGGCTTGTGCAAGATAGGTTAAGTGTGGAGTGTTGCGTCAGACCAGTCTTAGGACTGAATACCACAACAACAACAACAGATAGTAAGTATAGGGTGTGTTAAAAAGATGTCACAGTCTCCATATCCATTTGTCTGAAGACAGTTAATGTTCTTAACAATGATTGTAGCATTTCAACAGGTGTGTTGGAGGGGTAGTACCTCCTCAAATGACAATACTCCCCTTCTCCTCTCCCTCTTCACATGTAAATATGACATGTAGAACCTCACAGACTGTAACATGCTGATGGTGTCTACAAATATATTGAAACAAATGGTTAATATTAATAGATCATTGAATAGTTTTAAATTTTGTTAACTAAACCATGATTTATTATTACAGGAAAATATACATTGCTGTCTTGAGTCAGATGAACTGAAACAGAACAGATATGGAATATATTCTCCTAAAGAAACTCCATTTGCACTTGAAATGTAAGTGAAGTGCTTTGATTTTAATTATAAAGTATTACAAATTAAATATTTCTCTTTTATAAATGAGTTGTTATTTCCGTGGAATTATTTGTTACTGAAAAATTTTAATTTGTTTGTTATGTTTCCTTTATTGACTTATATTTTAGTGTTACAAATTATCTGCATTAATTTTGTTCTATTTTCTTTTCAGACTGAAAGATGACTTAATAACTGTAGACTGGTCTAAAATTAGGATGCCAAGTAAATCAGACTTAAAAGACCTTTTAATGAAGTGCATTTTGAGCAATATGTATGGATATTTTGCCATATTTGAATAGTTAAACTACATTACCAGTCAATCCATATATATATACATACCTAGAATAAATAAATCCTTCTTCTATTTCATGTGATTTTACTTGAACTTCAAAATTGTTACATTCAAGTTGTTAATATTTATTCAGTTTTGGACACTGAAAATTTTCAAATTCTTAACCAGTTATATGTTATTGTATGATATGTTACATGTATCTGTTTGGTAATGTTATTGTATTATAATTTTTCTGGCCAGGAATTTGTTGTTACATTGTAGTGTGCACCTATTTCCTAAATTATTAAGTAAACTTTTTAGTTACAACATCTATAGGAGTGGTCCTTTGAAGTATTATGAAGTTGATAGCCAGCAGGATCATAAATGTATGTGTCGGGGTGATAATTTTAAGTCTAAACATTTTGGCTACATCTAAGAAGGTTCAATAACTTCTGCTGCTTGATTTATTTAGAGCAATTTTTAGGCTGATGTGTTATCCCCAGATTTGGGAACTAGAAAATGTAAGACGAATTCCTATTGGGTAAAGTCACAGATATTTTGCCAGGAGAGGGGAAATCATAGGTTTTGTGATTGGTAAAAGATTGTGGAGAGAGTTTGGGGAAGTCTTGAAGAAGGGTGGGAGTTAGTTGTTGTAGTTAGCTGTGGAGAGATGGAGAAGTTGTGGAAGTTTTCTGAGGAGAGATGAAGAGTAGAGTTGCTGAGGAGTTGTCAAGAAGGATAGTTGTTGAGTTTTTGTTAATGGTTAAGAAGTGGTTGTTGAGTGGTCAAGTAGTTAACTAGAAGCTGTCATAGAGATTGAGGAGTGAGTTATCAAGTTGTTGGAAGGTCAGGGTTGTTGTTGAAGGATCGAGAGAGGGGAAGTGCTGTAAAGAGATTTAAGGCAGTTAGTTAAATTGTTGAGTGGACAGAAGCACCAGTGTCACAGAGACGAGGTGCTCAGCCAGTAGTAGCAGTCCTCCAATTCCAGAAGTGGTCACTTCAAGGACTTAAAAATTTCCGGCCAGATCTACCTATGAGTTTTCCGGTGTTGGAACTGGTAAAGTACTAAAGTAAATCATAAATCCTTCAGAGCCGTCAGCCATGCCACAGTAGTCATAACCACAATCAATTAGTGTATATGTGAAGATAAAGACCAGGAAGTATTTGAGCCACCATCCCCTGACAGACAGAATCGATTGGTTTTCAATTTGAATTTATAAATTAAATTCATTTTATAAAATGTATATATTTTTTTATGAGTAGGGAGATAAATTTTAATTTTTTTTTGTTGTTTTCTTGTGTTAATTATAATTATAAAATTTAAACTTTTTTTTATTATTTATTCTCTTTGCTATAATTTAATTTAAAGTAAAACCAAAACCTATAAAACATTACAACATGCTATTAAGACTTTATTAAACATTTGTTGTGCAGAAGACCTGATTGTTCTGTTGTAATTGGAGATGATGTGTTCTATTGTCATCTAATGGTTTTAAAGTGTTATTCCAAGTATTTTGAAGCAACAGAAGGCAATAAATTTAGCTTTCAACCGGTAATTTTTTTCCATCTACAGTTTGAAATTTGTTACAGTATTTAAGTAATACTTCAAAAGCTGACATAGTATACTGATATAAAGAAATAGTACTTTGATAATGGAATGAATGCTGAAGGTTTAATGATAATTATAATATATACTTTCAAATTTAAACCATAAAATAAATTATTCTGGCTTAATATTACTGTTATAGTTCTTTATCTCTCATTTTTGACATGGCTAGTTACCCTGTTTCACAATTTGTTTTTTTTTCCCCCTAGAGACAGGTATCTGCTAGTGCATTTTCTTTTATTTACAACTGGATGATTGAATCTGGACCAAATAGTTATAAATCTCTTTCAAAGCAGAATATACTAGAAATATTATGGGCTTCTCACATTCTAGGAATTGAAGGTGAATGATTTTAACAGTTATACTTATAATTACACAAATATTCTAATAGTAAGGAGCTTGTTATCTTTTATAATGACTTATGCCCTGAGAACAGAAGTGGTCTGTGTGGTCAGCTGCACAGTGCTTACCATCTATTGGCTGAGGCAGGAGGAGGATGACAACACTAAAAATGTGAATACTGTATTCTGTTTCAACTCACATAATATATGTTTTTTCATACAGATCTCAAAAAACAATGTGAAACATTTATTGAGTGTGAAGAAATGTGTACAGAAGAAGCTTCTGCCATCATGTATTTGAAAGCAAGCCAATTAGGTGACAAGTACATCACTAATGCTTTTGAACGAAATATCTTGACTTACTTTTATACACTTGTGAGTTCACAGAACTTTCTTAAAATTTCACCTGGAGATTTATGTGATTTATTAAAATCAAACAATATTACTGTTCATAGGTAAATGACTAAAATCTATAATATTCACTTTAAGAAAATAATTTATATGTTGAGGGATGTTTTTAAAGTAAGTTTTCGATATTTATTTTAAAAATAACATTACTTCTAGATATTTTATTGCTACTTTTCCACACACACATAGTAACATCTATTATTCAGCACTTGTTACAATGGGAAACCAGTTTTTGTATGCCTTTGTAAAAGAAATATGCTGCTTGTTTCTAACAAATTCATCACTCATCGTGCACATTTCCATGACCTTTATTAAACTGTCTGATCCACTTCATTATCATTATCACTTCCTCGTTCACCATACACAATTGACAATGAATGTTTGATTCATAACTGTGTTTCACTTCCTAATGCATGAAGATGTGATCACAACTGCAGTGGCAAAAATTATATTAAAATGGCACTTACTTTAAAAACAGCCCTTGTATATATTACACTAATGTACACTTATTTGAATTTGTTGATAAGCAGACAAGAGGAAGGTTTTATGCTACTTTACCTGATTAATATTATTTTCATGTTGTCTACCTATGGATAAGACTTTATCCCTATATATCAACTCATTATATGTCAAGTCACTATTTAACTAACCAGGAATGACTCCCTAACTAGAATAATTTTAAATAGAGACCTTTCCACTTATTTACAAGAAAGTAAGGATAATATGACAGGATCAAGAAATTGAGTTCAACACTTGATTCAAAGGACTTTCCAGCAGTTGAATGGATGAAAATTCAACAAAGAAAAAAAAAACCAACTGGACAACAGTGGAAAAGGTCCACAGAAAAATCAATCTGCCCATGTCAACTGTTCAACAATATGAGTTATGAATCAAGAATTATAATACATTCTCAACAATATCAAATTATACACTTTCATTTATTAATAATAATCAGTGAAACAAATAATCCACAAAATTTACCCTTGTGGTTTTGTGTTTTCATTACAAGGCTAGGGATGGTAAAAGGTGAATGCATTAAGTCTATGTCACACAGAGTAGTTGTGATGAAGAGTGGGCTATATTTCCAGGTTGAAATAATTGTTGGAAGAAATTGATGATTTTGAGTTTCAATTAATTCATAATAAAAGATTATGCAAGGAAAGAAGTATAATTAAATTAAATGTTGACATTGCAGTGAATTTGAAGTATTCATGTCTGCTGTAAGATGGTTAATGCATGACTGGGAAGAACGTAAACAGTTTTTGGTGGACATAATGGAGTGCATTCGCTTTAGTCTCATTGCACCATGGCAACTTGTTGATATACTCCGTAATCCACAGAATCCTGAATTTCTTTTGGTATCTGCAAATTTGAAAGTGCAGAAGATGATAGAGGAAGGCATAAGGTATATAAATAGTTGTTATTGTTGCTACATGAATATTATCATAGCTCAATAGAAAACATGGAAAATCTATATAGTTGTTGAATGAAGTGTTCTTGGGATTCCACTCGGATATTGAAGTTTGTTTACCAAAACATTTTTTTGTCAGTCACTGTCAGTGATTTTATTTCACAATATGAGTCATTAATAAAATATACAGACAATTTACTATATATTCTTCCCTGTAGAAGATGGTGGTGACAGCTCTTGAAACATTGTGGCAAATAAATATTGATACATGAGTGGAATTCTGAGAACACTTCATTTATTATCTTATTTGCCAAATGTATACATATATATATTCCAGTTTTTGGCTAACCGATCACTGGAAATGTCTCCCTAACATTATGATGAAAGGGGTGGTGCCTCCGAAAATTTAAGAACTTCATGGTACCTGCCATCTGTGAACCTTAGGTAAGTCTCCAACTTTCTATCTCTCTTTCCTGTAAACAAATGACAATAACAAGAAGGGTAAGATATAATAATAAAAAGGTTTTGATCAGAACTTTTTATGGGTAAGATTTTATTAGTCATTTTTGAATACATAGTTCATAAAAATGTTATTAAATGTATAGTAAGTCTAATTATGTACAGAATCGTTCTTTATTTTATACATAAACATAGCATATAGTAATTTAACAAATTCTACTAAGTTATAGCACTATTTACAGTTTTATTTCTAAAAATATCCCCATTGAGTTCTGGAAAAGATCTTAGACACTTTACGATAAGTTCTAAACTGTAATAATATTCACTTCAAATATTGAGGATCAGTATAGCTTGAAATGTATATAATAATTCTGAACCAGTGACATATGTAATTTGCTCATGACTAGGCATGCCACTATCAAACAAGGATATGGAAATAAATCACAGGATATATGTAGCATACTTTACCTTGATTCACCAAGCCCGAGAAACTGGATAGATATGGGGAAGGTATTTATTTATTTTACAAATATATTTTTAATAGTTAACATTTAATCATATAGACTTATATTTATAGTGTATTATTCTTTTGTATTAATATTTCAATATTATCCATATTCAATAATAAATAATCATACAGCTCCTATTGTCTGTGTTAACATATTTTAGTTGAACTTAAAATCCTTCATTTTATTTTATTGTTTATTAAAAGTTAATTTGGAATATTTAGTTTCTAATAATAATTTAGTAACTGAAGTGTCAAGCCTTGTAAAACACTTTGTTAATTAAGCCTATTATATTGTTATACATGTTTTTTTTTGTAAATGATGAATTTTTAATCCAGATAAAGATGTGTTCTCAAATTAAACTTGTCAGAATATTGAATATAAGAATATTTAGATTATTTGTTGTCACTTATTGATTTAGTTTTCTCCTTGAATGGTTTTAAAGTAATTAATTGACATCATGTGTTAAATTGTATTCTTACTTCATACATCCATAAGGTAATTTAAAAATGTATAATTTTGGTTTAAATAATTTCTTAATACCTCATCTATATCATCCTAAATTCTATTTCACATATGTAAAATCTAGTTCTGAATTTTAAAGAATATTCTTATTTAAATTTAATTTAAATAATATTGTGGATAATAATAGGAATCAACTTATTATTTTAATAGTTTGTAATATCCTGAATTCAGCTTTTTGATATTTATGCATTGCAGAGTTATACCTTATATCAAAACTTTTTAGCAGACCTGGAACTACATCGACGCCATCACAGTAATCCTTTGTCACAAACAAAATTTGTTAAAAAGTATTGCAGAATGAATGAACTTGTACTGCTAAAGAAAGATTCATCAAGTTTGCAAGTAAATAGCCATAGTAAATTGTGTGTATATTTTATTAATGACTCATATTGTGAAATAAATGCACTGAAATATTCATTAATATGTACTGGTAAAATATCAAGCATAAATTAATAAATATTTCAGTCAGGAAAGCAATATTGATTCCTGTATATCATGTTTAACAAACATCCTTACCCAAGCTGTGGACATTGCAATAATAAAAAAGACCATATACCTACAAATGAGTCATGTGGTAGAATGAAGATTATTCCTGACTCACACCATCTATGAGCATGCACTCAACTGCTATAAGAAAGTCCTTCTACAAAAACAAAACTGCTATTCTAAAAATAGAGAGTAAAATTTCAGTATACCATCAAATACCATAAGCCAGTAGATCTGCATGGGTAAAATAGATGTCCAGCCTCTCTCACCAGACTGGCTATAAGGATACCTGGAATACTATTAAATGTATCCAATGCAATTAGTCTTATCAAAAATCATAACAATAAAGTCATTAACAACATTAAGGAAAATGCAGACACTGCATCTAACTCAGTGATATAAAGCTACTGTGATCACATCAAAAGCTGAAGGCACATCAAGACAAGCTCTAGTCAATCCTTGGGTGCAGCCTCCTTGATCCAAGCACTTTCCATGAGCTTCTCTATATTATCAAACAAATGGCCTAATGACATACCCAACATATTAATAAAACACCTCCACCCCAAATGCATTTAGATCCTCCTCAATATCTACAAAATATCTTGTCTGCCCATTCTATTATGTCCACCTACAACAATATCTTGTCTATCCATTCTATTCTGTCCATCTGGAACCAAGCCAAAGTAATTCCAATCCAAAAATCCAACAAAATCAGCTCCAACCCTGCCAACTATAGACTCATTGTACTTAATAGCAATTTATACAAAATCCTCAAAAAAATAATAATAAAAATCACCAGTTCAGATTTTGCAAAGCTCACTCCACATCAGCCTAGTTTGTTCCACCTCGCTACAAAGGCATCCAGAAGAGATCAAGTCATCATTTCTAGAGTAACATCTGGCTACTCTAAACTAATACACTCTCACATTTAAACAAATAGTCTTCCAATTTATGATCTCTGCAACAATGGAGCACATGATGAGCTCTTGTAGAAAATTGCAGCAAGGCAGATGCCATATACTTGGAGATGATAACCCACACAAGATTAGCCAATCACCAGAGTACCTATAAAGAAATATCAACTTCTTAAAAACCAATAATTGTTATGATGAATTGTAATCACTTTGTTGTAGCTTAATTTTCACCTTTGTAACCCTTAACAGTTCAGTCATATGATCACACAGTTAATGTGACCTTAAATAAAGCTAATTATATATGTGTAAACTAATTATGTACATTTATTTATATATTATGCAAATAATATTTATTTCCATGAGTTTTAGAGCTACAGTTCAGATTTAGCCAGCATTATGCTCAATGGTAATAACGAAATTCAAGCACCGCCAACCCCAAAAGACGAAGTAAGCTACATGCCATGTATTCACTTAGAAATTTTACCACAACTTAACATACTTGTTTAAAATAAATATAATAGGGAGGAGAAATGCTTCAATTGAAGGTTAGATAAAGAGCATATAGCTAAATTTAGAAGACTTAAGTGGGAAAATGTTGAATGGATCCAGGTTCTCTCACTATCTGGGCTGTTATTTTACCACTGAGCTAAGCTCAGTCATGTCCTGAGGACCAATTCAAATTCTTCCACTCCTGTAAACCTAAGATATGCTCACCTACAATTTACTAACCATGCTCCTCACAATCTAAATTCTAGGAATCCAGTGAAGAATAGACATTGTGTAAATTGATGAACATTAACCACTCACTGGAGTACCTAGAAAGAATTATTAACTTCTTAAAATGAATTAATTGTTATCATGTATTATATTCACTTTGTTGTAGCTCAATTTTCATCTTTGTAACACTTAAATCAGTTCGCAGTTAATGTCACCTTAAATTAAGCTATATATAATGACTTAAATATGTTTATTTATATGATCTGCAAATAATATTTATTTTCATGATTTTTTAGAGCTACAGCTCAGATTTATCCAGTATTATGTCCAATGATAAATATGAAATTCAAGAACCGCCAACCCCTAAAAACAGAGTAAGCTACATGCAATGTATTCACTTAGAAATTTAACCACAACTTAATATACTTTTTTTAAATAAATGTTATATACAAGCACAATAATTGCAAATAAATTCAGTTACATATATGGAAATGGTTGCAACTTTGTGCAGTAATTTGACGCCAATAGATATTATAAATACTTCGTATTGTTTTGTTGGAATTACATTATTCATACAGTTATTTTTACTAGTAAATGACAGACAGATTCTACATAAAACAGAAAGAGGTTATTAATATATATACAATACACAATTTTAAAAAAATGTGCATGATCACGATGAATGTTGAAAGATGGATATTGAGTAAATCATTAACACACATAATTGTAATATTTATTCATCTATCAGAAGTTAAATTACTGTACATCCAACCATTATAAGATGAACTAACATTTATTGGCATTAGGTATAATAAAAATAAATAAATAAAGTCAGAAAAATTGAAACTTGGTGTGGAGCACATTAGGAATACAAAAATAAGTACAATGTATTGTCTGATCTTTAGGACTTCATCAGGTAATATATAATACACTTTATCAATTCATATTAATTAATATGTATTAAAATTAAATTCACCATGTGTACTATAAAGCAGTTATTCTTATATATATTCTTATATATTCGGAGGCACCGCCCCCTTCATCAGAAAGTTAGATCACTGGAAATGTCTTCCTAATTTTCTGATGAAGGGGGTGGTACCTCCGAAAATTCAAGAAATCCAAACCTCACAAGGTGTCTACCATCTATGAACCTCAGGTAAGTCACCTTCTTTCTATCTCTCTGTCCTTTCCCCATTAATTGTTTTAATTAACATGACAATGTCATTTCCTGACTCATATATATATATATATATATATATGTCCCTTCTACGCTTGACATATGTATTTCCTTGTGCATGATTCCATGCCGTATATATGATTTAAAGAGCGAATTTCCTGCCTTTCTCCCAAATATTTCTATCTTTCTTTCTATCCAATTATCAAATGCGTGACTTCGTCACTTATCCCATATATATATATATATATATATATATATATATATATAACTTAAATATGTTAATTTATTGATATATTCTGCAAATAATATTTATTTTCATGATTTTTAGAGCTACAGCTCAGATTTATCCAGCTTTGTGTCCAATGATAAGTATGAAATTCAAAGACCACCATCCCCCCCCAAAAAAGTAAGCATTCACTTAGAATTTTTACGACTACTTAATGTATTTCTTTAGAATAAATATTATATACAGACACAATAACTGAAAATATATTCAGTTAAAGATGTGTAAATAGTTGCAATCTTGTGAAATAATTTGACACAAATTGATATTATGAATCCTTTATGTTTTGTTGGAATTACATTATTCACCCAGTTATTTTTAATAGTAAATGACAGATTCTACATAAAACAGAAAGATTATTATTTTATATACCATACACAATTTAAATTAAAACAAGTTTATATCTGTATAACAACACCACAGGTTAATTATTAAATACAAATAAAAACCAATTCAGTCTTCATTGTTTATTTTAGAATATTCAGAAGCTTTCACCAATTTCACCATATTCATCTGAAAAAATATACATTCATTACAACATCTCAAATTTGCATTCATTATTTCAATTAATTACTCAAGTACATTTCCAATTAATTTTTACCTGTTATGTTCCAGAGGATTTCAGTTTTCTTTACATTCTTTAACATTACTTGTCATCAAAACTGAAATCCTCTGTAACATAACAGGTAAAAATTATTTGGAAATGGACTTGAGTAATTAATTGAAATAATTAATGTAAATTTGAGATGTTGTAATGAATATATATTTTTTCAGAAGAACATGGCAAAGTAACCAAAAACTTCTGAATATCCTAAAATAAATATTGAAGACTGAATTGGTTTTTATTTGCATTTAATAAAACAAGTATGATCAAGAGAAATGTTAAAAGATGGATATCGAGAAAATCATTAACACACATAATTAATATTTATTCATCTTACAGCAGTTAAAATACTGTACATCCAACCATTATAAGATGAATTGAAATTTATTGACATTAAGTATAATAAAAATAAATAAATCAATAAAGTTAGAAAATTGAATACTTAATGTGGCGTAAATTTGGTAATTACATCTCCAGTGTAATTAGGAATAGAAAAATAAGTACAATATATTGTCTGAACTGTAGGACTTCATCAGGTGATACATAATAATTTAATCAATTCATATTACAGGATTAAATTCAATGTGTGTACTGTGTAGTATTATTGTTATAAATCAGTACTGTGCTCCTGTTTGTGGCAATTGTGTCTGACAATAATGCTACCTAAGAATAGACAAATTAATTTTGAATTGATTTATTATTTAATACAAACTACAATTTATAGCACTTCTTATTTCAGACCTTACCATCATCTAAAGAATGTTTAAAATCTGTTCAAACTAAAATGTTTGAAAGACTTCAGAGGATAAGGTTTACAGATGCACTTAATTTGGAAAGACAAAATACTGAAACATTTGAACCTGGATCTGAAAATGAGACTTCAGTTGATGAAGACATACAACCAAAAGTTAATAAATAATGTTAAAAACAATCTTTGAATTCTTAAAAACATAAAGTAATATTTTTGAATAATCATTAATCTTGGTTCGGAAGATGTTTTTACCCTTATATAAATATGACTACCATTACACACTCATAGAGCATGTCCATTCAACTGAGTTGTTGGCTAGCCGATCACTGGAAATGTCTTCCTAACTTTCTGATGAAGGGGGCGGTGCCTCTGAAAATTCAAGTACTCTAAACCTCACAAGGTGTCTACCATCTATGAACCTCAGGTAAGTCACCTTCTTTCTATCTCTCTGTCCTTTCCCTATTAATTGTTTTAATTAACATGACAATGTCTTTTCCTGTCTCATATTAATATTTAAATGTGTGTGTATGTCATGAAATGACATTGTCAGTATAATTAAAACAATTATTAAGGGCAGGAATGAGAGTCAGGAAATTGGTGACTTACCTGAATTTGAAGATGGAAGTCTCCACTGTGGGTTGTAAATATTCAAATATTCAGAGACACCTGCCCCCTCTTTCAGGAGAGAAGAAACTGCATTCCAAGTGATGGCTGATCTCTAAAATTTACATTTTCATACTTCCCTGCAAGTCAATACCTACTACTAATTGAACAAAAGTCAAAGGATTTTTCTGTCTTTCTTTCCAATTCAATTTATTACGCATATTCTGTATGTATAAAGCGTAAATGTTAATGTGAATTGCTAATTATTTAACTATTGATGTTTAATTACAATGATAGTTAATTAAATAATTAAAAACTTATGGGTTATGTTTTAATAAGAATTCAACAAAAATGTAGGAACACAAGATTGAAAAGGTTGGCAGTCTTTCTTTTGACATAAATGTCAGCTCTAACTCTATTAACGAAGACCAACCTTTGCATGGGGAAAATGTGAAATCTTTTGATGTATACTTCTTACCAGAAGTAGGAGGCTCCTTTCGAAAGTAAGTACAACGATATGCCTTTAAAATAATTTCTGGATATTTCACTTATATCAAGTAAATAATATTAATTTGTTCTATGGCACTTTGCACATAAAACAACTACAATATAAGTGTGCAGGTCATTAATAGATAAATATGACTATGTATAGCTGACAGCTACTGTTTTTAATTATAGGATGTTGCAAGAATGAATAACTTGCAGAATTATATTGAGGATGTTTTATTGCCATAAATAACTATCATATTGAGTGTATATAATAATTGTATTAATGGTTAATGATATTTGTACAGTTGCATAAGTAATTCTGTTACTGGTTATTTTTATAATATGATTTCTCTGAAGTTTTTTGTTATTGGAGCTCATAGAATTGAAGCTCTATTTAAGTATATAGCTCATAAGTCCTGGTATTTACATAGTAAAGTTATGTATTATTTTCTGATTGATCTTGTTTTAAAAATGTTAAAGAGTAATAATAATAATAATAGTATAGAATTATGGTAGAAATTAGAATATACTTATAATGATTTTTAAAAATTGGTATTCAAATATGATACATTGATGCTATCTAAATAGTAGCCTTCCCTCCTTTCCCCAATTAATCACTCATAGTTACTTGAGTGAACCCATTTAAGTATGTGTATATGTGTATCTCCCCAGCCCTCAACTTAACAAATAATAATTCAAACCTAATTATATGATACAAAAAGTTATTTCCAATCAAGTATTTTACATTTAATATGCTTGACATATGATTTACTGATGTTTTTACATTCTATTCTCCATGTTTTTCTTCAGTTGTCATTTTAATAAGAAAACTAAGTAATAGTTTTCAAGACGATTAAATTTTTAAAATCCAGAGCTTATGACAATATTAGCACATTATCTGTACAGAAGAAATTTTTTTTTCATAATAAAGATAAGAAAACATATAGTTTAATGTGGAAATAATTAGTTATTACATGGCATTAAAATAGTTAATTTTGTTATTAGATGGTCTCAAGTTGTGGCAGAAGGAAATGCTATTCAAAGAAATTACCTTGCTGATGGTTCACTCTTTTATAAGAAAAGAGATGCTGTGTTAATATTTGGTGGCATTGACCAAAATGAAAATATAGAACGAAAAAGTAATCTTGGAAAAGACATTTATCGTTATCATCCAGAAGGAAATTTTTGGGAAGTTGTTGGAGAACTGCCTGAACCAAGGCACCACCACCGTGTTGCTTTACTGAAGGGATATGTGTTTGTAGTTGGTATGCATTCAAAACTTCTATTTACACTAAATTATACTGAGTTCTTTTTGCCAAAAGAGAATATATTTTAAGGTGGTGCTGATCCTCGGAAGGATTCAATAAGAACACATTCTACTGTTGTGGGAACAGTTTGGAGTTTTGATCCAATTACTCGATGTTGGTGCAGTGAGAATGGACTTATTACTCCACGTAAAAACTTTGGATTAGTTGTGTGCAATGGGAAACTTTATGCTATTGGGGGTCAAGATCGAAATGAAATGTATGTGATAATCAATTTTGAAATAATGAAAATTTTATTGGTTACAACATTATGGTTCATGTGTAATTTAAATGCAATATAATAAGAGGAAAATATATGCTAATATTACAGAAATTTAAGATCATAATCAATAAAAGTAATTATAACTCGTGAACTTCTTTGATATAAAAATTATTAAAACAGTATTATGCAATACAAATCAGTTACCAAATTGATAACTTCATTACAATATACAATACTAACATATATTTAAAAATAATTTTACATAGCAACCAGATATTATACATTTTATTGAATTATTTCAGCCCACTCTCTTCGGTAGAGAAATTTGATCCAGCTTCTGGCATATGGCAGGAAGTTGCACCAATGAACAAGGGCAGGGCAGGTCTTGCAGCAACAAAATATAAAGATCTTATATGGGTTGCTGGAGGAATGACTGGATTGAAAAGATCTAACAATAGAAGAGTTACTGGCAGTGTTGAATGCTATGACCCGAAATTAAATAGGTTAGTTTCATTCAAACGATCCTAGATAATATATATGGAATATATCACAATATGAGAAAGTGATAATTCATTGTTTATCTCAGTATTGCAGCATATTGCACAATGAAAATAATTAATAAATTTTTATTGTGGTATGCTATGTATAAAATAAAAAATAAATATATGTATGGTATTAAAAAAAATTATTTTATAAAAAAATAATGAAATGGATATATGAATAAACAATTCTTGGGTGCATGTGGTCTACCACATTGGGAAACACCACTCTAGACTATTAGGAATAATATTTTTGATAGTGCTGCAATGCTCACCAATGCTTTCCAGAAGAAGTCTTTGTTTGGCTCATGTAGAATATAGAGCATTTTACAAACCTCTGACTTTAATGTTGATACTCCTACTGGTTATATTTTTATTCCTGCCTAGCTTTTGAACCTCCGTATAATATATATATATATATATATATATATATAACAATTAATGGGGAAAGGACAGAGAGATAGAAAGAAGATGACTTACCTGAGGTTCATAGATGGTAGACACCTTGTAAGGTTTAGAGAACTTGAATTTTCGGAGGCACCGCCCCCTTCATCAGAAAGTCGTCGGCTAGCCGATCACTGGAAATGTCTTCCTAACTTTCTGATGAAGGGGGCGGTGCCTTCGAAAATTCAAGTTCTCTAAACCTCACAACGTGTCTACCATCTATGAACCTCAGGTAAGTCATCTTCTTTCTATCTCTCTGTCCTTTCCCCATTAATTGTTTTAATAAACATGACAATGTCATATTTACTCCATAACACTACCTGACTTCATACACAGTTGTAAACTTGTTGTGATGCATAACCAGCATCAACTCCATCATCTGCATACTAGAATAGTTTGTCCAAAATACTTACATGACATTCTTGCTTTCATCTTTAGATGGATTCCAGGAAAATTATTGCAATTTCCTGTTTGCTTTGGTCAACTGTTTGCAAAGTATGATACTCTTTACGTAATTGGAGGGGCAGGCAGGAAGAGTGAGAGGGACCAAAATACAGCTAGCATTGGAACTATTCATGCCTGGAATGAAGAAGAACAAGAATGGAGTTTAAGAACAGAGCTAGCCATACCTCGACATAATCATTCTGTTTCCTATCTTGGTAAGTACTTTATAATTTTAATATTATTAGCTATAATAGTGCAAGTTCCTCTGTAAATATTATTCCATTGAATTTTTAATTCTTATTTTTTGTAATTATATAGCTTCCCAGATGCTAATCATAGGAGGAGTCACAACAGTATATATGAAAGCCTTACGAAATATTGAATGCTATTGTTGTGACAGACGTACTTGGATTCGAGGCATTGCAGAGTTACCAATCAATGTTTCAGGCCACGATTCTTTAACCTTACCAACAGCCAATATGATGAATGTGGGATAACTCATGTTTGTTTGCCAAAATAATTTAATCATTACAGTTTATTATAATTAAAAGCTAATAATTTTTTTCTTGTGAAAGATTTGTCAAAATTCTTTGTGTATCATGGAGGATTTGCTTTTAATATATTACATAGGTTTTATTTGTTAATCAGAACTTAATTTGAGATGGATGAAATTTTTTTATAGTTGCAATTTTAATACCAAATTAATTATTAATTTTTTGTAAATTGGAGATTTTGGTAATCTTGTAATTATCATTTTTAGTATGTCTGAATTAGTTATTTATAGACATCATCAACTCTTGAGTGCTGCATTAATTTTCAGCAGGATATTGTGGTGTTGGTTTATACTTCAGGTAAGCCGCCACCTTTCTATCTCCATTTCCTGTACTTATTAATCATTTTAATTTTTTACCTCTCAGTTATGAAGAGAATTAAAGTAACAGATTTGATGGAAGATTAGAATAATGAATCTCATTTCATGAACACACAATTAATGATGAAGGATTAAATTTTTTTTTCTCCAGTCTGGTCAGAACTTGCAAAAACTGAAAGAATTGATGCAATAATATTTGATTTTAGATAGACAATATATGTAATAAAAGGACTGTACACTGTGCTTCAAAAACATGAATAAATTTTATTTATGAAATACTAACAGACTTTTTACAACATGTTGTACATATATAGTGACTACCATACTTTTTAAAAGAGGCAGTTACAAACAAATAGCAACATTTCACAAAATGTGTATACATCCACCAAGATTTAGAATAATTATTATGTTATATTATAAAAATAAATTATTTATATACCATTATATATTACAAACAAATAATACTCCAATAAATTTATACTTTAACAATAATTAAATTTTTTTCCAATTTTACATCTGTGATTCACATACACAAAATTGACCCTAATTTTATAGCATTGAAGCTTAATTCAAAATTGTTTCTCATTGAAGACAACAAGATAGATGCCTCAATAGTTTTCTGTTACATTTAAGAAAAAATGATTGGTGAATTAAATTAGATACGTGAAGTTTTGTCAGTGCTTGGTAATGTGTATATATTATGAACTTTTTTATACTTGTCTAAAAGAAGATTCACAAACACAGGGGTGCCAAATATACAAGTAAATAATGGTGCAAAGTTTTATGATGATGTATCCATTGTTATCTAAACTATATTAGTTTCACATTAATACAGATTGAGTAAAACATTGATGGTTATACATTTTAGCTATGCAAGATCCCATTGTAGAAAAGCTGATGAAACAAAAATTAGCATGTAAGTCTTAGTAATGGAATGAAAACAATATTGCTTTGTATTTTTTATTTTATGTGAATGTTTGTGAATTTTTGACTAACTGATACAAACTTTTGTTCAAATGTATGATAAATTGGTTACATTTTCCATTGCAATTTTAATTATATATCATCTATGATCTATAACACTTTATTTAATTAGAGTTAAATTAGAAAAATGTCATAATATAACAATGATACATACATTTCTTAGAACACGTTAATAAAAGTTGCAAAATATTCAGATTTACTTTTTAGAAGTTAGAAGCTGAAGGTAACATTTCGTTGACGTACAGTTGCTATATGCATAAAGTAATTAAAAATACCGAGTTATGGATTATGCCTAATTATTTATCTACAGTAGTTTTGTAGAAATATACACCAAGAAGTAGGTCAAAATATTTATAATCACAAGTACGAATATTTACACATAAAATTTACAACAAATAATGACATGAATTCAAGGTTGGTTAGTCTAATTTGGCTTTATATAGCAAATCCAATTTTATTTTAAAAGCATTGTATTGAGTTTAGCTCCAATTCAAAAACTGATAAAAAATGCATGTGTAGCAAACATAGCATAACAATTGTAGGGGAAATATGAACTGAAGTGTGAAAAAGGTTGTATGTGAAGGTGAAATACAAAAAAGAGATATTATCAGTTACAATATCTTACTATTTAGAAATCAATAAATAATAAAACAATTTATAAGTCAGAAAAAAAGTAGTATGAATTTCATTTACAAAAGTTATAACATGACAGTTTTTCTTACTTATAGACTGTTTTACTATTTATAAAAAAGAGACAATATTTGTTATCCACATGAAGATAACTACTCGTAGGTGTTACTTGTTTTGTATGGTGACAAACAAGAACTCTCTTTTAACAAAGCTAAATAAAATCAACTTTTTTCCACCAATAAGCTGAATTTAAAGATTTTGTTACATTACTTATTGTAATAGTAATTTTGATCATTTCATTAATGATGCTACACATAACATACAATATATTTTTTAATTAAGTCAAAATCATTATATTGAAAATGAAAGATGTGATGGCGTGTTTTGATGAAGGAGGTAAGATTCTTAAATAAACCAAATGAAAAATTATATTGAATTAATTTTTGCCCTTATGAGGTAAGGAAGGAGACAATGTTAATTATAAATTAATTGATAATCCAGATATGAAGAATTGAAAAGGATTTAAAATGAGAAATTTATTTAATTACTTTAATTGATTACAGAGACATATCATGAGAAACCAAACTCAAAAAACAAAAATTTCTTCAATTTCTTAACAAAGAAATTCGTTGATGATGAAAGACATGATAAAAGTGTTATTAAGAATGTAGGCAATTAGCACTGTTGAAAAAATACTTTTAGTAAAAATCTTAATTCAAAGGCACTTAATAACATCAATTTAAATTGGCTTTTATTCAAACACTATTTTCTTTAACAGTAGACATTTTTCTTTGTAATTTAAAGTTTTACAAACTGTTTTCATTATACACATTTACATATATATTGTAAGAAAGGGGCATTAAAAACAAAAAATTTGGCAACAAAAAAGTGACATAGGATCTAAAATTACATCCAATTAAAATAACTGATGCATTAATAATACTTGGTACTATTTAAAATTATTTTAACTATACCCACACCACCCCAAGTCCCCTTACTCAGTACATAACACCTTGTGATGGCATACTGCACAGACTGTTCCTTAAATTTTTAGGAACTTAACCCTCCTTCGACACTATGCAGATGGCCAACTTTTCTAGGAGGTTAGTGCCGCCAAAAATTTGAAGAACTTTCTCCTGTCTAACATGGTTAAACTCAATTTTAGGCAAACCACTCACTAGGTCCTTTCCATAACAATTATTTTATATATAAATCTATTATATTAAAGCTATACTATTTTCATTTGTGAACCGTTAATTCAACAAGACTGATTATATCAGTTTTTAATTAATATTGGACACTTGAAAAATAAGTGGAATATTTTATGCAATTTAGGTTAATATCCATTCTATTACAATTATGTTTTGATAAATATTATTAAGGATGTTACAGTAATGCCTATAGTTAATAGGCATGGTAAATAATAACACTTGGTATGAACACATTATGTCAGATCCATTTTGCTTCTCTGATTCTTTCGATGTGAATCATTTGTATCAAAGATTAATTTTATTGGAAGTATTTCTAATATCTCAAACAAAAGAAACTCCCTTTAGTAATAAGAGGAATCATTTTTAAAAAATGTCAATTCTATTTGTACACAAATATTACTTTAAAAAATTCCAGGGGAAAATAATTTAAATAATTTTCTCTTCAATCTTCAATAATTTCAATTTTATCACCCATTATTTTTCTATATTTAAACTAATAGTTATTTATAAAATTTTTCAGACAAGTAATTTGAGAAAGTTTACATGTTGAAGGATAATAAATGATACAGATAAAATTTCTTATGAACACATGTTCAAATTAATTGTTATATGGATAATATAAGGTTACTCGGCGGCTTCCTGGGAGTTATCGCTGTTCATCTGACCAGCTAATAATGCAGACAAAGTATTACTGTATGTAATCATGTGCTGCTGTTGTGTTATCAAACTGTTGTGAGCTGTTTCTGGGCTTAGCTCTTGCAGTCTCATGTATGGAGATCCATCAGAATTCTGTGATGCAAGAGTGGGACAGTCCAAGAGATCAAGTGCATCACTAGGTGTTGGTGGACCTGACAAAATTCATTTACAGTAGTGAGAAATGAGCCTGAACATTTATACTATAATAAGAAATTTTATAAATATTATTTAACATAGTTGTTACACACACATTTCTATTTCCGGTAATTGTTTGCTAGACTGTCTTGGTTGTGTACAGTCACCTTGTACTCGAAACTGATATTCCTTGCAGAAGATGAATACACTTAGTTTTACTAGTCTAAATATCATCCTAAAACATATTCCTACACATTTGTCTAATCTTCACTGTCTTGGCTTATCATTATTTCAAATTTTACCTGCAATCATTTATCTAAATTATGTACCCTATTACCTCCCCCTGAATTTTTCTAAATCTCCAATTGAACATCATTCTATTAAAAGTGACACTTTGAATTATAAATAACATAGTAATTAACAATATATATATTAACAATAGGTAAAATTAAAATATAATGCATACCAGAATCCAGAACAGTTGCTGGTGGTGTCATGGCAGATGAAACAAAATCTGTTCCTAATGAAAGTCTTCCATGGACCTGTACATAATAGAATATGCAAAACAAATTATTTAAAATTTGTAAGTGAATATGTAAAAGTAATCAAATGACAATGTCATCATGCATATTAACCCTCATATCATTTTTTTTTAAAAAGCAAATTACTAAACATTTATTTGAACATTATACAGTAAACTGATTGTTTCCACCATTGGGGTATCCATTTCACATTGTGTGATGCAACAAATCTTGTTGTGGTATGGTTAAGACCACACGGTTGAAGTAGATAAAAATTATTTATTGTGTAGTGGGATGTATAGTCATTTTCAACCACTCATTGGGAAAAGGAACTGATTTGTCTTTGGCCTAGAAGAAACTATTTTAGGATTGAGAAGGATTCTTGACCTGAATTAAGCTACAAAGGGTATATAGTTGCAAGTAATGTTTCACAGAGTATTGTGGCGAAATATCAGCCATCCATAAAGTGTTCTGTATGAAGCATTTAAATGCTACATATTCTGAACATTGGCTAAATAATTTCAGTTTTCACATAGTGAAAGTGTCACTGACAATGTATAGTAGAGAAAAATGTTAGGTATTAATGTGATTTTAAAGTATTTCTGAGATTTACTGTGACTAAGGATGTTTTTAATTTAAAGTAAAATAATGCTTGAGTTATTTTAGTTTATT
Source organism: Eucriotettix oculatus (assembly GCA_034510155.1). Classification (NCBI taxonomy): domain Eukaryota; kingdom Metazoa; phylum Arthropoda; class Insecta; order Orthoptera; family Tetrigidae; genus Eucriotettix; species Eucriotettix oculatus. The sequence continues at coordinate 37,281,295 of CM067382.1, forward strand.
AATTAACAGATTCTTTCATTTAACTTTTTTGGATTGAACTAATTTAATAAACAAAAAATTAGCAATATGAATTGAGCATAAAAGAATAGTGTAAGGTGTTTGGATGAGAAATCTAAAAAGAAAATATGGCTAGATAAATTAATTAAAACTATATATTCTTCTTCTTCTTTCGCTCTACAGCCCATTAGAGGGCCTGGGCCTACTGGGTCGACTTCGGACTATCATCTTGCACGACACATTCTAAATTTGGAGTGATACATGGTCAAGGTATCGATTCTCCTACAGTCTTATTCCCTGTCTTTGTAACCATGACAACTCAAACATTTAAGCCCATGCCAGGATTCGAACCTGGAACTCCTGGGTTGTGAGGTAGCAATGCTAACCACACCACAGGAGGTCATCAAAACTATATATTGATTTACTTAAATATAAAAATTAAAACACAAGAATTTCTACGTGAAATAGGATGTTATATGCTGGACATTGAAAATTAATAGGTAAACAAGTATAACTCACAGCAGAAAAATTGGAATCCACTGCATCACTCAGTTCTGAATTGTTTATTTCCTTTGAGTCCATATCATCAGTTCTTAAGTGATTAATAAAGGCACGAATCTTTTTAAGCATGAAATCAGGAGCTTCAAAGCCCTTTAGTTCATGAAGTAACAAATTTGGACTGTTTCTGGAAATAAAAAATATTGATGACATATGGTGACCCTTTCTGTTATAAATTTTTGTTAGATAACGCACCTATACTCTTCTGTTTCAGCCAGCTCTTTGATATCTTCCAAGATCATTACATAAGCTTTACCCCCAGATGGTGGCATCAGGTTGTTCTTTGCCAGCCATTCCTTATCTTCCTGATCACCGGTATATCTTACAAGCCCAGGGTGTTTATTGTACAATCGTCCTCGAGTTTGTCCAAAACCTAAAACTTTGTTGGCCCTGTTAATAATAATAAAAAACATTGATTAAAAATATGATTGATATGCACGTCTCTAAGAGTCACACTTAAACTCTTCTGCTATTATTCAGATACATTTACAAATTTATGAGCTGTTTTCTTTTTAAATAAATGAATAATTTATTGAAAATATAGAATTGAAAACAAACTTTTGAATTAAATATATAATTTTATTTTTATTGGATATATATTTCATAAAAATGCTCTTTTAAAGACTAGATTATACTATTTCACTGTGTCAAATTTTCAGAAGCAGTTGTCTGTTTGTACCTTGCACCCATAACAAACAAAGTTTCTTTCAATATCCTAGTGGGATCCCACTTTGGTCCTTCATGCTTAATAGAACAATTTCTTGAGACTTTTACTGATATTGTGGGCTCTAGGACTGCAGTTGAGGCTCGTGTTCTCATTCTTTTCCTGCGAGTAGTATGGCTTGCCTCAGAATCTGTATCAGATTCCTTTTGCTTTCTGAATAAAGGACTCTGAAAACATTAGGCCAAAAGTGTCAAAGTATAATTTAACTGCTTTTAATAGAAAACAAAAGTCTCTCATTAGAAATGATTGTACAACACAGTAGTCCAGAATTTTACACTTAGAGCTTTTGTGTATTTATGAAAGGAAAGAAAAGTTTGAATGGATTAGGAACCTGACGAAACATTGTAAAGGTTTAAGTGTCAGGATTGAAGTGTGAAATAACCTGGTTTGAGTAAAAACGCTCCAGTTTCCAAACAGGTTAAATATTTATTAATACACATTTCCATAGCATGCACTTTCTGTCAGGTGATTTACCATTACTTATGCATAAGGTAACAATTATCTGCAGTTACGGACTTTCAATTTTTTACTTAGAATATACAAGTAATTGACTGAGCGACCAGCTGCCACGCTGTTCAGACATTCTGTCCTGAAAATGCAGGTTCAAATTTGACATTTTACTACTACCCAGTTAAGTGACACTATATAGATTTAAGGTAAGCAAACTGCTTTATATCCCTATTTCCTATCCAAATGAGTTAATTATATATATACACACATCAGGAAATGACGTCAAACTGATTAAAAGAGTAAGGACAGGAAAGAGAGATAGAAATCACTAACTTTCTATTTCTCTTTTCTAGCCTAATTGTTATTTAAAGAAAGAGAATAACATCTCTGAAAATTTGAACTTGGTTTCCTTTCCAATATGGTGACACTACCCTTCAGTTTTTCATAACCCTTAGCGCACTACCTCTCCCCTACCCACATATACGAAGAAACAATAATAAAATGTGTCCACACTGTAAATAGATATTTGCAGTTTTTAGAATGGTTACCTTTGCAAAGTACAGCTAACAGTTAAGTTTTTACTCTCCTAAAAAAAATCTCTTCCCAGCTGAAAACAATTTCTGAGTTGGTGCTTCCCCTACCTGAATACTAAGTTTATTACACTTATAAAGAACTTCAGTTCATTACTCTTTCCTCCTTCGCCATCTTTATTTATTAATTATCATCTATCTAATAAAGTGTTAATCATACTGAAAATATATTTTTTCTGAATCAAATGCACAATTAATTTTCAAATCTATTTTAAATGCTTCTATTACATTACTGATCTGCTCAATTTATTTTCAAAAATAGAAGAAGGTTATGAAATTTAACAAAAATGATTACATTATGCACAGGAAAAATCAATTTCATGCAATTCTTTTGATTTACTATATTTATGAAGCAATGTGGTGTTGCTTTAGATTAGAAATGGTTAAATCAAAGATTCAGATTGTCCATAAAAGATCCAGCTCATATTACCTTTTAAGAATGGGACATTCTTCAATTAGAGAGAATAAAAGGTGTGCATGAAGTCATAGTTAAAAGTTATGCATGCAGTGCCAAGATCCAAAGTTATTTTTTCATCAAACCATATTGTATCAGTCTCATATATTAAACTGTTTCATGATTTAGATTATTAGTTTGACATGTTTAAAATACACTATCTGCTTTATTTATTTACTAAATAATTACTATATTTATTAACCTATTGAAAAATTCCATTACACATTATAACAAAAATTCTTATCTTTTATAATAAACGTTGAGCATTTTGTTTTATTTAAGCAATTGCAAACTGATGTTAAAAAGTAATACAAATGTATTAATAATTTTTAATCTGTTTGGCTAGTTATACAGTTCTGTTCTTGCTTTTGATCAATTTTCATTATTAAATGCATTTTATGAATGTATAACCAAAAGTTGGTAAAATATGTGAATCTGAGAAACAAATAATCTTCAAATGGACATGTGCGAGTTCAGAATTTTTGGTTTTCCTTAATCACTAATAATTAAAAAAAAAAACCAAATAAATGGAATGCATACATAGGAGATAAATGGAAACAAAATCACAAAACACAAAATTTGAAAATAAAATGCAACATTTATTAATTCCAGGTTCTTAAAAAGATAAGCATCCAGGTTTCAAGGTTTAACAAAATCCTGTACAATATCAATTTTGCTTTAATAAATATGAGACTGATATACTGTAATAAGTACAATAAATTAGTTATTAAAATTTTTTCTAATGGTGAAAGAAATAATTACAGAATGTGACTTAAGCACAGTAACGTACAAACAAATATTAACATGAAAGCATATTTGACATATGCATTTAATGCTGAAAAGAATTTATTGTTCCTATACATTTTAAAGCACAATGTACTATAATAGATACACCATGTTGCACATTTTTTGCTTAAATTTTTTGTTGACTTTATGAATTAAATTCCAGTCAGTGGACAGTAGTGGTAGTACAATAAATTAAAGATAATTGGAGATATTCTTGAATTGAATTATCATTTGCCTTTCCTAACAAAAAATGTAACTGAAGTAGAAAGGAAAATAACTTGACAAATGCAGTCATTGAAATTGGAATTTGCTCACTCTAGTACTGGGTCTGCCAAATCTGTAATCACCAATGCTTCCAGTTTCTGAGTCACTGAGCTCATTGGATGGAGAACTTCCACGAGAATGAGTACTGGATGAATACATTTGCTTGGCATCTTCTAGAATCTGGCGACATACATCACGGACATGTTCTTCGGTTACACTTCCATTGCCAAGGTTATTGCGTATATTATCTACTGCTGGTTGAAAGAATTTCTGGAGCAAATCAATGGACACAAAATTTAAAACCAACATAAGCAAAACATTATCAAATTTTATTCTTACATCATGAACATTGGTGTAAATAAACATATAAGCTTTTGCACAAACTGAGTTTTGGTTAATTGGTTGCAAAGTTATTATACATAATCAACATTTTAGCATTCTTTAATGGTTTGCTACTTGCTATTATGTTGTATATTAAAATCTAGAGTCAGTTTTTATTTATTTTTATATTGTGAAGTTAGCCTATACAAAAGGTAGAAATTTTACAATGTGAATTTTTTGAAGTGTTATAATTAACACAGAAAAAATATTTATTTACACTAAACATGAGAAAATTTTGAACAGTATGAAATATGTAAATAAATCTTACCTCCAAATATTTCTTGATCACAGAATCTATTTCTTTGTTTATGGCAGCTTGTACATTTTGTCTTAGAAGATCAAGGGATTTTGCAGAACTTTGAACACACTGGCCCCTAATTCTATTAATTGGCAAGTGTGGCCTACAAGATGGCCTAAGTCCGAGATGACTGGAAGTCAGGTTTGATAAAATCACCTGCCTCATGTTGAAAGTATTTTTCTAGAATGAGGATATATATATTAATAAGCAGGTCATTTATAAAATGTATTTCATTCAAAAAATTTTCTGAAAATATGTTACAAATAGTATTCATATATAATAATTTTGACTTTTACAGTGTGAATATATTTAAATCAGTCATTGTTAGAATGAAATTTTCAATTAATTTTATATGCAAATGATATATAGAAACAACATTTAAATGTATAAATTTCTTGGTAACACTACGGTCAGAAATATTTCACAAATAACTGCATTAATATGGTTCGACAACCTGCTCTGTACTAAATTTCCAATTTCAAAACAATAATTATTTGACACAATTTTGGAAAATACACAGAACCAAACTATAAAAATTAGAAGTGATTCCAACTTTCTCAGATGAATTGTTAATCTAAGGTTGAATAAAACACATAAGTTATTATATTGAAATTTGCTAAGCAAATTAAAGTATTCAAAATTATTTCTTACCCATTCAACCAAGTTTTGCTGTTCAGAAGTTGTTAAAGAGGAGGTAACTGCAACATTACACCTATATTGTGGAGATGACTTATTTGATTCTGGGACAGCAGAGGCTGTTTTTACTGGTCCATGGTCAAATTCCATATCATGTTTCGAATTAACTGTCTGTTGCTGGTTGTCACTTGAACCACTAGTCCACGTACCCATTCCACGTTGTACAACCATTTTAAATAAATAAATTTATGAAATGATGATACTGTAAAATACAAGGGCGGAATAATAGAAAGTAAATTTTTAGCAAATAAATTAGACGCATTGACAAAAAATTTTAATTAAAATGTCACAAAAAAATTAATAACTACCTTAAAGATTTCAAAATATCTTCTTAAGGTATAATGAAACTTTTAACTCAAATATTTGGGAAGAACGTGTAAATTAAAAATTGTCAGTAGAATTTAAGAGGTAATCTTATATAAGTATAAACTACCATATTCAAATGCTTTTAAAATTACATTAAAATGTTCCGAACTAAACTAATTAAATCATACTTTTGCATTTAAAAAATTCAAACCAACATCTACATGCCTTTACAATGTTTTGAAACTGTTACATTACTACCAACTATCTGGGACGAAACGTGATACAAATAATAGCTACTAGTATTTTATATATTTCAGTAGGTTCATAAAATCGTTCTCCTTATTACTGATTCATGAAGTATTAATTTCATACTACTAAATGTAAAAATAATTATGTGGTGTTCAAAATTGAAGGTCTTTATTTAAGAATTATTTTCTAGTCTCTTTGGTAGTTAATAGTTAATGGTATTCAATCTTTGCTGCGTTTGAACTTCAGAATGAGGAAGTTCTAAAGACAGGGTCATTTGAAATGTGTAAATTGAGCGACAATCTAAAAACTCATAAATACATTCCCGAATTTCCATTAGTTACACTGTGGCGCGATTCGATTCAGTAACAAATTTCTTTACGGAGACTGACAGTTGAGAAATCGAATGATTCTCTCTTATTTGTTAATTAATCTAAAGTTATCGATTCGTGAGACACTTCGGTAAATTTTTGAACGACTTCTTTTTAGCACTTATAATTGATATTTAATATTTGTTTTTAAATGATCTAATATACAAGTTTAAATAAGGCCAAAAACAGACAAAAAAATTAGTGAAACATAAACTATACAGTTCAACCCGAAGAGGGACCATACAGGACCGAAACATGTAGTTTTTTTTACAAAAATATTATATTTTGCTATGTTTTACTAAATTAAAATTGTATTAAACGTACAGACTTTAATAACTATTATATTATATTAAAAGATTTAATATAAGTAAACATAAACAAAGGAATACCTTGATACAAATAAGGTTTTTAATGTGGTAAAGTCCAAGCATAAATTAACTTGCAAATATGGTATATTAGATATCAGAGGAACCAGAATAAAAAAGAAAGATCATTCTTAATATTCCGCAGCATAAATGTGTTGATGTAAAATTTTTCGAACGCATTTTACCCGACCCTTGACTGTAGCGTGATTTCTACTGAATTTTCACCGTATTTTTAAGCCACGCTAAACAGAAACATCAGGAATTCGGCAGGGAACCGAATATTAGCGGCTGGCAACATCTGCGGATCATACAGTGCTAACAAAATTTATTTTTAAAAAAATTTATTTGAAAATCTAATTGCTCACATACGTACTTGAAAAATTAACTTTTATACTAATTAATATTCTCATTCCCATCAATACAATCTAATCATTAAAATTAATAATAACATTCAACGATGATGTGTTTTGACAATTTACGCAATAAATCACATCTGCTTTTCTACGTTTCTCTTTTTATTTGACACTGCCCGATTCGCAACTGTTGGTATACTAGTATTATGTACCTACAAACCTATGGAATTCTGCATACTTTGGCAGCCTAGTGTTTTCACTATAACTATTTAGGCTGAAAATCACTTTACTTCTTAAATATAAAACATTTCAATTCTCTTTCCCTATCTACAAGCATAATTTATTAATTGTTATATATTTTCACATAATGTATGTAATAAGACAGTAGAATTTTATAAACTATAATTACGGTAGAAATAGTTTCCAGAAAAGATTTAATAATAATAATAATAATAAAGGTCCGCCTGATAAGGCATTTGATAGTAAGATTAATTCAGGTCTTTGCGTGTTCCCTTAAAGTCTTGTAATTTTTCGAGCACTTTGTTAAATGGTATGTTTCACATTTTAGATTGCACAATTCGCATACACAACTTTCACACGGTTTGTGGCAGTTCTTTGTCTTGCACAATTTATGGTGGAAACCATGTATTGCGAAGTCTGATTCTCTTTTACCCAATTCCTCTCTACCATTGCACCCGTGGTGTAGAAGTCAGGATCGATTTCCCTGCGTTTCCGTTTCCTTCTTTCTAGACGTTGTTCGTATGAACGGCACTCCGATAACAATCGTAAACAGCTTCAAAGATCTAGGAGTGACTCTAGAACCGACAGCCAACTCATTCAGTCACCACATCCAGGAAAGAACGGCAGCAGCGACGAGAGCAATCTGCAGGATAAACGACTTGGACAGATTATCACTAGAAAAACCAATGGTTCTACTCAAGACAGTCGTCACACCAATAGTTACATGCGGAATCACCCTAATATGGGAGAAACTAACCCTCACCGACCTAGGAAGAATAGAGAAAGTCAAAACACGCTTTCTAAAACGCACACTAGGAATAGGAAGAAATGCGCCGTCAAAGAACGAACTAGCCAGAGAAACTTTTTCGTGGAAGAAATCAGGCTCCAGATATTGCTCAAAGATTTATTAATGTACTTAACAAAACTAATTTGACACAGAAAAAATATATTCTGAAGTTATGTTGGATTTAGTCACGTTTTTTTTACTCAGCAAGTTACGGATGTTTTAAATGGGATTAATTCATACGCAACAATGTGTAAAAATAAAATACAGTTAGATGTCGGTTATGAAAAATATCAAATTAAACTAATTAAAATAAAAATATATTCTACTGTTTGCACGTTAAAATAATAATAAACATGAAATAATTATACATAATTTAAAATAATCCGAAACATCCGATAAATATTATATATATATATTTTCCAACGTCTGTTTTTTGTATATATATATATATATATATATATATATATATATATATATATATATGGAAGGAACCAAAAAACAGACGTTGGAAAATACTCATTCCTAAATAGGACAATTAATGACTGGAACAATCTGCCTGCAGGAGTGTTTGGGGAACTTCCTCTAACAGAAAGAGAATTTCGACTCAATCTAAGTTTAGTGTAGTGTAGTTAGTGAAGTGATCAGTGCTGCGAAATCTCTAAAAATATACTACCGTGAATTATATTTACAGTTTTTTTTCAGGGAAAACAACACTATTGTTTTTTTTCTTTTATTTTTAATAATTCATTTCTAATAATATGATTCCACACTTATTTATTTATATTGAATAGGTTAAATGTCGTCCTTACGACCAGTTTATTAATTATTGTTTAATTTCTATGTATCTGCCACCGGGCATCTGCCCATTTGTAGATTTAATAAATACATACATACATATATACATATATATATATATATATATATAATTAAAATATTGGACACATCTCGGGCCTAATAATAAATTCAATATTCTCGGGTTAACTACTCTTATCTTAAAAAGTTATCAATTGTTCTTCACAATGCATGTAAACGAGTTTTTACTATGTCACTAAATAAATAATTCTTAATCAAAGGGCTTAGGGTTTACATACGAATAGTTTAATAATAACGAAGAATGAGCAATCGATGGACTTTTTTAATTTTGAGTGTTTCTTCTGGTATAAAATTCAGGGCACAGAACTCATGTCGTATTCGGGCATTACGTGAGTGACAGGCTACATGAGGGTGATCCTGAAACAGGCATCTCCCTTTTAATGGCATAGGAAGGGAATTGAAATTGAAGGGATGTGGAAGGTAGAGCAAGGTAGCCAAGGGTTGACTAGGGCTCCCGGGCTGTAGGTTAAGGATCCTAGCCGGTGATTCACCGAAAAGGGATGCACGGAAGACTCTAGAAAACCTGCAACAGGTAGGTCGGACTATTGGGTACTATTCTTACTTCCTTCCGAATGACGGGAGACGAGTTTGCTGCTGGGTGTCACCACAATGTTTTAGGAAGCAGCTGGCCCACTGGTGCAATGGGATCATCGGAAAACTCTTACTTTATGCCCCAATAATAAGTACAAAAGAAATGAACTACTATTTGAAAAAAAAGGAGACCTTTTTTTCCATTGATGACTGAAAAAATTACAAATATCCCAAAAGTTCACGAAGCTACTTTATAGTAAACATTTGAATTCAATTTATTTCAGAATAATTGCCTGGAATTTTCACCCCGTAGTTCTTATGCAACTCGCCAATCATCTGAGATTCACATTTTTATCCCATAAGATGTAACTTTTTCCAAACAAAATATCTCCGTACTGAGATGATGTAGATTTGAATTATTTTTTCCTTCAGCTGCTTGGATTTTTTATATGTTGGAACCACGTATTTCCTGGTTATTTATAGGTGTCGTAGCACTCCAATTGTATTACTTGATGAAATATTATTATTTGATTTTTGAAGTTCAATTATTTCAGGGTGGGCGTAACCTTCCCGCTGGACAATAGCAGCATTAAAAATTAATGTGTGTAGTTTTGTTTTGTCTCGGTTGGACTGTATAAAAAGAGTAAGCTTCATTGCGATTAAGTTATAATCAGGAACGTAGAATTTAACCGAACCGCTCAATATAGGCTGACCGAACCTGCAGTAGAGCTTAGTTGAAGCGCTCGCTCCTGGATGCCGCAGTAGTTGAGTTTGGGGTCTGGGGCATGCGCGCTGCCGCCATTGGTCGGTGCGTGACGTCAAGGCACTGATTGCAGCCAATCACAGCGCGCGGCGCGGCCGTCCATGAGCGCGCGCAGCCGTCGGGCCCCTCCCCTCCAGCGCACAGGCCCTCGCAGTGCCTGTCAGTATCGTGTTGGTAGTGTGCCGGGCGCAGAGCAAGCTAGGGGAGCCGTTTAGTCGTTCCTATTCCCGGTGCACCAGTTCTCCTTTAGTTTTTTAGTCGTAGTAAAAGAAACGACGAGCGCCATTCTGATAATGATGGAATCACAGGCGCAGGAGAGTGTAGCAGGTGGATCGCCAGCTGAAGTACCCAACGACCCAGGGTACGTCTTCTCTTCTCCCGCGAGACCGACGTTTTTTCTTAAATAATGTGTTGTGTTCCTCGACTTCGACGCTGCGGTGTTTAGTGTTTTCGAGTGTTTTGTGGTTCAGTGTTATACGACAACACCTCCGCCCCCTCCCCCCTAAAAAAAACCTAAGCCACCTGTACTGTGAAATTTTTTTTGGTGTGTGTTCCATCGTTACCGTGTACGTCGATCATACATGTGGCCAGGTGATATATTTTGACACCGCAGCGCCGAAGTTGGGTGTCGTGTGTGTGTGTTCATTGTCTTGAGGAACTGACGCGGCGTGTTGTTTTTGTTGCAGGAAGATGTTCATCGGCGGCTTGAGCTGGCAAACCAGTCCAGGTGAGGATGCAATTTTATTTTATATATATAGGTGACACGTGAAACCACCCCCTCTGTGTTCCGCAATACGGAAGAAAGTCCCGCGGCTTGCCAATGCACGTGCGTCCTTTTTGTTTTGGTCCGGCCGGTTGCGTGCGAACCTCGAGTTCTGGTATCACTTTTCGCGAATGTGTTGTTTGGTTAATCGCTCCTAGTAGGCTTTTTCCACTATCACGGCACCGATTTAATTTTGTTTCTTTAATCTACTGACGTCAAAAAAAGTAAGAAAATGTGTAATTTTTTTACACCTCCACTACTCTCATACAGTTCCGATTATTGCAGCTTTTGGATATTTCATTCTATTAAATGCTGTAAAATGTTGCGGATGACATTTATTACTGCATGAATATTTCACAAGAATGTATATAAATATATTTACATCCTGCATTTGTGTGTGTTTACTACTAAGTACTATTTCTTGCACCCAAAATATATCGCCTTACATTTTAGTTTACGATCTACAAAGATTTTCCTTTGAAAAACAGTAAAAGAGAAACAAACAGACTAAATATTATTTTCCAGAATCTGTGACGAAATTACGTATTCAGCTGATATTTTTTTGTAGATTACTTCAATTTTTGTTGCATTTCTATTTTATTCCTGGTCCCTCGTGAGTAATTGTGCGTTTGGAAATTTTTATATTTTTTGTTTTCGTATGTTTGTGAGAATGCTCCTTTCTCGATATATTTTATGAGTCGGGGATGAAACCAGAAATATTTCTACATTTTGATGTCGCGAGCTTTTTTACGTATGTGTTCCACATTTTCGTGAAGAGTATATCGGGGAACATATGATTCTGAAATCTTTTGTTGTGACTTTGAGTGACGTTCCATCTTGTGTTGAAATTGGCAAATTTCGGTCACGTAGAAGAAGCAGTAAGAGCAGCTGTGACAAAACCAAGGGTGATTTTAGAGTCGTCTGTGAAGTTGGACCGTAGTTGGGAATGCATATAATTTTTCCGGGCGCCGCCGAAGAGTAAACGGCCTTCCCTAGAAACTGTTGAGGAACGCATCCACATCGCGAGCAGGTCTGCTTATATTTATTTTCCTGTGAGATACACCAAATCTTTCTCTTTAGAAGTGGAGTGAAAATATGTCGATTAAACATCGAACACAATATCATAACGGTTTCAGTTTATAAGGTGATCGGAATTTCCCGATATAAATAAATAAGTCAATCAACTTATCATAATTTTTTTGTAAAAGACTAAATGTAACACTTCGTTACGTTCCTTTAGTTTGGACCTCATCAGGTGTATATTTAATTTTTAATGAAGTCATGAGAATAAAACAGATGTAAATTTAGATTGACGTATTTATCTATTTTACAAGCTGTTAAATATTGTATATGTTTTCGAATTTGAGATAGGATCTATCAAAATATATTTCCTGTTCATGTTTCCCTGACGAATTGACGAAACTTTTCTAATGGAAAAATCGAAATTTATTTAATCCAGTAATAAGTTAATGTCATAGCCTTTGGGCTACGAAATATTTATATTTCTTGCTGATTTTAAAGGAGATACGAAAAATAGAGAAATGAAATTTTATAAAAATTGTTAACGTGTAAATAATAGTTGTGAAACTGTATCAGCATGCCTCCATTTTTAGTAAAATCTGTTTGTGCAGAGATTCAAACATGATGTTTTTTTTACAGGTCGTATCGATAAGGAAAGAAATGTATCTTATTCAAAGAAATAATTATATGCATTTACCTTTTACTACACAAACACTCTTACCGAACCAATAATTTCCTTTATGCCCTTTTAATAGATTTCTGTTCTCAGAAAAAAACATTTTATTATTTATTCGAAAATGATAAAGGCCTATTTGAAGGCAGATATAAAAATGAATGAATAATTAATTATAGTAAGTATTCAGCCTGTTTGAACTCGTGTTTGAGAATTAATTAAAAATCTGTATTCAATTTTATTATTTAAACTATGGGAAAGACCTGTTAGTTATAAGAATCTTCAAATCCTCGCCTTCACTGCTGACGTTATAAATGAATTTCCACTATAGGCCTATTAATATGTATTCCCCCCCTCCCAAAAAAAAATCAAGCTAAATGGAATGTCATTCAATGGTTTTATGTTGTATTGCTTTTCGTCCTTACGTAGCTAGACGGTGTGTTACATACTCAATATGTACTTTCCAAAAGAAAGAAATAATTTAAAAGCCCTAATCAGATTTCTAACCTGGCCAGCGCTGTTGACGTCAACGGAGCTAATAGATGGAACTTTGAACGTTTTCCTAATAGTTATAATTTTTTGTGTTATTTAGAGTCACATCTACTACTATGGTTGTTAGCGATTACAGTAGGTGAACTCGTTTTTCTGTAGTTTGACAATGTGAAACACACATCATTCACGCACATATCAGGATTCGAACCCGGAACTTCTTTGATACGAGGCAGCAACGCTAACCACTGGAAGTCACCAAATTTTTATATTTATTGACTATCGTGTGGTAATACTTTTCGAGTGTATGTAATTCGTATGTGGGAAGGGAAAGGTAGGCAAAGATGATGAAAACCTGTGAAATAAGAATTATGCCAAGAAAAAGAATGAATGTTCAAAATAATGAACCACTAAAACAATAGAGAGCCGAGTGAAGAGAAGAAAGAGCCGTAGAAATGGAAGGACTAACGTTTCAAAGAGCAAGAAATATATTTGTTCGTCTACGTGAAAACGGAAAGGGATTCTCAACACTCATATATAAACAAGCCACTTCGTCTATTAAATTACCTGTTTTAATTTCTACGATACGATTTTTACGTTCGTTTCAGTAAGTTTGTTTACTTGAGGGTTACCTTCGGTTTCCAAATCACTATCGTTCTCCATTATTTACCATTCTTCTGGGTTCCATAAATTTCATTTAACACTTTGATGCATCACTGCCTAGGGCAATGGTAATATCTGAATAATATATGTACAACTTTTTATCCAACATATTTACCGCAAATATATTTTCGAGTAGTTTTCAAACAATTTTCCAACAATATACATAATTTCATAGTGCTGATGAAAGTGTTTATCAATTATCCTCATACATTTATTTTGTTGCGCACGTTCATATTTGTGAAAGTAAATTATTAAACGTCATTCTGTTCTTGTCAAGTTCAAAATGTGCTAAAAAATATGTAGTGACTAATACTCATTACGTGCTAATATAATGTCCCACATGTTATGTGTAAATACAATTATACTAAGTGTCAAATGTTTTTTGCTCTTTCGATTCGATCTTGGATCGTAATACACTGTATTTTATAAAAAAGGATAGTGCTCGATTTGAATACTGAGATACAAATAAATGGGTACAAGTAAATTTGTAGTTCGCCTTGAGTTCTCTCTACTTTCTTCCCATCTATTATTCTTTTATAAAGTTTACTTTAATGTGTTGTAAAGAGGAGATCTGTTTAAAAGCAGGAGGATTTTAACTATTGGCGTGTGATCGTAAACCCAGGAGGAAGCTCTTCTAAGGGCTTGTTCCGCCCGCATTTCCGGCAGCACAGTAAGTGCGTTACGTACATATCCTTTCACCAAAACACACACACACACACACACGCACACGAGAGAAAACCGGTATGCGTTGTGGGGGAGGAAGGCGTGGAGAAGGATGCTCTCACCCGGGAGGAGACTCCATTGATTCCAAATCCTGCCGGTAGATACCGCCCTTCTAACACTTCCAACAAAGACCCGCGTCATGAGAGGGCGAACAACGAAGAACAATGCGGGCTGTAAAATATTTAAACCAAAAATTTATGGATAAAACTACCTTACAAATATTTAATTTCCGTTGAATTTTGACCCCACGAGTATTCGCTAATTTTAGGCTATATTTTATCTATGTCTATTTCGTCATTACAGCACAAAAATTTGTTGAAAAGATTGTCATTTTTTTAATACTTGGTGATCTTGGTGCGTCGCAGAACATCACAGCTAAATACGGTGACAAATCTGCGATAACAGTTGCACGATAAGCCACGTGTATATAATGTGCGTAATCTCTTTTATATTAACCCACTCTTAGTGGATCAATACGTTTAATGGTGTCTAATTTGCAAACTTCACTTTTCTTTCGATTATAATACATTTTTGTAATTAAATTATTGACCGTCTAAATATGGCGACGTTCTCAATAGTATTTGGCAGTTTATATGATACTGAAAATTTGCATGGAAAAAAGAGTTTAAAACTTGCATTTTTTCTTACATGAGGGTAATTTTTTGGGGGATGGTAGTGTAGATGAGGGAAGGGTTGTTTGTAGGCTACACGAGGGATATCCACTTAATTGCAATTCCCTTTTAACAGCATAGGAAGGGAATTTGAAAGAAGGTGGGGGCCCGGAAGGGAGAGAAAGATAGCCAGGGGTTAACCAGAACGCCCCGGTAACTTTTTAAGGATCCTGCCCGGTATTGACGTTAACGCTATGCAGTGGAAACCATAGAAAAGCTGCGGGCTATTCAGTACTTGTCTCACGTCCTTCCAAAAGACGGGAAAGGGGTTTATTGTGGAATCGCTGTATTCCCTCCTCCGTGCCTCGACCAGCTTAGGAGGCAGCTGATAGGCTGTCCCAATATGTTAAACGGACAGCGACCCCGAACAAACATTCTGATTTATTCCTCCAATAGTTTTTTTTAACAGGATTCATGAGGGTGCCCCTGAAACAGGCAACTCCCCTTTAATATCTTAGGAAGGGAAATGAAAAGGGGTGATGTGGAAGGTAGAGCAAGGAAGCCAAGGGTTGACTAGGGCTCCCGGGCTGTACTTTAAAGATCCTACCCTGTGTTTCACCTAAAAGAGATGTAAGAAAAACCCTACGAAACCTGCATCATGTAGGTTGGGCTAATCGTTGCTCAAAAATGAAATAATTGGTTTGTAATAACTATTTGGAGAGAGATTAATAAGAAACGTATACTTACATATACACGTTCACGAGGCTGCTTCTGATTGGTGATCAGTTCAGACATGTGAAATATATCCCGTTACATAAAGTTTTATATATAAATATATATATGTTGCAGTATCAGTCCTGATGTAAAAATTTTAACTTGAAAGAGATATCTTCAATGTGATTAATGATTTCTTTTCATCTCGTTTCCTGATATTTGGTGAAATACGTTTCCTTACAGAAAGAAAAAACAAAAAATAAATAAACTGTCAGTTATTTCAAGCCTAAATTCATTATGTAGCCCTTCAAGTTAGGGCAGTTTTATACACTTATTTCTTACTGCTGTTTCAGAATTTGTAATGAGGATTGTTTAATGCCAGTAACTTTCACTTAATCGCAAATTTTATCTTCATTTCACATTTTCTTATCAGAGAAAGTTGTTAATTATTTTGGAACTTAAATATTGCAATGATGTCTTAATAGTTAATTGACAATTAATCGTGTTGGGTTTACTCACATTTTTTTTCGTGTTAACCTTTAGAGTCCTCACCAATAGTCTTCCGTATACTGTTACTACATTTTGTTACAGTCTTATACTTAACTAAAGGAAATTGGTTTGTAACTAAATAAATCAAATCAAATGAAATGAAATAACGCCAGCGAGCTTTGTTGAAGTTGTTCGCTGGTGAGACGGATTTAGTATGAATTGGGGATTATTGTTGTAAACATAAGATGTTGATGCCAGCCAAAGGAATGGTGTCAACTGAGGGTGATAAAGCTATGAGGTAGGGTGAGGGGATGCCGAAGCCCTTGGAGGGAGGAGGGTGAAGTTGACAGATGTGGTTCTACTACCAGCAGCAGCAGGTTGTGCCCATATATAATACTCTATGTGTTTAGGTTTCCTCTTTGGTTTCCGCTCGTGGACTCGTTTCGATTTCATCCACAGCTGTTTACCAATCTAGAACCTCATGAATCCTTCCTCATCACTGTAACTTACTATTCTAAGACCCCTTTACACTGTTTCCCTCACTCTATCCTTGTCTAAATGGTGCACTCGTATTTAGTTGGCGTCTTCATAATAAATTTGAAGTGTAGACAAGGCAGCCTTAATAAAACTAAATTTTAGTGGTGAAAACTTGCCAAAAAAAAGTAAACAGAACCAAATGTCAGATTGATTATCGTGACGGTAGATGAACAATACTTTTTCGAAAGGAAAGCCTTGTGTTAGGTTATACACTTTACCCCACAACTAAGACTATAACGACACAGGAGTCTTTTCATGACTAATAAAATCATTAAGGAAGAATGTTATGCCACTGTTAAATTATAATAAATTACAAAAAAGAAGTCGTACAATGTACAGACGAGAAATTAGTGATAAAATAACACGCTTCTTCTAGCCTCGTAGAAATGGTCAGGTAATGAAAAACGTGAGAACCTTTGGGTTCTTCACTTGATTTGTGCTGTGTGTCGTTCTCGAAGCTCTCACGTTTTTCATTACTTGACGAAAGCTACAAGGCCAACAGAAACGTTGTGTGATATTTATTTCACCATTAATTTATTGCCTGCATTTTGAAACTTCTTTTTGTACGCTTAACGCACAAAAGTCTGTATTTAAAGTTTTTTATAATGGGAATATTTCCATTAATTTATTATTTAAATTAAAAACGAATAAATTATTAATTTACTATGACACTCGCTACACGACATAATATGGACTCTTATCTAATTTATACAACGGAATTACAATGATACACAGCTCTATATAAGAGATCTTGGTTCGTACCTCGTAACTGAAGATCGTGTCTTTTTAATCAGTCTTTTATTTTTGGTTAACAAGCTACACGAGGTTGATCCTGAAACAAGCAACTCCCCTTTGATACATAGGAAGGGCTCTTGAGTACTATTTTCGCGGCCTTCCGAATGACGGGAGACGAGTTTACTGTGGGGTCGCAGCATTCCCTTCTCCATGACTTTTACCAGTTTTAGGAGGCAGTTGGCCGACTGGACGATGTTTTGCAGTAATCACAGAAATTTCGTTAGAGCTATGAGTATGTTTCACTATCAGCTGCCTAGGGAGAAACGTAAAAAAAACGAGCAGAGAAAATTCCACTAATGAAGTCTGTGTTTGAGATTATTATAAAGAGTTATTACTGTACGCGTACCATGACATCACAATTAATTCACCATTAACGCTAGACAAGAAAATTCACAATTTCCCCCCTCACGAAAGAAAGAAAACGAAACTGTGGGAATAACTTTTCTTACTAGAAGGAATCGGTATGAAGTTGTCACTAAAACACAAAATCATTGTCACTTCCCGTAATCGCCGCCATCAAGTATCTTGTTGATAAGAACTACTTATAACTAACGAAAACAGGGTGGGGTTTGAACCTGCGGAGAGGCGATGCTGTGGTATCTGCAACTGAAGACTGATCATGGTTTATTAATATTAAGAACTGCAATAGCGTAGCGCAATTATGTGTTTTCACGCGGCTCAACTCTGGTTTATAATGGGACGTTACCCTAGATTAATTTACCAGTGGTTTGAATTATCCAATACGCATTCATTTGACCTCGGCGAAAAGGTTAACTGAATTAAACGCAGACCACAAATTTACATACCTCAATGTGCGTCGCTGAAATGCGCGGGCTGTTTGCATCAAACGTAAAGAGCGCCAACGATTATGGTTTATAGGCAAGTCAGCAGTGATCAATCGTATTTGATTAAGATGATAACTATTCTACCGTTCACCTAATAACGTGAGGGGGAATATGAATTCCAATAAAACCTATGATTATGCCAAAGTTCAAGCTGTCTCTGCATGAAAACTAAAAGCGTTGTCTATGGGTCGTAATAAATGGTATGAACGTGGTCCTGGAGAAAGAGTTCAATATGAGGATTAATAGAGGGAAACCCAAGGTAATGGAGTGAAGTATGGGAAATAGCGAAATAACAAATGATTGGGAAGGGATATTTTGAAAGAAGTTAAGGAATTCTGCAATCAGGGCAGTAGAATGACTAGGGATGGTAGAAGTATAGTAGACATAATAAGTAGAATAGCACAGACATGGAAGGCTTTCGCAAAAAAGAGGAATTTACGTACGGATAATATAAGTGTGAATATTAGGAAATCATTGATAAAAATATTCGTATGAAGTGTGGCGTTATATGGGTGCGAAACGTGGACGGTAGGAGATGTTGAAACGAAAAGAATAGAAGCCTTCGAATTGTGGTGTTATAGGAGAACGCTGAAAATAAAATGGGTGGATAGAATAACTAACGAGGATAATTAGCATTAGAGGGAAGTGTGTGGGGCTAGAGACAGAGGTGGAATAAGCTAAGTAGATTAGGGAGGATGTGGAATGTGGTACTTATGTGAAAATGAGAAAAACTTGCGCAAGATAGGTTAGCACTGAGGGTTGCGTCAGATCAGGCTGAATAGCGCAACATGGGTCGCTTATTTTTAATTATTTTTTGATGAGGAGCTAACGTTTCAAGGTTTGTAGCCAAATTTACTTTTCCTCTGCCTATGGAGTATTTTTTTATGCGTTAATAGCTCCACAGACACCTTATAATGATTCTTATTAAATTATTATGCTTTGTCGAGAAACCCCGCGACTTTCATTTTGAAATTTTTTTCTCACAAATTTTCGATCTGTTTCCTTATCCTTATATTCTATTTACTGTTTGGGTGCTTGATCTGGAGTTAGTGTCTTTAACTATGTTTGTCCTCTGTAAAGCTTCTCAAAACACCCTCTACATAATATGACAAGCTATTCCACGTTCAGAAGACTTTGAGTACTGGAGATAAACGTCTCCATATTCTTTAAACTTCTGCACTATTATTTGGTCCCGGGTGTCATGATTTGGCATCGCTGAGGAATACACCTTCGACGAAGTGCTGACTGCGTGCTCCACATCTGTTATCAATAAGCTTTTAACGAGATACGTCTCCTGAAATCTTTCGGGGGGAGGGGTAAGCAATTGTTTGCAGCTTCTTGCGGGGGTGGATTATGGCGATCCCCTCCACAACTCCACCACTTCTCTCCTCCAACCTTCTCCGGAGCAGCGCGGGAATGCATTGTTAGCTCCGCCATTGTCTTCAACCGGCGTCCTCTCCGAGGTTGTGTTGACTCAATGATAACTATTCACACACGCGGAGAAGGGGGCAGAAATATGTAGCGAGCGCTGTTGCCAAGTTCCCGTCTATAGGTCTGCGTCTGCTATTAAGTCAAGTCACTGCGAAGTCGAAGGCAATCTAATCATTCCACAGTCAGTAATCTGAGAGCATAATAGCTTTTTGATCGCGCAACAATAATTTCGGACGAAAGGTATAGATGACCCGCAATACCGCTTTTGGTACCATTATCATATCATTTAGTATGTAAAACGTTTATTTGAGAGGTAATGTTGCAATTCTTCAGTGAAAGTGATGTCAATGACCGAAGCAGGAATCAGAATACGCATATAACATACATTTCTTATTAATCTGTCTCACAGTGGCTGCCAACTTCCTCCCTTCCGCATCCCACCTTTCAAAATCCCTTCCTGTGCTATTAAATGGGAGTTGTCGTATATTGAATCATCGTCATGTAGACTGTCGCTCCCCCTCCCCCGTCCCCAAATCCCTTCGGGTATGCTCTCTCCCCCTTCGCGTCTCCTTTTCTAATCCCATCTTAAAGGAAGCTGCCACCATATGGATACCGTCATATGGTCCGTCACCTTAAAAGAAACCCTTCCAATGGTCCAAACGTGGATTCTAATTTAGTCTGCTTCCAATGAAAGAAAAAAATCCCTTCCAGTGCTATTGAAAAGTTGTGATCACAACTAATGTAGTCTATCTCGAATGAAAGAAAAAGAAAATATCATGATTAATGATTAATCACTTCGGGTTCAAATCTCTCTCTCTCTCTCTGTATATATATATATATATATATATATATATATATATACTGAATAATTGATTAGGTTAATGTAAACGAATATGGCAACCTGAGTAAGTAACGAGGTATCGAAAAAACTATATAGCGACCTGTAGCTCCATTCAGACAAAATGGGGCATTACTTCAGCAAATTAATATTTGATCTGCAATGAATGCCCAAACTACCGTTCAATTAATCACAATAAGGCGATTACAATCATTGAATTACGGTCTTCTAACTAAAGTTAATATTCTATGGGGTAGGTAACTCAATTAATCTCTCTAAAATACAAAAGTTTAATAAAATAACTTGAAGTACCCAATTTCATTAGAATATGTAGGAATGATCTCTGCAATTCATTGATTAACTTTTATCAATTTTTTTATAGTCACACTCATATATTTCTGTAGGTTAATTGTACGCACATAATTTTTTCTATGTGTGGTAGAACTTTTGATTGTATGAAAACGGGAACATATTAATAGACTGGAAGTATTTAATTACCCCTAAATCATAACCATATTTGCATTTTATTTCCTGCGAGACAACCTAAGGCTTACACAAATGCAACGTTACGCCATTGTTCACTGGCACCGACAGAGTTTCCATAATTACAACTGGTGACTCGTAAAATCGCTCCTGCATAAATGTTATTCAGACGGGCAGAATTAAAGCCAGAAATTCGTATTGTTTACACGACAGCAAAAGCCTTTGTTTCGTAATATCGGATCCCAATAATATTTCCTGCTCTGTTCAGGAAATTATATCTAGATCTGTGTTTCATGTGTAATAATTGACACCAGAGAATAATAACTAATGCATTTGATGCCAAAGTTGCCTTTAACATTTCTAGATCTACCAGAGCCACTGGCTGTTCAATTTGTTTGGTAATCACAAGATAATTACAATCAGTTCAATTTTACTTTTTAATTATTCCAAAATGTGGATGTAACTCGAAAACCAATCCAAAATTATATTTTAGAAAAGAAAATGCCTTGAAGTTTTAAAATGGTGTGCAGGAGAAGGTCGGGAAAACTGGTTCAAGAAGTAAGTGAATATATACACAGAAAAGTGGTTGAGACTGGATATTCATTAAGAGTTCTTCGGTGTAGAGTCCTTCTGATGCTCTGTGGAGAGACAGAGCGAATCACCTGGCTAAGGTTTATATTGGATGCCAGATAAAGTAAACACGAAAATATTAATATCTTGAATAGGAAGCTGTAAATCTTATTAAAAGTGAGGCAAATTGTCTGTAATAGTTCTTGTCGTATGACAGAATATAATAATAATAATAATTGAAATGCCAGTTTCATAAAGTTTATAGCACTTAAAAAAAATTATGCAATGTACCCCTATGAGGAACGATGAATTAGTCAAGGTAAGAAGTACGTGGCTTCTTCGTGCTGTTTTCATTACTCTGCCTAGCAAATCATCCGGGCCTGACATCTGCTAGCCGCGGAATTTTATGCAAAAGGCGCTCATATCCTCCGAGGTGGAGTTAGTGAAAGATGGCGCTCGAAAGGAATGCGATACCTTGACGTAATTGCGAGAGCGTATGCGAGCTGCAGCAGTTTGCTCTACAGACAAATGATCTCATTCGGGCCCCTAGTAATTGGATGGCTTTTACTTTTCAACAAATATCGCAATTTAAAAAGCCTCTCTACCACGCGGCTTCAGCTTTCTTAACACGGAACGGTTCAAAACGAAAACAAACACAGGAAACAGTAACATAGACGACTCTGTCACTTGCTCGCAAATTAGAACTACTACTCGTCTTCCTCAGCAACGAAAATAACTTTCTTTTTGGTCGTATTCTTCGCAAGAGGAGCAAAATAAAGAGCAAGAAGGCTTATACATAACCTCCGCAGAAGGCAGTCAGCAGTGATTAGAAATGAATATCAAGAAAATAAAGCAGCAATCAAGAAAGGAACAAGAGAAGGATGCAGTCTGTCGCCAATTCTATTTAACTTATTTGTAGAACAGGCGATGAAGAAAGTTAAAACGGAATATGGAAAATGAATCACACTGCAAGGAGGAGAAATAAAAACCCTGCCCTTTGTAGTATTAGGGGTGTCAGAAGAACACTTGGAAACTGAAGGAAATGATACGAACGTAGTCCTGGAGAAAGAGTTCAATATGAGGATTAATAGAGGGAAAACCAAGGTAATGGAGCACAATATGGTAAACAGCGAAATAACAAATGGTTTTAAAATGGGGAAGAGATATTTTGACGGAAGTTAAGGAATTCTGCTACTTGGGAAGCGTAATAACTAGGGATGGTAGAAGTATAGTAGACAAAAAGATAGGATACTACAGGTAAGGAAGGCTTCCGCGAAAACGAGGGATTAACTTACGGATAATATTAGGAAATAATTGCTAAAAATGTCATGTGGCGTTATATGGGTGCGAAACGTGGACGGTAGGAGTTGCAGAAAAGAAAAGGATAGAAGCCTTTGAAATGTGGTGCTATAGAAGAACGCTGAAAATCAGATTGGTGGACGGTTTCATCAGATTAGTCTTAGAACTGAATACCACAACAACAACAACCTATATCGGGGAAATTTTAATGAAAGAGTATTAACTTAAGACAGTGTAATGTAATATTTTGTAATTTATAATAAAAAAATGCCCCCATCACTACAGTGGGAAATTTGGGTGTTTGGAGTGCTTCTGTCACACTAGTCATGAGAATTTCTTTTCTTCAAATTAAAATTAAAGTCGCATGATCCTTCATGAGTGATTGTAGCTAAACAATTACATACTAACAATTACGAAGTCTGGTTTCTAAGTGAGGCTAAATGCCTTTAACTAAATCAGCCAACGTCAAGAACTCCACCATCTTCATAATAGCTGCAGGGAAGTTGTTATGGCTCTTCTGATAGCGGAGAAATATTTTTCGAAGAAGCAGAAAACTAGTTACTCGTTCAGCAGCACCATTCAGGTTCATCAGCCGTCGCAATATACTGTAGAGATGAGCGATCCGATCGAGATTTGATTCAAAGAACTAGCTCTGCGGAACGAGTGATCATTGAATCGTAAAAAAAGAGCTCCTGCGATCCGAGAGCAACCAGCTGTTTGAATCACTCACTCACGAATCAGATCACTGAGCCTGCGATCCCATTGTTTGATTCACTCACTCACGAATCAGACCATCGGGTTTGCGATCCCAATGTTTGAATCACTCACGTATCAGATCGCGGAAATCAAAATCTTTTTATTTCTGGATACGTTATCGTGGGGTAAAATTAAATTAAATGGCATACGCACAAAATATTGTAACCGGACGTTAATATTAAATTCTCTTATCTGATTGTGCAAATATAATGCCTATTCTGACTGAATCTTATCCTACACTTTTCACTTTAGCCTCTCAAGATCGCTTCACAGTATATTATGATTTTACTAACATTATTAATAATTAGCTTCATTTCTTATAATATCGAAGTAGAATTTGGATGAAGCCCTTATTTACGTTAAATTCATCTTAATATTAATACAAAGGACGTGTTTACAAGATTAGTATAAAAAATTCAACTTTTTGGGAGGAAAAACACCATTGTTTTATTTCCCCGGCTGCTATGGAGTTGGGTAATAATTTTTATTCAGGGCATAACAATTACAATATAAGCATATGTCTATGAATAGTGCCAGTAATTTTGTTCCTCTATAAAAGAAAAATCCAAATCCATTAGTGACCATCCAAATACCTCAATTATTAAAATAAATTTTCTAGAGGCGCTCATTTAATTTTATAACAATTTATTTATTAATAAATAACGAAAAGTGTATATAATTTATGTCAAAAAATTATAAACTCATATATTCACTAGGAAATCATGTGTACATTTTTGAAAACAAGGTAAGAGTCATATTGGTAAATTGGTAATATATATAATGAGCGGTGAATCATCAAAAGGGTTCTACTGAGCGAGTGGTTCCGATTCGATCATTGAAAAGAACGGTTTTGCTCATCTCTAATATACTGGGATGTATTTTGCAGCTAATTAATCGTTTTTGGATTTACTCTCATGTTACTCAAGACAAATTGGGTTCCTTGCCAGTGTTAATTACAAATTTTCATTTTTCAATAGACGATTGCAAATGTAGATATTTCAATTTTTCTTGCCGGCCCGGTTCCTGCTGTTAACATTCTTCCTAAGCGTAACGACTTGGGCCAGTACGTTTCACTTCGCCGCCCGTAGTGTATTTTGGCTGAGGGCAGTATTGACTTGTTACCGAGCTCCGTCTTTAAATTTAGGGCAAGCAAGGGCGGCGGCAGTGGTGAGGGGTACCTGGTCTTGGCACCGGCCGCTTTGTTAAAGGTGAGCGGAGGCAGTCGCGAACGGTGACGCAAGTGCGTTCTCATTGTTGGCACAGTCTCATAACGAGAAGTATTTTAGGCGATCAAAAAGGTCTTCCATCGCTTAGCCTCCTCGCTCCGTGTTATTCCTGCACCGGGCTGCACGCAACGCCAAACCACCTGATTATCACGTAATGGGGACTGATCCTCCACTCACGGTGGGTGTGATACATCGCAACCATTCCACGACTCAAGCAAAAAAGTTAAAGCGACTATTTGGCACTCACGACTCATTAAATTATATTTATTTTTAATTTGCAGGTTTTTGTCCGTTAATTATTTCAATTTTTCATCATGTATGAACACAAATCGTCGTCACATCATGCCGTTTTTCATAATCAACTATATGCCATTGTATTCTGTGATGCATATAATTAATGGAGCACGTTCGAAACGTAGTCAATGGTTCTCAATAAATTTTTTGACCTGCAACACTTTGATACATAACTTACTCTAATAGTCTCCATGTTAAGGACTTCACCTTGGAAGAGATTACTTGCAGTCTTCTCTTCTTCATAACAACCACAAAAATAATCGAATGAAGGCTTTCCAGGTAATTCACAAGACTTTCTCGGACTTCTAACCCGGTGAAAACACAGTCATTCCATGACGTTTCATTGCTACCATGTTGGCACTTCACCAGAAGATGGTAGCAGTGCCAGCTGCCGAAACGTCGTGGAATTGCTGTTTTTTCACCCGGTTAGAAGCCGACTGGGTTACTCAGTCACAGCATAAATGCTTCTTTATCAATAATTTTTTCAACATTTTATACTTGTAGCCTCAGAAAGGTAAACTTAAAATTGTAGCTTAAGATTGTTTCTTCTATATATAAATTAACCTATCAAAACTACACCGGACTGAGCATATTTATTACGGAAGGTATTTTTTAAATTGGAAACAAACATGTGGACAATTTAATTATCTTTAATGGGAAATATTTGTTTGGTTTATAAATATGGGTTTGAGGAGTATTAAGTTAGAGAATTACGTCCATTTTGAGAATTAGTTGCTGTGATATCCAAGTAGAATAATTCGTATTAAAATTTTTATTGAATATACTTTTATTTCGTAACAGACATAAATAAGAACTTTTGACTGTTAAAATAGTTTGATTTGCTTATAAAATTTTTCAGCTTACAGTTTTCTATGTAATGATTAATTTTATCATTCCCAGAAATACGCTCAGAGAAACTTTGTTCATGTAATTATCTTCCGTTATTGTAATACTGTTTTCCCCTTCAATTTATACAGAATGCGTTGCAGGTTGTAAAAATACATTTTAAACCCCGCCTTCGTGAAAAAAATTGATTGTAAGCCTCATTTGGAAAGTTTGAAAGTTCGTAGTAGTTTTTGAATATTAAAGTTTACAACTTTTCTTCCCACCAGTAGACAAATTTCAAGAACCAGTAATCAATAAGTGACTCAAAAGGGTGTGGCCTGAACTATTTTAAGTTAAACGAGTCATTGTTTATTGAAATTCTACAGGCGATTATTAGATACTAATGAAATTAGTAGCCGTCAGATTTTTAGCTTATAGAATTGCACATTATTCTGATTGCTAAATAAATTATGATAAAAATACGAACGTGGAGATTTGGTTAACTAGAGAGGGTATGAAGGTGCAGCGATTACAGTATTACAAATTAAATAATTCTGGAATGTAGGATTGAGTATCGAATACTGAGATCTCAAGAATCCAGACCATGGTATCTAATATGTCACTAGATATGAAACTAAAAGAAGCACAATATATCGGCATTCTCCCTTTCAAATTCCCTTCCTATACTATTAAAAGGGAGTTGCCAGTTACTCATTTATCCTCCATGTAGCCGACTACCAAAAGAAAAAAAAACCCAAATATTATTGTGTAGGTTTTGCTTGGGACCTCTGTGTTTTGATGACGAAAAAAAAATTGAGAGAGGAATGTATGGAACAGTTGAGCATCATGAAACTTGTAAGCATACTTAAGACCCGAAATAACAATCCTTCGAATTTATACTATGTAGGGATGAAGTGAATTATAAATGAAGTTCGTTAAGTAAACTCTTACGCTGTGAAATTACGATTCTCTATCCGTCCTCTCAATAAAAGGATTTTTATTCTGTTGTTTCGCTACTTTCTGCGTTAATGTATGCTTGCAAATACAGATATGATTTTATTTTTTATTTTTGGAAAGAGACAAGTACAATCAGCAAACTGGATATCGCAATTATTTGTGTAGAATAGTACAGGTATATATCAGTTTCCGAACCGTTGGTTGAGCGCTATCTCTAAGGTGGCAGCTTCTAATCTGCATTGCAAATTCCTACCGCTTGCGCTATTGGGCGTTCTAATTTGTCAGCGATTGCGGCCCACACCTGCAACACTTTTTTTTGCAGGAGTGGTCATACTGACCGCCACCCTAAAGCTCTTCCTACTTAACTGTTGATTACTTCTGAAATCTAATCATTACGGCAAGCTTCTTTTAGCCTACATTTTTGCGACAGCTAAGAAAGTCATTCGCCTACTTCACATTCTGCATCGTCTCTGCTCTCTCTCTCTATTTTTTTTTTAAAAAATGGTTTAGAATAACAGGCAATACGAGGTTGATTCAATAAATGGCAACTCCCCTTTGATAACATGGGAAAGGAATTTGAAAGGGGGATGCGGAAAGACGATGACAGCAAAATGAGGGTTGACTTTCGCCCCTGACCTATATTTTAAGGTTCCTACCCGATATTTACCTGAAATAAATGCATCATCAGATAGGTCGGATTCTTGGTTAGTTGTCTCACGCACTCCCGAGTAAAATGACGGAAAGCGATGTGATTTGATCACGTCAGTTCCAATCCACATGTCCACTCGCAAGTCAACTCGTTCTTGACATAATACGCGAGGTTCCTATTGTCATGTTGTGTGCAGTCTCTCCCACGTGAAGGTTTCAGTCGCGGAAACAAAAAGGAGCAAAGCCTATTGCGTGAGACAAGGTCACGTCAAGTTCCGTTTCGGTAACTCGTTCTTTTATTTTCTGTGTGTGTCAAAAAGACATCGGCTGAAACGTTTTTAGAGTCATCGCTCAAGGAAACCGGTCCTGTGAAGCCTCACCAGACAATTTCACTTTAAATCTTACCTAGAATAAAAATGGCAATCGAGCGACGTAATTATGGCGGTGCAACAATAGACTTAAGAAAAAAATACAAGGGCTTGCGGTCAGAAAAATGGTTGTAAACGACCACGTTTTCCTATGAACGCTTACAAATTTGATACCATTATTTAACGATTTAATAGAGGTGCAATTTTCTGTCAATTCAGCGATCGTCTGGAAACCTCTTGGAATCTCTTCTAAACATCAGGAATTTCATAATTCAGTATTATTTACGGCAAAAGTCACAACTTTGTGACAACTACAGATACTTTCTTCCAAGCACTTCATTAAGCTTTTGTAGGACAAAGAGTAAGGTAGCCACAGAAAAAATAAAATAGGGATAACAGTACAAAACAGGTATCAAGTGAAAGGAAGGATCGTTATTGAAATATCGGAGAATTAGGACAACCACAGAGACACGGAACCGAATGAATTGAAGGGCGAAGAAAAAGAAGGTTATAGAAATGAAAGTGAGAAAATAGTTCTATCGTTTGAAACAATTATTAAATACTCTGTAGTTATACGTTATTTTGTTATGTACACAATATGAAACCGTTGTAATCTAGTAACCAGTAGGTGAACGACTTAAATACTTCGTCATTGTAAAGAACAATATAATTGTTATTCTTAAATTACAGATTTATTTACAAAGAAATCGAAAACTAGAAGTAAGCTACGAAAGAGAGTTTCTATTTTATTGATTGTGAAGCAGTATGATAAAAAAATAATCGAAAATTAAAATAATAAAAAAGAGTCATTAAAGAAATAGTATTTTACTTGAATAAGAATTATGCAAACATTTGTATATGATATTCAATGAAATATAGGACAATTTTAAAGACTTCCTCTAACTTTCATTATGTTGCTAGACGTTTTTTTCTCCATAACTGTCTCTCAACATGAGTGAATATCAAATAAAGCTTCTACTTGAGCGATAACCTTCTGCGAAACTATAAATATCTGTTGTGTAAGCATATCATAATGAGATGCATTCTTGTCGAAATACTATTGTGTTCTATGTCATACGGCACAGAAAGACTGAATATTTTAAACTCATGATATGCCAACGCAATATCCTGTTTTAATGGACAGATTACTCAGGTCGCGTATTTGTTTAATTTACAAATTAAAATTTGCAATTTAGGTATATCTTAAATCATCCTCCCGCTTGTCTTCAAATTTATTTCAAGCCATTTCCGGGAATGGATGTTTCATAATATGCCCTCACAATGGCCGATGAAATGGCATTCGTCAAAAGCAACGTACTGTTCCAGACGGTCTGTGTAATGCGAACGAGAAAGTGGGAAACATTCCAAAGAGGCAGAAAAGGTGTATGGAGGTGCTGCTGTTGATCGTAGTACAGTTAGTCGATGGGCAAGCAGATTACGCGGTGAAAGAGGGATACTCCTCGCAGTGACAGACCGTACACTGCCATACTCCTAACAATATGCAGAGACTTAATGACATGGTTTCGGCTGACAAAGGCATCACAGTGAAATATTTGTCGCTGTAAATTGCAATAGCAAAAGGCAGTGTTTGCAGAATACTGAAATTGTTGGGGTTGAAGTCTATGACGTTGACGAGGTTCACAAAGAAACACCGGAAAACAGTGTGCAGGGGACAGTAAGGAAATGGTGGAAATGACTTTCTTTCAAGAATTTTGACGGGAAATGAAACTATTTTTGTAAATAAAGTATGATTAGTTTGAAATTCCATTTCTTCCCGTAAGTTGTAGAATTTTGATTTTGAAACTTGTTGCTATTATATTTGTTAAAAAGGGACATGATTAGTGTTTCCTCTGTTCGCAGTTATGACGATTCTAAAAAATTTATGCTTTAAAGAAGTTTGTGCTCTGAAATATAAGAACTTAAAGAATCAAAGTGGAATTTATTTCCATTTGAGAAGTCGGAGTTATGGATCTTAGTGAGAAAAATTTCTTCATGGACCCGGTTTAGAAATCCGATAACTTCTCATAAAGCGAGCGGCGGCACCTGGAAAGTTCTCGCTGATTTACATATTACGTAGCTGTACGCCCGACATATTGTTTTCTCTTGTTGTTACTCGTAAGATCGTGTTTCGTTCGTACGTCACGTTACTGGAGTATTTCCTCTAAATCATAATTGTTCTATAATTATACCAAAAAAAACTGGGTCTTCGTATTCTTATTCTCCCTACGCTTGGTGAAAAAAGAAATTTGCCTTGTGAGCGAACTAAAAGAACAGAAGAAAGTAAGTGAAAATGTTTACAGCGTCTATAAATCTATTTTTTAAATTAACATATCTCGTCAGTGGATTTACTAAGTAACTTTTAATGCTGTCAATGGGTACGTCTTTACGTGTTCATTATAATGTGTTTGCATTTACATATTTCTTCAAATGGGAAAGTATCGCGTAGGAAGATGCAAAGACAAGGTACAAATAAATGAATTCTGATGATCGTAAAATGCTCAGTATTTTGAATTGAACCAAATTTATGTCACCGTCTCTTACATAGATAACTATAAGATTTCCTTGGAAATAAATTTACATTCAGAGTAACACTTTACCTCTATATTTATTTCGGTTTATTGCTTTGGTAACTACTTATACCATTTAATACACTATTTTTGAGAAATTTTTTCCCTTCAGTTATTTTGAAAATAACACTGATGAATTATTCTGATCCCTTATTGTTTTATTTACGAAACACTTTTCATCAACGTTTCTGTTTTATTTTTGAAAATATTATTCGTTTCCATTCACGTAATTGATTGGCTGTAGCAACGTAGATCCTGCCAAGGGCGTTGCTCCATAAAGGCCTCGTAAAACTTGGTTCTTTCCTTTCGTTTCTTTACTGTTTTGCAATCTCTTCCAGGCTGTTGCTATACTAAGTTCACGTGTATTCTCTACAACTTTAGATATTTCACCTCTATAGTGCCCAAATTTCATAAACTGAGCATAATAATGATAATCGTACTATGAAAAACGTAACGAACGTCAACCCTGGAAAGTCGGGAGAGAATATTCAGGGTAACAAAACAAATATATAGCATTAAAATATATATTTAATGTAATTAAGCTTTAACATTTCATGGCAACGTTTAGGTAACTACACGTTTCTTTAGATACATAATTAACTTGTTTTTACCATTCATGCCTAAAACTTTATAGATTATCCCTTGATACATCCTTTTCTCTATTTCGTTTGGTAACTTCCATTTCTAGCAGAGTATCTTACTTGGCGAAATGTTGGATGTTTCTTTTGCTCTTTCATAATTGGAAGGAATTTCAGGGTAACGAGCATAACATAACCAATGCTCGGCAACATTAGCAACAAAATACACAACGGGAGTAGTTCATGATCAATTCTATGAATAACGGGATTCAAGCGTAAAGTCATCGTAGCCGCCAAATAAATTCAGAATTAGCGTTGAACGTACTGTAATACCCCGTTTGTTCTGAAAATAAACAACATGTTGTAATGTAGCATTCGGATATGTAATTTATTCACTAAGTTTTACGTGATTTTGAATTAATTTTCATTTCAACGTATGCGTAAAGTGTAACGAGAAATTGTGTTCGATTCCAAAGAAGGAATAGAAGTTTACGTTAAAGTTAGTAAACACTAGTGTCGTTACACAGACTGTACAAGGCGCGACAAAGAAAACTGTTATGACTGGAGTTGAGCTTGGGTTGTTACACGTGAAAGACATAACTTACCAGTAAGCTACGGAGACGGCGAAGTAGAAATGGATAAAAGTTAGAACCCGGCTGTCCACGAGGAACTAAAATAAGTCTGATTCTTAAATTCATCTTAAAATGACTCGGCGGAAAATGAAGACCATTTCATATGAAAATATTGATTATTATATATAATGAAGCAATTTGTGTAATTGTCGCCATATAGAAAGAGAAGTTGCCGAAGAGGAAGAATTAGCCGAAACAATACCTAGATTATAATTGAACAAAGAATTGGCAGATCTATTCAGTAATAAGGCACCTGGCTTTAATGGTTTCCCTATAGAATTTCTGGGATCCGTAGGCGATGCAGCAATGATGAGACTTTTTTAAAATAGCCTGTAAAAAATATGAGACAGAAGAAGTTTCGTCATATTTTAAAAATAATGTCATTATACCAATACCGAAGAAGGTTCAAACGAGAGGCGTAGCGATTAGGGGATTGCTTTACGATGACCTCTCCTGGGAGTTTGTTCTGTTTCTGTTAAAAGGTGAACTAGTCTAAGTACTCCAGGATGTTTAAATTCTTGGGGAAAAATTTATCACGTGGTTCGAGAAATATATGTGACGTTGGCTCAGTTGAAACTCTCGTTCCGTAATATAAAATAAGTTTTCTTGAACAATGTAAAGAGAATAAAAATTAGTGATGGTGATAGTTATTTACAATGAGTTTGACCATCAATTAGGAGTAGTTGCGGCTACAATGAACTGGGAATGTTTTGCTCTTTAAATGGCGTCCTAATAGCGAGAGTTGTTAGCGCGATGAGTGTGAAAGGATATCTTTCGAGCTGAGAGCAATTTTCTTGTAAGGAGCTTAAATTACGAGCGTTGCCGGACATTAGCGCGATTCGTGTCTTGTGTTTTATGCAGGAAACGTATGCGTCTGTTTGAATTATCTCTTGGAAACGATTCAATGTTTACACGTAGTTCAGTTCCGAGTTCTGAAACTGGGGTACGGCAAAACCCCTCTTGCTCTCCTCTTGGGGGTATGTCAGCCACCTTCGGAGCCAGTACTTTCACAACAAAACTTTTCGACACGAACAAAAAATCCAGAACAGAGGAAATTGTGGAAGAATAAAAAAAGTTTTCAGCAGGAATTTCTCTTATATTTTTATTTTCTGTTATGGACACAAAGGACTTAAAACTGTTGTCATATATTTTCCTTATTTCGCTTCATTTCAATTTTTAATCATGAGATACAAATTCAAATATTTAGATTTCCCTTGGCTCTAATTTATTTTTATATTTATAAACTAGTTATATTATCCCGGTACATTATTTAATTCTTCGTCAACATATGACTAAACCGGCGTATAATCCCAGTATCAGGACAGAGTCAAAAATACTCTTGGTACAATAGAAAGTCTAAAAATATTTTCAGTACTCTAACAGAATAAAATTTATTCCCCACTTAAGGTATTTTTTTTACTTAAATCGCATGTTAAAGGTCATAACGTAACTCAGCGACCCCCTTTACACCGGTTTCGACAAAAAAGTCGATTCTTTCTTTGTTATTTTCGTATGACTCATTCCACCTCCACCCCTCATATTCTGTAAAGGGAAAATACACTAAAATAGTAGACTTCAAGAATTCTTTTTCGACTCAAATATAAGCCTTTATTACATATAAAAATTCCACTCCATCCTCCTAGGGGTCGTAGTCGTGTCTTATCTCCTTGTTTTGGGTCGTGAGGAATGTGGAAACAAAATTTTATCAAAATTGTATTGCGCAGAAGTGTGTTTTACCCCATTTTAGGGGATGAACTGCAATTTAATTCTCATTTAAATGTTAGAATCAAGCTCAAAGACCCCCAAGCACCGATTTAGATACCAAAATTGACTTTTTATTTTCATACGAGTTCTTGCGACTAGCGTTAAAGGTATGTACTAACTTGACAAATTTAACCCCTTCCCAGTGAGGAAGTTATCACCTGTTTGCTGAACAACTGAACGTCAATCTGTCAATGTTTTGTTAATATATTGAAGATCTCCCCCACTGTCTTCTGTCGCACTCACTTTTTCAAAAAAATTACGATTTAAAAAAAATTATATTAACCTTGTTTGACAATAATGAACTCAGAAAAAAATAATTATCCAATTTGGTGCAGTCGCTCGGAAGTTATGCGCGTACATACATTTCGGCGACTTATTTTTATACATATGGATAGATATATATCCGGGCTTATAATATGGTAATACTATAGCTATCATATTCGTGAAGATAATTTGGTTGACTGTTGATTTATCAATATTTAGAGAATAGTAAACGCGAATTGTCCCTGATTCATATCACTTCCCATATCTATCATCAGAATCCAATCGAGAGAACGAGGAAGGAGAAACGTGTCAGAGTAGAAGGAGCGATATTTGATCGGCATCCCTGAAGTGATTTTCCCATGTCAATAATAAATATTTTTTAGCACATTCAAAATCGAGTATTTTGTTACGCTTAGCTTGTACGTAAGTGGAGGGTTGCTTCCCTTTTAGTTGTATCCTTACGTAAGCGGATGCTCGTTTATCGTGGGAAATACATAAAACATCCACGAATCCGGAGTGGCAGCATTTTAGAGGATTGCGTTGCGTAAGTTCGTGGAATATGTGCAGCGTCTTTTGTGAAAGGAAGTCTCCGTGGTGGCTGTGGGAATGAGCAGCAGCTCTGGGCACAAGGACACGCTTGCTCAGGTTTCGCGGTCCCGCCCGTAACACGACCTCTCGTTCTTATGCACTGTCGCCGCCAGGAAAACCATCTAACTACATATCACTGCAAGTACCCAAAACCACCTGCCATCACCAATAACTCCGCAAACTACGTAGGGTTTAGTTCACCAGAGATGCCCGGCTCAAAAATCTCCTTCGATTTGTTATTAAAACTTCGACAGTCGCCTCTCCACATGCTTTAAACCCCCCTTTTAAGTCGTAAATCTGTAACCTGCGTACTGATTATGCTCATTCTTCATCAGAATAGTCTCGTAGTTCAGGAGGAGTGGGCTATTTGTGAGGTAATGAGGCAAACGAAGATTTGAAGTCCACCATCAAATAGTATTGTCTTATGACAGTTACTAAAAATTGTTCGGATTATTAATTAAATACTTCCTCTTTTTAAAGTCCAACATTTATTTTTAAACGTCGATGACCTGCCAGATTCCATAGTGTTATTATTACTTATCAATAGCTAAGACTTCCCTCTCCTCAGACCCAAAAAAAACTTTTGTTAGTACGGATTCCTCTTTAGTCACTTTATTTGATATATTTTTATTTGTTGACTTGTCGCTTTATTTTTTCCTTTTCTCTCAGTAGCATACTTCGAATAATAATGATTCTTTTCTAGTCTATACGATTAGGCTAATTTTTTTAGTTATATTAATAGTTAATTTAACAAGAAAGGTTGTATTTTAACGTATGATTTTTGTAATAATAAGAACATTTTTTAACAAAATTCAAAGAGGGAAAAAAATCTACGTTTCGACACTTATTTGTAGCTTCGTTAGGCTATTATCCTGTGGAGAAACATTAGTACACCTCGCGTGTAACAAGAAAAACAAACATTTAAACTTTTTAGTAGTAATATAGTACTAAACAAAAAAGGAACGCACCTTATTATCAATCAAAAAGTGTGAATTTTAAATAAGCTATATTTATAAACCAAACTACAAATTTTACAAAATAGTTTCCCGACACTACGGCACGAATGTATCGCTTGTTCAATTGTGGAAATTGTTAACAATAAAGTCAAAAAGTGGACAAAAGTTTTTTTATTACAAAAAACAAATTAAGTTTTTTAAATTGAATGAAATCTCCCAAGGTTTTCTTTGTGGGGAGATATAGGCAAAAGTTGGAGTGGCAAATATGCTACAAAGTTTCTGCAATCAAAAGTTTATTGTTGATTGACTGTCTTACGTCCAGAATGTAATTCAATTTCTTTCTTTCCCTCACCTTCCGCAGATCACTTTACAGACAAACACAATGAACAATAAAACACTTTCCTCCGCTTTTAATCTTAATTTCACTTCACTTATATTTCCTCACTTATAAATACTCCTATCGTCCTCCCAAGTACAATTTCTCCTTCTTCTGTCTCTCTCCCAACAACATTTTGCTCAATTCTTACATATTAAAATTTTAATTCCTCCTTTCTCCTGGGACCGCATATCACGACTCTCGAAATCTAGTAGTTTGGTGTCAGCTTTCCTACTGTCTCATTTTCACTGCCCGGTCGATAAAAGGGTCGCCCTGCCATAAATTATGTAAAACTTACCATTTTCGATCTTCGGAAACTCTTCACTATGACAGGTACCGTAACTCATAAGTATTCTGTGTCCTCTCAATGTTACCTCATTACAGAATTATTCCAAGCACTATCATTCCTTCTGTCCTAGGTTTCACGATCCAATTCGTTCAGAACACTCCAAACTTTAACGGAATTGATTGATTGTTAGCAATTATCCCATCTTCCTAAGAGCTTTCATGACGTGACTGTCTTTGATCTCTGATTTATTTAGAGAAATATATCAGGTAACCTGAAAAAAAGGATGCGACTGAATTTATGATTCTTGAGTTTTAAAATAAATTTTTATGCACTGAAATATGTGATTATTTATTTCTATTGCGTGCTCTGATTGTTGTAATAAAACTATTCTATGTCAATATATCAAGACACTTCTTTTGGATTCGGGACCTGAGAATAGCAAAATAATGACAGTTTTAAATCAATGTGCATGACGTCTGCTTTATAGTTGAACTGATTATTGTAATGCAAGAAGTTATAGTGAATTATAACAATTGAATATACAGACAATTTAAAAATACAAACAACCGTTTTCATTTCAAAATGTGGTCCTCTCGTCTTGAAGAACACGTTTCGGAGGTGGAGGATGAAATTTCACTAACTTTAGTCCATTGACTGAAACTACAGTAACTCTGTCTCCCTCACATTTTACACTCACCTTCACATGCCTAAGAAATCAAATTTTTTTCTTATTGCATGGCGTATCCGGTAATACTATTTCCTGCCAACACTTTTCAAAACATCATTAACTCTCAGTACTTTCCCCCTCACCTTCACACTGTTTCTTTGCTTTTCCTGTGATCTTTGCTTCCTAAAACTTACTCTCTTCATAGTACCGTAATCCGTATTCATAATCATTATTTCGTGCTGGTAAAACCATTACCATGTAAACGATTATTATAACAAAACGTTTTATCCGATGATTCTGTAATGTCAAATTAATAAAAATATAATTATGTGAACATTATTTTCAAATCTCGTAATATGTCTGACCTATCTATGAAACATAAACAAAATATTTGGTAGAATAATAAAATAATATTTCCTAGTTGAAGAGCAACTGAATTTTTAACGTATCTGTATGCTCTAATATTGAACTCGTAAACTATATGACACAAAAGTGATTGGATCGAATAGCTGTATGGAAGTTCCGAGAATTTAAATGAAAACTTTGTCAGTTTTTTTAAATTTAAATATTACATCATTTGAGACTTCTTCAGGTAAAAATTTAGCTGTACATGGAACCTCACTACACGACTCCTTCAGCCGAAAAATTGTGTACAGTTAAAGTTTTACCTGAAGAAGTCTCAATTGAGAGACGAAACGTTGTAATATTTAAATTAAAAAACTGACATAAAGGCTGAATTAACTAATTTATTATATATTTAATTGTCAGATAAACTATTTAATGAAATGAAACCTAGTAACTTTATACTTATTTATGTAGTTGACTGCATAACTTATGATAAACTGACATACAATATTGCTGCATTTACTATGGCAGACGTTACTAATTTATCGTTTTAAATTTCTGCCAACAATGAATAGGCAGACAAATTTTGTACGAATACATTAGAGGGTAAGGAAAAAGTACTCGTAAATGGTAAGAGAAAGACTAAATTCGAT
Organism: Eucriotettix oculatus; assembly: GCA_034510155.1. Classification (NCBI taxonomy): domain Eukaryota; kingdom Metazoa; phylum Arthropoda; class Insecta; order Orthoptera; family Tetrigidae; genus Eucriotettix; species Eucriotettix oculatus. The sequence continues at coordinate 37,319,024 of CM067382.1, forward strand.
TTTCAACAAAGTCTTACTGCACGGCCTTTCTTCATTTGTATCTTAATTGTTTATTTTTTCCCCTCTCAACTAATTTTTATCGTTTAACATTACAATTGATATAGATTAAGACTCTGGGTTCAACTGGCGCAGCTGATATGTAGAATTGCTGAGCTTGTTCCTTTTTTTTATCTTGGCCGCATACTTGCCATGAGAGGACTAGGTGAGTGAAGAGCTAACACCACTAACCCAGATCCACTCCTGAGTCACGGTAGCCGGAACCGGTCGTGGACCTTCCTCAAGCAAGCCAGCCAGCTAACCAGCAATATTGATGGCCCATCTGCCAGACTGTCGGCCACACGTGAGAACCTGTATTCCAGCCAGCCTGTCCCAAGGACGTTGCCGAAAAATTTCATCCAATGCACTCAACAACAGGTTTCCCTCCGTACCAACATCTACCTGCTCAACCTGGAGCACGGCAGTTATTAGCTTTACGTCTGGATCCGGACTTTTATCGTCTCAGAGGCGTCTATGTAATGATTTATTACACAATATTCATTGACAATATTATATATATATATGTCAATTCTTTGAGGGACCAGAACAGTATTGAAGTAGGTGGACGCAAAGAAGAATCGGGAATAGCAAGGAAGGTCTGTAAAATGCAATTCACGTATTATTCAATAATTCCGTAATGTTAAGACAGAATACATTAGATCAGCGTTTCAGCTTGAATATAAACCTTGATACACAAGGAAAAGCACAACCGAAATGGCTTTCACCTGCCAAGGTTTGAACTACTGAATAAAAAAAGGGAAAACACATGATGTAACAGAGTGGCTGATATTTTAAATGTACATCTTGTGTATTGATTTTGATTACTCTCCAGTCACTTTTAATTGCTCAGTTTCAAATCCATTACCAATGTCAAAGTCAAATTTCATGTCAGCCTGGAATCATCTGTTGACCTGAGCTTGTCACGTAGTATCAACCTTATTCTCGGGTTTCTGTTACCAAACCAGTTTTTACCGTGGTAATTTCTGGGAACGTTGCTTTATGAACGGGGCAGTTTCTGTAAGTTCCCGTAAGAGAAATGAGATTGTTTTGAATGATTTGAGTTTACCTTCACTCATTTCTCTAAAACTAAAAACCTTCCCCTATCTTGTGTAGCATTAATAATCCTTGCCGACCTTCTGTGGTCTAGTGGCTAGCGTCCTTGCCACACAACACAGAGGTCCCGAGCATGGGCTTGGATGTTTGTGCCATCATGGTCTCTCAGACTGGGATTAAGACTGCTGGAGAGTCTATATAGTGACCACAAACCACTCGAAATTTGGAATGTATCATTTAAGATGACATTCCACAGTCGACCCTGCAGGCCAGGGTCTTCAATAGGCTGTAGAGCCAAGAATGAAGACTAATAATATTGGTAGAACCTTCCAAAAATATCAAATGAATGTGTTCTTTAGCAAGTTGAGTGGATGAATCCTCATCGAATTGTGCCCAAGACGTTGAGCTAAGCCTATTCTCAACTTATTCGTTTCAATACGTAAATCTTTTGTTAGATATAATACTTTTGTAGGAGGAGATCGACTTGTTTTGGGTTATAATTTGATCTGGGGCAAAATTTGGAAGGTATAACAGTAGAGTAACTTTACAATGATCGATACTACCGACAACTAAAATATTTCTAAAATATAATTATCAATTCTTATATTTTAATCGCAGGAATACTGATAGGAATGTAGCCAGAACCCTCTGTACAAATCATTACTTCGTAAAATACTGACAATAGTGGAAATGTCAAATGGTGGCAACGTCTACTATCATTTTCCATATGTATATAAAATTACATTCTCTTCTTATTAATATGACATTACTATATCACCTAATAAAATAAATTTCTCAGAAGACTAGTAGCTTTTCTGATTAAAATTTGAAGCTTGTTATTAATATATTCTATGTAAACTACAAGTTGTTAACAGCCTGAGTTACTGATTAAGTCTTCAGCCCTCAGGAACTTCCGTGTTGAGATCAAAATAACGATAAAGTTGTGCCAAACTTACTTCCCGCATCAATGTTTAGTTTGAATTTCCATATTCCCAGCCATAAAGTAAAGTATTTAAAAATTAAGAATCGGGTTCAATAATTTATATTACACAGAGTTTAAAAGTATTATTGAATAATTGATTGAATATAATAACATGGCGTTTTGACTAATTCGGCGTCAGTGCGGAAAAATGACTATTGAATAGTGTAAATTCGTTGCAATAGAGAATATATCTTTACATCCCTTTTAACGAATTCCTGCGCGTCCAGCAGATCAGCAATATAGGAGAATCCTAAATGAAAAACCGTTGGCCGTAATGATTTTACAGCACGTAGTTTCGTAAATGAAGGATGGAGGTCATAGTTTCGTGAACACTGTGGAAATAATTGTGACGAACAGAGGCGCACACGTGCCGGCAGATTAATTGGCGTATTGCAGCTGAGGCCGCTTTTCCATTCCAGTCCGCCCGCACGCAATCTCTGCAGATTCGATGCAGGACGTCGATTTCCTCATACCTCACACCCAACCCTCTTCCCCCACGCCCCCGCACACATTACTGGGAGAAATTGCCTTGTTAAACGTGCAATAACAAGGATACTAGGGAACGACATCGATGGAATTATGAATTTCTTTATACTTCCAACTTTCCTAAACGCGAAACAACTTTTTTCAGGTGGGGCAGGATTGACTTTTTTATTGGTTATTTTGTACCCCTATTCAATGTTATAACGAAGTTACAACTATTGTTAAAAATTTATATATATAAAATGCATGGATTTAGGGCTTTGGATGTTTCAAGTGCTTTTATTTTCCCCTCTGTAGACTGGAGTCTGGAGTTTTTTTTACAGGCCTAATACGTTTCTGTGGAATGTCATTATGCTTATTGATTATCCACTCTGGTTATCTCCGTATACAGCTACGTTTCGATGGCTAGCAGTTCCACCTTTTACCAGGATAGAAGCCTGGAAGAAGTTGGCAGTCGCTATACAAGGAGATGTCCTGGAATATACATAGATATACCACATTTTGCGTCACGAATTAAATCTAGTTGATATTAAATTCCACAATTCCTTCGTAATATTATTCGAGAATCTACCTACGTTAATGTGACGTAAAACACTTCTTTTTTTTTAAAAAAAATAATCATTCTCTTTTATAAAGTAATTCAGATTTTGTCTCAGAATGGGTTTAGTTACACTATGCCAAAAGATCTCACTCGAGCCAGCGCTTTTCATATTGTTATAATATTTTGTCTTTAATTTCTTGCGTACATGCAGCGCTTAATGCATAACAATACAATGGCAGCTCTCGGGTAAAATATTCCAAAGGTAAAATAGTCCACAATTCGGATATCCTGGCGGGGACTACTCGGGACGATGTCATCAGAAAGACAAAGAGTGTCAAGAAAGTTAAAACGGGATATGGAAAAAGAATCATATTGTTGAATTAGGGGAGTCAGAAGAAGGCTTGGAAACCATAATAAATGGCATAGACGTGGTCCTGGAGGAAGAGTACTACATGCCGATTAATAAAAGGAAACCCAAGTGGGAAATAGTGGAATAACAAACCATGTTAGATTTTGATGGAAGTTAAGGAATTCTGCTATCTGGGCAGGATAATAAGTAGGGATGGTAGAAGTATAGTTGACAAAAAGCGTAGGATAGCACAGGCAAGGAAGGCTTTCGCAAAAAAGAGAAATTTAAGGGTAATATAAGTGTGAAAATTATTCCTAAACATTTTCGTATAGAGTTTGGCATTATATGGGTGCGAAACGTGGACGGTAGGAGTTTCAGAAAGGAAAAGAATGGAAGTCTTTGAAATGTGATGCTATAAGAGAATGCTGAAAATGTGGATAGAATCACTAACGAGGAAGTTCTAAGCAGAATAGGGGAAGGACGAACAATATGGAGGACGCTGACCAAAAGAAGGGATATATTAAAAGGCCAAATTTGAGACATGAGGGGCCTTGTAAAATTAGCATTGGAGGGAAGTGTATGGAGTAAGAACAGAAGAGGGAGGCAAAGGATGGAGGACTGAAAACCACAACAACCACTAATATTTTTATTGAAAGCGCGTAATCGTGCCAAAAATTCGTGTAGGTCATTAGGTGGGCAGGAACCTTGTTTTATATATGATAAAATTGAATTTTGCGAGCACAGGGAGTATGAGTTATACCCATATTTAGATTCAAACTGAACGTAAAAATTGAAATCGGTGAATTATTTATTTAAACGTTTCCACAGTATAAGAAATGATTCGAAGTTTAATTTGCATTTCGTGCTTTGAAGCCAGATTTAAACTCGAGCATAATTGATGCCTTCGGTGAAAGCTTCTCGTATATGAAGATAAACTTAGTAGCAACGAGTTTATTTCGCAAAAAAAAATCTCTGAACGGGCGATAGAACTATCGGGCTAACTTCAACGAATATATCGTGCTGCCCGATATTATCCTTTAACATAAGCGCACAAACTGTTGACCTTTGAGAACGTATTACTCAGAACGATCTCATGGCTAATCCTTTCATACAAAGAGCCCTAGGTCCTGTGGTGATAAGCTGTCGTAAACACGGTGGTTCAAAGAGAGCTCCAACTCCTGTACGACGCTACTCAATCGCTCTCCGTCGCTCTTCCCCTCCAGTCTCAACAACCACTTAATTAAAATACCTAAAGACTACGTTGACGTCATTGTTTCATAACGAAGAGGAAGTATAGGAACCAGAATTTCATACCCTAATTGAGTAAAATACATTATATAAGAATATGTCGTGTGTAACTCATTTCTACAAAATCTTTTTATGCCATACAGTCTTTCCTTGGTAAGCCCGTCATAAATCACAGTATTGTCAATTAATAGTGCGACGATATGTGTCAAAAATTTACAAAGCGAAGAAAATAATTATTTCTGTCACCTGTAAGGTTGTCATAACTGATATCCTCATGGATTAAAAATTGTCAATAAATCAAAAATTAGATTTAATCAAGGACGTTTGTAACTAAATTCGTTTTATTAATTAAGGAAGATGAATTTTTAATGCTTGAAAAGATTATTTTTTAAATATTATCTGTTAATATATTTAATACTATTCTTTGGCAGAGACTGCAAGTAAGGATATTATTGATGTAGAAAGTATATAGACTGGAGGATGAAACAAGGTCCCTTGAAACTTCGTTCTTGAAAACGCTTTTGTGGAACCTTTACACATCTTTATTTCGTGGCCGTACCAACGCCAGATGCTTCTATCTGACAATGCTGGCGTGTAATTTCTCGCAAACCAAAGAGAACTCCTGCGTTCATACATTAATAGAATTTTAAATGGCGGGAAATGAAGGCCGCCGTGAGTTGAGTTCCGGCGCAAATGCTTAAATTGCAGTGCGAGTCCAGCCTTTAAGAGGCCTAGCGCTATTAAAAGGTCGGTGGACTTGAGGTTTTCTCCTGTCAGAACGCCGACGCGCCGCTATAATTCATCTACGGCACTTTCGCTCAAGGCCATGTCGTTCTGATGGACGGGGTTCTCTAAAGTTCCTTCATTAAAAAAATGAAAAATAGGCTCTCCGGTTTGCACCGCTACTTAAGCAGTTTCCAATATTAACCATTACAGCATAACCTTTGAAGTATCACTTGTAACCCATCGCAGAACTTTACGAATTTCTGTATGCTCTTTTAACTCAAATGCATTCAGATATCTCTGTGAAGACGTTTATAGGGTATTGAAGAAAAGTAGTGTAGAAAAATGGATTCAAGAGGCACAAAACTCAAAATTAATGTAAATTTACTTAACTCGGTCTAGCCATAATAGAAGCATTTGAAATGTGGTGATATAGGAGAATGCTGAAAATCAGATGCGTGGATAGAATTCTAAGCAGAATAGGGGAAGAGCGAACCATATGGAAGACATTTACCATGAGAAGGGATAGGCCACGTTTTTAGACTCGAGGGTCTTGTAAAATTAGCATTAGAGGAAGGTGTATGGGGTAAGAACAGAAGAGGGAGGCTAAGGATGCTCGAATGTTGGACATTAATGTGAACATTATTGATGCAAAACTTAAATTTTAATAAAATAGTAAATAAACGTTTAAATTTGTCTAGCTGTAAAGAGCGATTATTAATTAATTTTAATTCCATAATAATAGTCGGTAAACTGTTATGTGAATTTCGCAGGGGATCGGCAGAGTCATGGTTCACAAAGTGTGTGTGAATCCGACCTGTCATATAAACAGACGTTAACGAATTAACTTAGTCTTTGATTACCTGGAAGGTAACTGCGTATGTGGGGTTACTGCGAGTTTATTTTGCGGTTAATAGAAGAAGTTTGAAAAACTTATGGAATTATGTCCCGTATCTAGTTTGGATGAGGTTGAACAAGATTCGACGCTTGACTTTGCAATATTGGGAGTTCTGTAATTGGTCTTATTGATGATCTACACAGTTAGTAATAGCCGTGGTGGGATTCGAACCAGGGAACTTTGTAATTTCAAAGCAAAGACGCTGATCTCGGTGGGTTATTTTTGATCTGAGGAATTGATAAAGAAACACTCTCATGCCCATCATCTCAACCAATTTCCGGTGATACATACGTAAAAATTATATGAGTTTGTGAAATGTATCGTCAAGAAGATGTGGCTGTGCCCAAGAATCTCCTAATAAAAGTGGCTCTTTTAGGTTTAAACTCCGTTCAATGTGAGCGAAGACAACGTCGTAAAATCTGTGGCAGAATGAGAGTTTGTAAGAAGTAGGGGTTGGATTACAGCACTAGCTTGAAGAGCTTAAGGGAAGACACGGAATGAAATGTCACTGGTGGCGAGTAGAGCTTCCCCTTGATGGAGTGAGAGGCAGGCTTTATTTGGCAACGGTTGCGTGCGCTCTTCTCCGGTCAACGACCGACCGTCATTACTCCACCGACGATGCTTTGTTGTCTTTCGGACTACAAACACTACCGTCCACAGAAAACTTCTACGAACGTGTTTAGTTTCGGTCGATAATAACACATTCGTCTCCATCATCATTGATGTTATTTAAGTTATAAATGAACTTGTCAGACAGTTCTCTGATAAAAACCAGAGAATATCACACAGATAGAAGAACGGATCAATTTTGTGGATTAAGAGAAAACATCTCCATAGTTTTGTGTTCTTCCCAAAAAATTAGACAAACTCCTAACCATCTGAAAGGCAGTTCTTGATGAAAATGTGTAAATATTATGTATTTATAATATATATGCAATGAGAAGAAATAAAAATATTACGCTTTGCCGACGATATTGTAGTATTAAGGGAGTCCGAAGAAGACTTGGAAACCATAATAAATTGCACGAACGGAGTCCTGAGGAAAAAATTCAATATAAGGATTAATAGAGGGAAACCCAAGGTAATGGAGTATGGTTTGGGAAACAATGGAATAAGAAAGAGTGTTAGATTGGGAAGGGATATTTTGAAGAAATTTAAGGAATTATGCTACATGGGAAGTGTAATAACTAGGGACTGTAGGAGTATAGAAGTCATAAAGAGTAGGATAGCATAGGCAAGGAAGGCTTTCGCGAAAAAGAGGAATTTACTTACGGGTAATGAAAGTGTGAATATTACGAAATCGTTTCTAAAAATGTTCGTATGGAGCGTGGCGTTATATGGGTGCGAAACGTGGGCGATAGGAATGAGGAAAGGAAAAGAATAGAAGCTTTTGAAATGTGGTGCTATAGGCGAATACTGAAAATCAGATGGGTGGATAGAATCAGAAACGAGGAAGTTCTAAGCAGAATAGGGGAAGAGCGAACTATATGGAGGACATTGATCATGAAAAGGGATAGATTAATAGGCCACACGAGGGTCTTGTAAAATTAGCATTAGAGGGAAGTGTGTGGGGTAAGAACAGATGCTAAGGATGGAATACGCTAAGTAGATAAGGGAGGTTGTGGATTGTGCTAATTATAAGGAAATGAAAAGGTTTGCGCAAGATAGATTAGCATGGAGGGTTGCGTCAGACCAGACTGAAAACCATATCAACAACATAATATTATCTTCATTTGCTTACGGCTTTTCAACTCATTTTCTGATCTGTCTGATTACTTCCTGTTGTTTCTTATTTTGTGAATCATTTTCCTATATTTTACTCAAAATTCCACTTTATAATCATCTTAGGTTCTTATTAACATATTGTCTGTACAATAACAAATTTGTGTTTTGTTTCATTTACATCTGTATTGATTGCATATGATTCTCAATGGAAGTGAAGTTTAGCAATGTACTAATTAGTGTATATTGCAAACTAAACTCATAATAAAACTGAATTGATTGGTTTAAGCGGAACTACGAAACTGTAATTCCCTCTTCAAAATTTTATTAATAATCATTCATCACGAGTCTCTGTTTCAGTATTTATATTCAATTACCAGTCTGTTCCTCAGTTCTTTTCATAATTATTTACCTCTTGCCCTTTCGATAATAGCGTGACCCCTGTAACATGTTCTGCGTTCCGTTGCCTCATTGTTACATACAAGCGGATCAATCGGAGCGTTATAGCAATCCGAGTACGACGGACAGACCAATCCCTCTGAAATGGGATTAATGGAACCTACATTGGGTGGGTTTCGGCTGAGGTCCCATAGGGATGGACTGCTTTGTTTGGAAGTTAACAGACATACAGCACACTAAAACACATCATTTACGATTCCGTGTGAAGGGATTTCCTAGTAGGACTGGTGACTTGGGTAAATATTGAACTACCTGGCCTTCGACAACTGTCCAGGCGACGAAGCGACGCCAGACAGCCTAGTCTTAATAGACGATTCAGTTGTGTGGAACTCTGGAATCCCACAATATATCAGTGAAGATATTTAGTTGAAAAATGTTGATGTAAAACGTGTAATTTATTGAATTGGGAAGATAAGAACAACAATCTAATCGGTTGTCATCGAAGTGAGATCAAGGAAAATCTACGTTCAATATCTTATCAATGAACGGAGCACGTGTCCACTTTTTTAAGAATCCATACGAAAAAATTAGATATGCCAAAAATAATAAACTATAACGGATACATTTTATACGTAATCTGTTTCACATCAGACACTGCAAGGGGTCCGAGAGGATGGTGTGTATATATACATATAAAATGCAGGCACTGTAAATGTATGTTTATTTTTGCGTGACAGCGTGGTAAATGCGGATGTTGGGGAGAATTTATGGTTAATTGTGTTTTAGCCGCCTGAAAGGATTTGATGGGGAGGTTAAAAATTGTAGAGAGGTACTAAGTGTGAAATGGAAACCAAACACATTGTTATGTATTAGAAAGCAATCATTGGGGAGGGTAACGAGTATGAGAAATTTATTTTAATTTTCTGAGAAATGAAGTGGCACACCATAGTTATAATTTCAGTATACCGGCCTTCCACTTTTATTGATAATGTTCAATATTTACTTCCTTTCCTCAGATACGGGATGCCAGTATATGATAAGTTCCACAAGGCCTTCTTTAAGCTGCATTACATCAATAGGTATCGTTTGCATCCGGTTTGATCAACTATTGTGGTCTCGTCACTTCGAATTTTAATTTAATAACGCATCCTGAATTATTGGTCTTTTCTTTTACATTACTACTTCTATTGCCTCTTCTTCTCATAATTATAATGTTTTAACTGCTTAATTTGATCTCTGAACATATTTAAGTTTCGATGGAGTTACGTTATAAAGTAAAAATACAATTGTCTCATATTTTCCTTATCGTTTAGTACAGGTTGTGTGTTAGCTGTTTGCAATTTTATTTATTCATATCGAATGTGGAGACAAATAAACTAGTCCCATATTGAAGAATTTGTCGGTATATCAGTTTTACGAAATACAACTCGGGTTTTTGGGAAAATCAGTCATTAGTCTAAAGTTGACCAATTTCTTTCATTGTAGGATAATTTAGCAAGCATTTTATAATACGTCCGAAGCAAGTGATCGGAGAGGAATCCTGCAGGCCCGGCACGAATGGCCAGCATGACAGACTAGATGTCCGGTATGGACGGGGAGAGGAAGGGGTCTTTGTTGACGGACACGTGTAGGTGGGGGGATGTTTGGCATTCCGATGCCTGTGCTATGACGTCGCCTTCCCCAACTCCCACCCCCGCAACGCAGAAATCAATAGCAAACCCGCCGTACGGTCCGCTAACCACGTGCGAGGGCGTGGCCCCAAGATTCAGCGCAATATATGTATTACGCTCCCAAAAAAACAACTACTACGTAATCTCGAGGCAAACTGGATGTATAGAGTTCAAGGTCACGGTGACAGATCGAAACCAGGGTCATGGAAACTCGGATATCGCCTTACACGTCAATAGAGAAAGGGTTCGTTCGAGCTAGTTGGTGGGTGGGAGGGGGATGTATCCTTCTATCTGCTTGCGTCGAGCTTTAGGGATGTCCCCTTTAAACACGCTACGTTCGAAACACCTTGGCACCTACCTATCTTGAATTTTCTACGCAAACAGTCGGGTTCGCACATTCCATCCGAGAATCAGTTTGCCATTATCATTATTGCTTTGAGATTCGAAATTCGGGAGAAATAAGGATCAGTTAAAGGAATTATTCAAGTAAATAACCCGAGAGAAGCGTCGCAGTAAAATCTGTAAATTGGAATGAACAACTGTACCAGATTTCGTGCTACGTACGTTGTATAACTAATATACCAATAACAGTTGAAACTCTTAGATTGTCTCATAACTAAATACTTAAATGGGCTCCAGATGTTTTGGATAAATGTGCTACACTTTGTAGCTTTGTAACAAATTTCATGCAAATATTTTCAATGAATTTAGACGACATCCTTGTGAAATTTTATTGCTACTGAAGTATGCTATTCACTCGAAAAATTGTTTCTTCAAGTGAGAGAAGAAGATTTTATGGACAATCGCATCAAGAAGGCACAGGACACTGAACTTAATTGTTGAAATCAGCCACAATAAATACAGGCCCTGCATCGAATGTCCTCCTAGAAAACATTCTACTTATTTTCTGAACTTTTTATCGTTCCCTACCCCCATTCAGAGATATTTGGCCGTACTGTTTCAGTTGGGACACGCTGTATATAAGTGCAATGAACTTTTAAGTAAGAGATTAAGAATATGCTACTCCTAGTTGTTCCTGAGTCACATTGGAGAAACATTCACGTTTGAGGAATATGAGGGCGTCTAGTGTTATGATGACTGACTAGGCGCTTCAGCTATTGTCCGGCCTTACATTCTAATTTAGATATTTAAGTCACGCTTCACATATGCTGACTAAGCGAAAGTAAACGTTTGGGGCGTTTTTGGCAGCATGCCCTATATCAGCTGGAGTCAACCTGTTTTCCAGCATCCTGTTCCAGTCCTTACGGTTAGATATTACAATAAATCTATCTCACTGATATTATTTTGCGCCTGGAACAAAAGCACCATTAATAATGGTATCTCTGGGCAGAGTTTAATCGATATTCGAATTAATGACTCTGCTCCAAGGCAAACATCCAAAGTTTATGAAATATGAGGTTACTATCGGGCCAAGATTTGTTAAACAGACTTTACTGTTTTCAACGTTCAGTGTGGTCTGTGCGAAATGAAGTTTCAGCAGACAGGATTCGTATTTCGCATGTAGCGGATGTATGTTTGAACTGGGAATACAAGACCGAAGGTTGTTACAAATGGCGTACGAAACAAAATCAAGACAGTCTGGTTTATCGTTTACTTCATGTCTGAGCAATATTGAATCATAATATGACGTAATTTTAAAGGACAAGCCTGTAAATATTAACTATGACTGGTAGGCATAACTATAATGGATAACCTATGTCATAGACATGTACTTAATCATTAGTTAAAAACTAATAATTGATTCTGGTTGCACCCCTATTTATTTCACAGAAATTTTCTTATAAAACGCAGTCAGTTTGAAATTAACCACAAGCCTTAATATTGGTAGAATGCTAAGATAATATTTATGAAATTAGATTTGTCTCATTTGTTGATCGCAGTTATAACTAATTTTAATTTAAAATTATATTTCACTATGTTAAAAGAAAGTAAATTTGAATTTAAAATTTTTTTGGCAATAAGTAAACTTAAACTTGTAGGGAGCCTTATATAGTTATAAATGTAGTCATATACGCATCTGAATAATCAAGAATGACGTCAAAAATAGTGGGTAACAAATTAAGGGATACAGGAAGAGTACATGTAAAAAAATCCATATTGGTATCAGTTCTTCAGCAAACCGTATAGGACCTACAAGTTGTCACTGAACGTGGAATACATATGAAAAATTTTATAGGACCTGAAAGTCTTTAGACCTATCATAGAATACCTTACGCAATAATTACATATATTTAAACAAGTTTATACACACAACTTATATCACGTTGAGTGTGCATGAATAAGGTCTCGGTTATTTTGTGTCAAGTATATAATAGGTAAACAATAATAAATTTTGAGGGATATCTGTGCAAACCCTGTTGGAGACCCAGAATGTACCATGCTTTCGTATAGTCGTGACTCTCATCCCCTAAAATCCCAAAACACTCGTATTCAAGATTTCCTTCTTTTCTCTTAGAAGTCTATTAACAATAACATTTATTATTATCATCCCCATTTTCAAAAATAACACCAGCATTGTATACATTAAACAATAACCACTGAATCAATAGAAGATTTCGTGCTTTATATCTTTCTGAAATATTTCTGACCACGATAGGAATAAATGTAGTCACCTTTACCCAAAAAATTGTTTGGCGTCAGAAGCACTCGTTAACATGGTTGGAATACTGACACAGTGTCCAAATTCCCCTGAGAACAATGAGCTCTAAGCCAGACGCCTGTTTGGTCTACTGCCTCGTAAATGATAGAGCCACTTCCATTGTTCTAACGCTGACCCTGTTATTTGGTTCGTCTCTGATTGAATGCAGTTAGGGCTTATATAAACTTCAAGGCGATTCTACGAATATTCAATCATATAACCAACTTATAAATGAATTACTATCTTTTATATCTTATATATATATTGTAACGAAACTATCCTTTTCGTCGTCATAATTTAGTTCAGGCCACGCGGCAGGCAGGAATATACAAAAATCAAAACCACGTGAATAAAAGAAAGAAAAGATTTGTTTAAATGTTCATAGGAACTAGTACAAAACTGGTGCATAATTTCAGACTCGCACCGCTGTTCCCAAACGATGGCAGCCTTGGACCCAGGGCTGCACTCGACCGTCCAGACCGACGTTAAAATCCAGAAGGAAGGTCTTCGTGGTCGTCTCTCTCGCCACATGCTTACTTCCCTCCACCTTTTCTCCTACTTCACGGGATACCTCGGTTTCCAGCCGCCAGAGAGCTATCCCCCATATAATATAGTGGCGACGGACTAGAGATTTCAGGCTCATAATAAGGAATAAAACGGCGGACAGTGAGGGCTAGGCACAATTGTGACGTGGGTGTAACGTCACTATATATATATATATATATATATACAGGGTGTAACAAAACTCTACTCTGCGTACGCGCATTGTGGCAGTCTATCAGACAGTATGCACAACACTAGGCATTTTTTTACGTGTTCGAAACTCAATGCGAAGGAGAAAGGCTGCCTGTATTCGGTCTAAATTTGGTCTTTTTGAACATTTCATCTGATATGTGCTCCAACCTCATACAAACCGATCAGATACGGACAAATAACTTAGACTGGCAATTATTTTTATTCTGAACATGTTTCCTCATGTAAAAATTATAACTAGAGTCTTGCATTTTAGTCTAGATTAACATTCATAAAAGTTCGGATATGCAATTCCGGGACCACGTTGTTTTTTCCTCAGGAATCTATTCCTGAAATTTAGCTTACGAGTTTTTTTACACACGATATATGGGTGTGTGATATGTGATCGGTGTCTGTTTGAATACATTGGAACTCCTAGAAAATAACTGATCTGCTATCATTGCTGCGCGATAATAAGAAATATTTTTAGTAATTGCGCTAGAAGCTGAGAATATCGTAATATATCACGTAATTTATAATAATAAATATTTTATTTGTAGATTTAAAATTTTCTTTACTGTTATGACTTTTGGTGATCTCACACATCTGAGTCTGTTTTTAGGAAAATTCCTATTCCTTTCGGAAATCCCTGAGAATCTCTTTTCCTCGTGAATATGATACGGCGGTGGTTTACCGTTGCCTTTAGTGGTTTCATGAAGAGAGTTGCGATGGTGTGAACGTGGCTCCTCAGTGTTGTACTTATTTCCCATTTTGATGCCAAATGAAGACGCTCGATTCTCGCTAGTTTTTAAGTTGATTGTCATTGAGACTTGACTCATCAGAAATTTAGATATGCGTCAGGATTGTCCTCAAATGAATATAATTATATAAATTAGTTGCAAGAAAGTCGTCGTTCATGGTTGGGTAGCAGAAATGGAGACTTGTTCAGAGAGAAATGCCAGAAGGTTCTGCTCCGCTCTGTTAGAAGACGAAGATTCACGAACCAGTCAGACAATGCAGTGCAGATTAGTTGGTACAGTCTAATTAGTAATAATGAACATGAATAGAGCCCAGCCAGTGAAGCAGCAGTTACGTCAACGGGAAATGACTCAATAAATTGTTAACAGCAAGTGTCAGTATAAATGTAAATGATTGTGAAGTGTGTATAAATGGTGGTGCGAACATTGCATACAGTGTATATCAGTAAGTAATGTACCAACTTTTTTACTTGGACAAATCGTAGACGTTTAATATCATGTTCATATTCCATAACATCGACTTCACAGTCTGTAAGTACCGAGTCTAGTGTATTAATCAGCAAGAGAACCTGTCGGGAAATGCAAGATATAAAAACTCATTTTAGAAAGGAAGGGGGATTCTCTTAAGAGCGGCAGCGCCTGGAGTTGTCCGCAAATGCCGACACAACGTTTCTTGAATTTAAATGCAGATGGGATTGCGGTGTAGCTGGAGACAAGGGACTCTTGTTCACAGCAGGCGTGCGAAAATGCTGGGAATTCTAGAGACTCACGCCCACACGGATAACAGACTCGAAACGGTGGCGAGGAAAGAAAAGTTGGGTGCTTTGTATTTTCAATTAGCCGACGAAGTATTTATATCGACGCTTTGTGAAAATGTAGCAGTCTGTCGTGTTCATGGCCAACATCGATCCTGAAGGTATCGCCGTGGGAACCGGAGAAGCCTGCCGAATGGAGGTCACACTCAAAAATATTCCTCGTTGCGGAACCACGCTTCCTTCCTATGGGAAATCTTAATAAGCTCCAATACGCAGAATATCGCTATTTCCCTAAGTGTGTGCCACAGTTATGGATTATTATTTATTAAAGACACCCCTTTTTGTTGTCTCTGAAGTGAAATAAGCAGAAAAAAGCAGTGTCTGTAAATAATACAGGGACTCTGGATTCTACCGCTGAGGCTGTGAAGAGTGGTCATTAACTGAAATTTTAGAATTTTTCATCGCAGAATTGATTACAGAATCTATAAAACTACATAATGATTGATCCACATTTAGAGCTCATAATCATAGAAACGAAAGCTAATTCAAAATTCCAGACTGTAGTTGTATAAACGTTTTATTATGTAAAATAAACTTTTCCAAATTTTGATTCAGAACGAGTAGTCCATGAACATTTTTTTTATCTTGGTCTAAATCTAAGTATATGTATTGAAGGACAATCCCCGAAATATTTTTCTGTTGACAAAATATATATCTATGTAGTAAATTAGTGGGTCTATATTTTCCGACTTCATTTTCCTGAGTGATTGTTAGTCGATTTGAGTATTTCAAAAAAATATTTGTGTTCATTAAATAGGTTGAATCGAAAAAGGGGAATACAAGTTGAAAGTCACAGATTAATTGCGCTGCGTTTTGCGTAATGAATTTACGTTACTCGCCTAGAGTTTCCGCGAAACCGCAATTGAGACATTCAGCAGGTCCCTTTACTCTGTGTAGATTTCAATTGTCACCCTGTCAGATTCAGACGGCCTCAAATCAGCTACGCAAACTGCCACTCATATTTATTGCGTCCACAAAGCCCTGTTAATATTCATTAGAGAATGGGGGAATGCCCCGTCAGAGACATGACCCATCCATCACAGAGCTGCTTCTACCGACCAGTGCTTGCACATATCTGCGAAAACTCGCATAAAGAACCAGTCTTCTCCGCGTATGAGAATTATACGGTCATATTTGCTTCAAGTACAGTAACTGATTTATTAATTTTCCAATTGATTCAGCATAGAGCTCAGTAAAAATACTCCACGGAAAAAGGAATATTTTTGTGGAATATTTAACAATCATGTTTGGAAGAACTCCAGTGTGAATTGATTTATTCAGATTACATAGTCATAAATTATAGTAAAAATTATCTCGTATATATTTATAATAATTATACACATTAAATTTCTCACAACTAAACCCAAGAGCTTTACACTAAGGATTGTTTAAATGAATCTTCTCATAGAGCAGAATACTTAATTCTAAACCTACTCAGTACCAGGAAATCGGCAAAAGGTTATAAATAGTGGTAATTACCGTGTCGTCTCAGCTTGCCTGGAACTTCCAGGTGCCGCTTCCTCGTTCTTCCTGACTGGATCACAACCTACTGTAGTTGTTAATGTCCGTGGTCAGGACAATTTCCAATCCTTAACTGTCCAATCTTAACCTCCGATCATAACCTCTACGTCTTTAATAATAAACCATCATTTCAAAGTATTAACATCTCCCAGTCCTTAAGGTCCAACTCTTCATCTCCTTAATGTTCTGAAAATATTGTTTCTCCCTGGGGTTTTAATAACTTTTCCCCACTGCTTTATTTCGTATTCCGTCGGTGGCGGAGCTCGATATAGTCCAATAAAAATTATTGTGTCGTCTCTGGGAGGACGATTTTGGAAAAAAGCACCCACCTCCTTACCACTTGATGTTGCCAAATGTCACGGGCCGTGGGAAAATCCCCAGTAGCATCGTTATGTTTGTCTTTTAATACCCGTGTCTGTAATCCTCGCGTAGCTTGCCTTCGATTCTGTACCGCCAAAGTACGAGTAGATGTGTTTTATCGTTACAGCTAGATTATTCGTTTTTTGCAGAAGCATCCTCGTAATGGAATTGTTTCTTTTTTCCATCGGATAAAAATTACTTCGTTTATGTTTAAGAAATATTCTCTGGCTTCAATTGTGGGTCTACAGGGACTTGAAAAGTTTCTATACAAATATGGAATAAATGAAGACATTATATTAATTTAGTTTTTATGTAAATTATGGATGGGCTATTAAAAATTGAATTTACTCACTTACGAAGTTGTGACAAAAAGGAAAGAAATCTGAGTATCATGAAAGTTAAACTATTTAACGTCTAATACTTTTAAATTTCTATTATGTACCGAAGTTTCGGCTTGTTCTGAACTTGACTGCTGGATCATAACTTTGTTCGTGTTATTCTTTGTTCGTGGCAGCTATTTGAGTGTGCTCTAATATCCTGAAAAAGACAGTTTAAAATATCCTTCAGTGTTCATAAATTGAAAATAAATTGCATATAGGAATAATCTTGATCTTAGTATAGTTGATTAAAGAGAAAATATTTAAGTTTAATTTAAACTAATACTTTATATCTTCGACGTTCAGACATATGATTAGACAGGAAATACTGAATATATTTTGCCAAGCCATCAATTTTTGGAGGGTTTCCTTAAAATATTTCTAATTTACCTAATATTATTTTAGTTATGTTAGTCGTCATTAATAGCTTACAATACATGTAGTTGTCGGACAGAAATAAAAATACTAGTTTAATTGTTTAATTTATTTCTCATAAAATTACTTGGATATTTGTCATAGTTGAATAACTGAACATGTAAATGTATTAGTGACGAGTTTTCCTATTGATTCATTCTGACCAGAGTTAACCCCTTTTTGAACTTAGCCACAAGGTGGCAGCTCCCAGTTGTTAACATAGGAACAGATTTGAAAAGTGCGGGGTTTGGATTATGTAGTTGGAGGGACTGCGACCGTATTCCGTACTACTGCCCCAATTACTAAATTACCGGCTGCAATACTTGGTTTCCTACATCAACCATGTTTTGGGCGCCCGGAGTAATTTTGAAGGGGCAATAATATCGAAGATGATGCATCGTGTGTCGGGGAAGACGCATTGCCCGAGGTTCTTCTAATATCATTAAGGGCGTTTCGTATGAAGGAATCCAATCCATTAGGAGAGGTGGGCGGGCAAATCACAATGAGCTTTCTGGAATTTCTCGATGGGGCTGTGTAACACGTTGAAAAGCAACAGACATCTGACGGCTCATCGACTTCCAGTGGGAATTAATGACCAAACAGGTCTTAAATATCCGTGATAGATATAACTCATTTAGAACTCTACAATGAATAAAGTAATATCATCTTAAGGGGATTATTTTAAGGGTGAAACAGAAGAATAAATTAAATTCCGTTACTTTTTAAGCACACCTCGTTTTGTTCTTGTAGTATTCAGTCCTAAGACAGGTTTTATGAAACCCTCCATGCTAACCTATCTTGCGCAAGCCTGTTCATTTCCTCATTACTAGTACACCCCACATCCTCCCTAATCCGCTTAGCGTATTCCATTCTTTGCCTCCGTCTTCTGTTCTTACCCCACACACTTTCCTCTAATGCTAATTTTATAAGACCCTCATGTCTTAAAACGCGGCCTATTAATCTATCCGTTCTCATGGTCAACGTCCTCCATATAGTTCGCTCTTCCCCTATTCTGCTTAGAACTTCCTCGTTTCTGATTCTATCCACCCATCTGATTTTCAGTATTCGCCTATAGCACCACATTTCAAAAGCTTTTATTATTTTCCTTTCCCCATTCCTATAGTCCACGTTTCGCACCCATATAACGCCACGCTCCATACGAACATTTTAGCAACGATTTCGTAATATTCACACTTATATTACCCGTAAGTAAATTCCTCTTTTTCGCGAAAGCCTTCCTTGCCTGTGCTATCCTACTCTTTATGACTACTATACTCCTACAGTCCCTAGTTATTACGCTTCCCAAGTAGCAGAATTCCTTAAATTTCTTCAAAATATCCCTTCCCAATGTAACACGCTTTGTTATTCCACTGTTTCCCAAACTATACTACGTTACCTTGGTTTTCCCTCTATTAATACTTATATTGAACCTGTGTTGTCTGTGACAATGTATCACCGGTCACAGTATCAGAAATGATTTACACGGCTACATTCTTTACTGAATCTTGTCTTAGCTGTTTGTCTGCCTAATTTAACGCAATCATATTTGAAAATTTGTTTCCTGAAACATTATGCGCTAGTCGTCATTCATGAGCAGACACGAAGGTAGTAGGAGAGGGAATAACAGCTTAAAAATTTCCTGATTTGTTAATATTTATTTCAGACTAAACGGTCGCTTGGGAGATGATAATTTTTTCCTTTCAGAGTTTTTTCCTGGGTTGACAGCTTATTGGCAAGTATGTTATGATCTCGAGGAGGTTAGTGCCCGATTTCGTGCTACTGAATTTATGATATGAGTTATTAACACTGTTGTAATAATTATGATCGATTGTGAGTGACTATTGTTACGAATATACCGAAGTGGACGAATGAACTTCCTGAATGATCCTCAGCTGACCCTGAACATTTAGAACCAATACACAGTGCACGAGGTGGAGGGCTTTTTGCCACAATTCACTAGAACGAATAACGGTATAAAGCGTAACCGAAACTGCTGCAAGATATATATATGTATATATATATATATTAATTGAGTGCCGTGTCCCAGCGTGCAAGCCAAAGGAAAAGACCCTTTGTTATAGGGGCGAACGTTGTTGTGCTGAAAGCTCGCGGCTGTATAGTTTAGTCTGAAGAACGAGCGAGCTTTTAATCTTTATTGTTTCATCGTAACAATAAAACAATTACAGGGAGAGAGGAGGATTTTTAGTGCTGCTAATTCTTTTATTCTCTGCGAGGCCGCCTGTGCAGAATGAGAATAATTTTATTATCCACTGACCCGGAGGTTTTTTAAGGAGCGGGAAGTCATGGTCACAGTTAGGCCAGGTTAATGAGAACTGGAAGGACCGACGAAATCACCAGATAAGCATTACCAGAAAACATCTCGGCCCAGCGTCATGGACAACTTTATAACTTATCTTCAATTTGTGTAAGAATCAACTACTGAGCTCCTTCATCCTGAAACTTTATAAAGTTTGAAACGTTGTACCTGCCTACTTCTTTCTCTTCAAGGTTCATCTGCCAATATTTCAATTACTTATTTTCACTCAGTTTCTTAAGCACTTGTCTTTAATATCATCGCTGACAATAAAATAATATTGTCAATATTTAAAAAACCTGAAAAAAGTTCCAAAGGTTGCAAGTGATTCCTCGTCAAATCCTATCCCGTGATAACATTTGTATGTTATCCAAACTGGAAGCACATTAATTATACGGGTTAATGAATAAAAATTAGTCAAATTTTGTGTACCATATTAAGAAAAATATTCTTAAAGACTCATTTACCAACATTCTCTATTTGTCGGATGTCTGTGGTTTAGTTATCTAATTCTTCCAAAATTTGGATAATGGAAAACCGAAAACTGTTTCTTCAGTCAATAATGAATTAATCTGCACAATCAAAGTAAGGAATATATTCTAGAGTTTTAAATTGAGAATTTATGGTATTGATATCTGTAGTATAGAATTTTTGGATGTCAGTAGCCGTTGACAATAATGGTAAAGTAAAAATAAGTATTTGCGAACTATTCCCTTGCTTTATCTCGACTATATTTGTTTTATCAGATCAAAACGCATCCCGTAAGCCTCATTTGATAGGCGCTTCTTCGTGCTGGGGCGATTGAAAAGTATTTATTCTGATTCTCTATTAGCTGCCGAGAGAGTCCAGAGATCACCGCGATACAATTTTCGTTTCGCCAGCGATCGAACGGATCAGCTCTGCCCTTCGTGATGAGATTCAATCTCACCTCATCGCTTCTCCTAACGAAACTGTAAATATTTAGCTGGGATCGAGGAAAAACAGGACGTTTATATTCCATTTACAAGCCAACGGCGTTAATTCACAGCTTGGCTTCCAGGGCGCAAATTGCATTTACAACTCGCTGAAGACGATCGACTTTGTGTCCCCTCAGCCTAAATCAATTCGCTCGCATCGACAATCTCCGGACCGCAACGCAGACAACTTCCAACTGAGCAACCAGATAATCCTGCATAATTGCTTCCGTGACCACAGTATCTGCGTATTTAGAATGTTATTGTGATTATGAAAATATTTCACGACGTTTCTAATCAATTACGTTCATCTCTAATAATTTTATGGATTATTTTTCTCAATAATTCAGATGTTTTATTTATTTTTTTACTATTTTTACACATGTCCGCTATAATTCTTGTGCCTTACCATAGTTAAAACTCTCCCGCTTGATTTAAATTTATACAAGCGGCATATTTTTGAACCCGTCCATTCATCGTATGATATTTATGATAGCATAACGCAACCAATTGACAGTAAATTGATCAAACACTGTATGAAAATAAATTACGAGTTAATAACATTTGACAGGCGATGCTGTAAACATTGCATAATTATATAATCGGCGTGTGAGCTACGTAATTAAGGTGATTAAGTAAGTGTGGGAATACGAGCAAATATTTTCCCGTGTCCATTTATATGTGAGTTTGAATCTCGCTTGAGAACATGACGATGGTATTTGCTGAGAATGTCGATGTTGTTGTTGTGTTT
Source organism: Eucriotettix oculatus (assembly GCA_034510155.1). Classification (NCBI taxonomy): domain Eukaryota; kingdom Metazoa; phylum Arthropoda; class Insecta; order Orthoptera; family Tetrigidae; genus Eucriotettix; species Eucriotettix oculatus. The sequence continues at coordinate 37,340,782 of CM067382.1, forward strand.
CACCACTTGAGGAAACTAAGATGGCTAACTTGCAGCCTTTTTCCAAGGTGCTAATCGAATACTGTGACAAAGATGAATTTGAAACATTCAGTTAATCTCTAAATATTACAATGAAGTGCTATTTTGCCTCCGAAACTATTTTACCTCGATAGCCTTTTACTCTGTGAATTAGATTGAATTTACTATCTATTTTTGTAGGAAATGCGGATTTACATCTTCTCAAATTATTTAAAAACAATTATCACAAAATTAAAATTGCTTTGATTTCTGAGCCACTGTATTTATTTATTACAAGCATTCACAAATTATAGTTTTAACTATATCTTTAAATTGTTTCATTCTTTCATAACACAAACATGCTATTTAAAAACGACATCTTCAAACAATAACTTTGTAATGGTGATTCGTCAATTATTTTTAAAAATTGTATTTAAAGATAGAGTGGTTAAACATGATTATTAATTTGACCAGTGTAGAAAAAAATTAGGAGTGAAAAGGAAAGCTGAAGACAAATAATAACTGGCTAACAGAAAGTATTTTAAGTTACGTGTTCATTCTTTCCTTGGATCATTTCGTGGGAAAATGAGTTAAAATTAAGCTGTAGTGTGTTTTCAATAGCTCGGATGAATAACGCATAATGGAAGGCACAAATAGAATAAGGAACTTGTACAATTTTCCCCACAATCGCCTTTCTTTTGAAATGTAACAAGTCAACACATCCGACTGAGGCGTAAACATACACTAAAATATGACATACAGTATTACGAGGCGAGCAAAAATTAGAGTGGGGAAGGGGAGCTAATGTTCACTCTAATTATTACTCGTAATTGATACGTACCTGCATCATTTATCCCGCAATTAAAAACGTCCTCTTGTTGGTTTGCATTTACCATCCGTGAAAGAGATATTTATCGCCCACCAGCAGAAAAATAACTGGAATCGAATAGCCCCTTGTCAAGTCGTTTCTCACTCAAATTATACGTTCGTGGAAGAGTTTTATCCGCAAGCGTTGGCCATTCCCTTGCTGCTTAGAATCAAAGCATAATAAAATTCTCTTTGCCTTTGTTATACAATCGTCAGATTACTTTTCAAAAGCTGTAAAACTCTAATCCACACCTTCAACGCATTTTTAAGATATTATAATTAAACTAAATTTCATATTTACAAATTTGTGTAGTATTTTGTCGAAGAAAAACGACGAATGGAATGTTTTTTGGGATGAGCGTCAGTTTAAGGAAAGAAAATTAATAACTGGGAAAGAGAAAAATACTCCTTCTAATGAATGACTAAACATTCATTTAAATGGTGAATTTTGTAATTTTCGCTTCTAAAACATGAGAAAGTTGACATCAGGTAAACCAAATTATGTTAATCAGATTATTTTAGTTATCAGCTTGTTTATTATTTAAAATGATCTATTTAAAATTATCTATACTGCAATTATTATAATGATTGTTAACAATTGGCACTTAAATTTCAGCATGATAATGAAATGGCACGTGACGAATAGTTAATTATTGTGGTATTCATTTCTAAGACTGGTCTGATGCAATGCTCCATGCTAACCTATCTTGCGCAAGCATTTTCATTTCCGCATAACTACCACATCCTACCTATACTACTTAGTTTATTCCAACCTTGGCCTCCCTCTTTTATTCTTACCCCACACACTTCCCTCTAATGCTAATTTTACAAGACCCTCATGTCTTAAAACATGGTTTATTAATATATCCCCTCTCATTGTCAACGTCCTCCATATTGTTCGCTCTTCTTCTATTCTGCTTGGAATTCTATCCACGCATCTGATTTTCAGCATTCTCCTTTAACATAACATTTTAAAGGCATCTATTCCTTTTATTTATGAAACTCCTGTTCACGTTCCGCACCCAAATAATGCCATATTCTATACAAACATTTTTAGCAATGATTTTCCTAATATTTTCATAATATTGTGTCAACTATATTTCTACAATCCCTCGTTATTATGCTTCTCAAGAAGCAGAATTCTTTGACTAGTTAATTATTTGATAATAAATGATTTGTATAATTGATGTAGAATAATCGCTCAGTGCAGAAAGGGCAGAAAAATTAATCGTGTAGAGTGCTTGAATGGTCGTAGGAATGAAAAGGCGCGAGCATGAATAGGAATTGTAACAGAGTACGAGTTGATTCCATCTTTTAATAATCTTATTTAACACTATTTTGTTTGAAAGAGTTGCTACTGTTTGAATATTTATTCGCCTTATTGTGATAAAGAAGATGTGGAATCAGAGGATGTAGTATGATAAAGACTAAGAGAGGAAAATAGTGGTAAGAAATTTTGATCTCACTTATATTAATTTTTAACAGAGAATATCTTTCCACAGGGCTTAGCGAGGGGAACTTAAATATGGTTCACTGTACCTAGATTTAGAAACAAAACCTTTCTTCCGTCTCTATAAGCCACGAGATTACTTCGACGTCAGTAGAAAGGAAAATTCGTCTAGATACAGAATAGGATGAAGTTCACAGCATGCGGAGAATATCGCAGGGATGCAGCATGCCTTTCCGTATTTCCGCCGGCTGTCCCGCAAATGCTATCCGTCTCTCTCTGTCTGTGCATTGTGCTGCACTGTTTCCCAGCCATTGTCCGCTAACGCTTTCCGCCATGTTGTGCGTCTGCTTTGGCCGAGGATAATCGCGTTCGTACGCGGGCCTCTGCTCTATTCATATCGCTCAGTTCGGAGAAAATATGTATAAATAAGATAACACGTTTCTCTGCTCCCTCTGTCTTTCTCTACCTCGCGTTCACGCGTGCGAAAGAAATAATATAGTGTTCGTTAATGTGTGTTTCACCAGGTGGACTATGTATATATCAAACTTAATTAACTGACACACAAATAAGTTTCAGTGTTGCGTAAGGAAACAATTCCTCCACAGGTGAATCATCTCATGCTCAGAGGACGCTAATAATTTATTAGCCCATAAGCCTTTTCCAACTCTCAAGTCCTCAGTTGCGTCCGTTTTGTCTTCTGCCACTTAACGACCCATGTCAAATATGTATCTGCAACCCTCATTTCTAGAAACCCCTTAGTGTTTGTAAAATATATAATTAAATTCCAGTGAAGTGTTCCGAGGGTTACAGGATTCAGTTACTTGTTCCTGATGAGTGAATTTAATTCACTGTAATTACGTGTAGTTTTTTCAACAGCTCTATTTTCCTCGGCAAGTTATTTTACTATTCACCGCGATTCACCTTTCCTCACTGACGTTCCTTTTTTTCCCACTTTAAATTACAGAGCAGACCCTCAATTAACAAGTTCCTTGTTTCTGAGAAGCAAGCGAGCAGAATTGAAGGATAGCATGCATGCAGTGTCAGCGACGCGACGCGACGTGGCCAGAGTAATGTGTTTTCTAGCAAGCGTTGTGCGTTGATGAACGCGTTTCGTGCAGAGTTCTCTCCCCTGTCGTTAGTCGATAGCGCTTCCAAGGCGCGGTTTTGCTTGTTCCGTTGGTTGGGCTGGCTCCCTCCGAGGTATGAAGATAGCTTCTCATCCTAGCTCAGCAAGACGCGAATTCTTTCCCGAAGGCAAAGCTCTTTAGCTAAATCGAATTTACATTCTTGGAGGCCATCCCTTGAGCCCGGCTTTAACTCGTTCGATCATCCAATTTTCGCGATAGCTGAGACTTGGCAGACTATAACGGAGAACAGTATTTTTATATTGTATACCTAAGACGAGCTGATAATATCTAGTACCCTCAGAAATAAATTTTGTGGGATCATTGTCAAGAAGTTGACAAGTTATAAATTCTATTTCTTATTGCCACGTTACGTATTTTTTATAACAAAGCCACTACACTGTGATATTTTCGGGTTTCCCATTATCCGTGATACACAATAAAAGCAAAGACCACGTAAAGATAAAAATTAAAAATTATGAGAAAAAGAGATGATCGGCAAGAATAATAACTGAAAGACATGAAAGACGAAAAAATAAAAATAAATATGTAGGTCCTCTGTCACTTACTTTACAGCAACTGAAATGCTATAGTTTACCATGCAGATTAAGTTTAATATTTGACGATAATTTCAAACTTTATCCACTACCAAATTACTCCAATACGTGAAGCGTTTCCCGTAAACCTACTCCAAATGATTTGTCCCAACTGAGCCAGATGCTACTGTATAAAATACATGTAAATAATTCATTATCTCTTGTAACAACTACTATAGTCTATTAGCTACTCGTCATAAATGTCTGAGTGCAAGGTAATCGTATAGAAGTCCCTAATGATTATATTTGTTAATGGGACGTTAAAACGAAGCATAAATTATGCCTGTAGCCCAAAATAGAGGTAATTTTTATTAATGGAGGTGCTAAAGTATAAGTAAAACTTTTAAAAACTAACTATAATTTGAAGAACAGAATGTTACTACAAAGCGTTTATAATATGAAATTCTCAAAAGCTCCAGCCACTTAGATGGTTTCATATAGCGAAATCAGATGATTGCCAACATAGGTTTATAGACCAACTTATTATTAAATATTCTCATAATTTTATTGTAAATATTTGTAGTTTAAATTCCAAGAGCAATGATATGAGTATAATTATAATGAACCCATGCTTGAGCAAACAACCTAACTTTGTCAATGTTCGGAAGATAGTGATCTCAAATTCGTTACACGGCCCTTCATTATATTGCACCTGTGACCGTTGATCGTGTTCAATTTGAAGCCTCTATGGAAATTAAAGTTAAAAAAAAACAACAACAGATCAGTCGACTTAAGTGGCAATGGAAGGATTAAAATAGTTCCTTTCCATTTCTTGTTAAGATAGTTGCTTTATTGACATTCTGACAAATGGTATTCACATTCAGAAGCTTCTGCAGAATTCTATTTGAATAAATATGTTGTTAAATGACATTGCTATTGTCACCAATCAACCTCGCGAAAACGTGGATACGTTTATAAATATTTCTTCGTCTTCTTTTGACCGCCCTAAATTACTATGAATTTGAATACACCTATTTTTGAAGAGCACCTGTGAAATAACAATATGGGTAAAAACTTTAACGACAATCGATTTCTAGTAGATCCGGGAATATTGTGGGGAGGAAGTAGAATTTCGGTTATATATATTTCCGATAATGATGGTATTCTTAAAACTGTTTTTTAGAATTTCTGTACGGTATGGCTTATTTATTTTTTATAAACGCGATGGCTAACCCAAGATCGCCCAATTCCAGCTTTTGATTCAGAATACTTTTTGTACTATTGAACCGACTTCCGTCTTGTTGGTTATCTTCCGCGGAAATTTTCTTGTTGGCATATAATAATAGATAGAGAGACTTATGACTCTTTTTACGAAGAATTCGTAGTAATACTGAATGACATAAGTTATAATCCTAATCACAAATCCGTTCCTCTACTGCATTCGTGACTTTGCTTTAACCTCCCGCCTTTTTGATATCAATTTGCAGAGGTGACGTAACCTGTTTTACATTGGGAACAAATTAACTCCTCGACGTTTGGAAATGAAGGAAGCAATTGAGCATTTATTCTCTTCCGAAACTAGCGACAGGTCAATTACGCATAGCTCTTTTTTTTCTGGCAGTTTTTATCTTCTATAAGCTTCTGCAAATGAAGTTGTCACGTGAGCTGACGTGGTGATTAAATTGGAGGGCAACCTTAGCGTCTGTCGTCACTGTTAATTCTGCTCGTCAGATGGGCGCTGGTCAGCTCGAGGCTAATAGCAATTTTGGTCTTCCCTGAATACTGCTGCTAGCATTGTCTACTAACATCTACCACGTTTGCGTGAGCACAAAACACTATTAGCGACGTCAAACACAACAAAGACTGTTCCACAACAAAGTCATGGTTTAAAAACTAAATAAATATCTACCGGTTCAACGCTGGTGTCTTTCAAAAGTCATTGATCCAAATTTACAAATACTATTGCTTTCATAGTTGTAGTATTTTTGTTGACAACCTGAATAATATTAAATAATTTGATCTTCAATTTGTCATCATGAAGCCCCTGGTATTAATAACTTCATCTTGAATATTTATGCTTTGTCCAAATCTTATTTTGGTATATATTGAGTGAAATGTTCGCAGGGTTCAGTCAGAATGCCCAAGATTCTTGGGAGTCTCATCAATTTTGAAATGGACATGAGAAGAAAGAAGGTTGGTTGAAAATCCAAAGGAATTAAAAGATTTTAAATTGGTACAAAATTTGGTATGTAGCATCACGCGTGTTCTTGCATCGCCCAAGTTACATGAGATAAATAAGATTGATTACAATGCCACAACAAGCAAGAAGGGGGGGATAGTGATTAAAGCATCATTTTTCTGGTATTAATTCTTATATATATGAATGTCCCTGTTAGAATTCCTTAATATGGCATTTTAATATAATTACACTTGTTGATGATTTTGGTAACAAGCCTTTACATGCCGGTATATTTAATTCTGTGCGCTGAAATTGTTTTGCTCAGATGTTATGGAAAGATTTTGAAATAAAATATGTGTTATACGAAGAATCATATTAATACTAATTCATTTAATGTAATCCTTCTTGTCAAGGGACAGCCTCTCAGTAGAAATGAGAAAATTCCTAACATTGGAGAACCTTTCAAAATTGTCTCTACGTCTTATTTTAATTTTAGAATCAGGTTCCTTGTACAATGAAAAATGTTTCACCTCCACACAGCGTTACGTCATTTATTGCCTAACAGCTGGTGAGAGACAATACTTTTACAATTTCCGACTGTGATTTGGTAGGACCTTGATCAAACAGGGAATGAATGTATGAGCACGTCCGGCGGAAGTATTCGCGTGAACGCCCTTCGTTCACCGGAAAGTCTCTTTTCTGGAATTCTTGTTACGGAAACGCATTCAGACCATTTAGGATACAGGAACTCGTAGTCTACACTCCTTAATATAGCTTTTATGTCAGTATGTATTTTTGGACCCAGACAAATTTTGGATGAAGGTGCTGAGAATGATGGCGGCACTTGGCACCACCTTGCCCAATACCGTATTCGAATGAACGACCTCTAAGATACGAGGCGATGACGTTTGCCAATACACCGGGCTATCTATTGTCAGATATTAGCGCCTAAAAACTTAAAATAATTTTCTAATGGTTACAAAATGAAATCTCTCTTATTATTTTAAACTGCTGTCGTCCCTGTCAGTGTTTTCCTTTGGTTTCTTTTACATAATTCTTTCTTTTTTCTCAGCTGTATCGGTTCTTATTGAAAATGAAACATTATTATTTTTACTTACCTTTGTCATTTTTTTAAAATGACGTTCTTCATTTAAATTTACCATTTAGAAATATAATACTTTTTTAGGCAATACACATTTAAAATATTCACTTTTAGAATAAACGCATATGAAACAGATAACGATGAGACAGACGTCGATAGAACCAGTTACTCAGCATATTCACAGGAGAAGACATAATTTTGTAACGCTTCCCGGTGTTTCATGTAAAAGAGATACAGGGACAAACCTAGAAAACCTGCATCCGTTAGGTCGGGCTTTTAGGTACTATTCTCACGATATTCCGAATTTCGAACGATGAGTTTGCTGTGGGGTCACAGCATTCCCTTCTCATTCTCTCTACCAATTTTAGGAGGCAGCTGACCGACTGATCCGATGGGAGCAGAGGACAACTCTTACCATATGCCCAAGGTCTTCGACCTCAGTACGTACACCTACTAAAATAGAAAACGGTGCCTCGGCATGTGAGAACCTTGAAAAAACCAGAGAGAATACGAGGCATTCTCACAGGTGAGCCTCCTAAAAAATATGGGGAGAAATTCCTACGAGAGAAAGCTCCCACAGAGAGGAAGGCCCAATTTTTAGGATAATAGGATACATGAAGGTGATCCTGAAACAAGAAACTCCCCTTTAAAACGATAGGAAGGTCCCATATTGGCATACTTTTGTTATTTGACCTTAAATATCCCTGTTTAAATCCGAATTTCTGCATAATGAGTCAAGCAAAGGATTCTTTCTTGTATCTGCTGCCATTTTTCAATCGCCAGTTTCACTAAGGGTCATTGAAAATTAGCATTTAAAGCCGAAATCTCGTGATAATTAATTTTTTAAGGCAGCGTAGTTCTGTATTCGTCGTATAATATTGATGTTTGGGCAATATTTTTTCGTCTTTTGAAAAGCACATTATTAGCACCACAAATTTTAAGATCTTAATTACTGTAGTTTACGATTTGGAGCTATGATTTTGAAATGGACCTCACGAGTGGATTGGGGCGTGATCCCTCAGGAAGTGAAGAACAAGCAGTCTGACGTCAGTGGGCGAACCCTATGGTTACCATCCGTGAACAACATTGCCTCAGCCACACCTTTTCTCATTACGAGCTCGGCCATCAACTCTACTTACACTGTATATATTCTTATTATAGTATTTGGAAATATATAATTTTCCAAAAAAATATTCAACACTTTTTTTAAAGTAATTGTACTATTTTAATTTTAGATTTATAATGCCCTGAAGCCAACATACACCCGATGAAGTCCTAAATTAAGCACTAAAAGTCGTTACTTTATTAAATTTTCATGTATCATTTCTTTATTTTTCTAACCAATTTATAGTTATATAAAACACTAAACAAAAGCCTGCAGACAAAACCTCAGACTAATTTATATTACAATAGAAATTCAACAAACAATTTAATTCAAAATTTTATGGCATTTTAGTGCCACAAAAAGCAACGCTACTGTATTAAATAGCACAGATAAAACAATTCCTCACATTAGACCACCTAGTTCATGAATTCTGTGAACTGCCGTCGGCAAGTCTGATGCGATTATTTTTACATTTTAATTTAATAATCACTAATGACGTAATATGGGCTGCAAAATTTGTAGTAGAGTAAAGGAGAATTTTTTTATTCATATCACTAACTTTCTATCAATTTTTTGTTCCCAATTTTTATTTATTGAAAGGAAACAATAAAATCCTGTTGAATAAATTATTTATCTCATTATATTATATTATACCATATTTTTTGAGGAATTCAGAACTTTTCTCTCGACAGAGAAGCAGTTCATTTTTCAAATCTAACTACTACGAACGAAATATTACTTATTTTTTAAAAAATTACGTAATAGACACTGACGTATAAATTCATTATAATCTGTGTATACTGTGTAGGAATCAGGAACACATTATTTAAAATACAGCTTACATACAATTTAATGATAAATAATTTATTATAAAGGAAATGTATAGTATTAGAAAGGACTCTTTTTAATTTGTAGTTCATCCATTGCAACTGATCTTTCTAATATTTCAAAAACCATTTAATCCACATAGAAGTACTATTCCGCTTATTTCGAGATTTGCACAATGGATTATTAAAAACCAATGTTACATGAAAAAAATCAAAATCATAATATGGTACGATTAACATCTTAATTACATTTCGTCTTCATTGTGAATATGTGAGACGTTAACTGCCCATCATATTTCTGATATTTAAAAAATATTATAAAGCAAGAAAATAATTACCTAAAATTAATTTCTTGAGGAACGAAGAATAATTTTTAAAGCAAAAAATCTAATGAGATTTTTAAAAGAATAAACTATTTTTTACGAACACCAAAACGTAAAGAGAAATAATTTATTTGTACTTTTTAAATTCCCTGTTCTACAATAATATAATTTTGAACGTATTTTTTTAAAAAAAATGAAAGGTAACTAATTTATGCTGGCGTTCATGTGGCGGGATATTTTTAATTAATTCTGACGCTCTTAAATTAATTTGATGTAGACCTGTGAAATATCGGTCGTCAATTACATTCTTTGCTTGAAAAATTTGGATAATTTTTTAATAATGATAATATGAGGTTTCGTCATTACATACAGACTGTTGAACAAAGTGCAATTTAACATTTTAACGATATTTTAAATCATTAACTAATCATTTATGGACTTATTTTGCATAATTTAATTTTATTGTATTTATTATGACATCATTTGATTGACAATATTTCGTAATCCTTTTACTGTTGTCGTGTTCCGTAGATATATTGTTTTATTAGGATATTGTTTAACGCCTTTAATTCTTTATCACTATGTTTTGTTATTAACATTTACTTATATTGAACTAAAATTTGAATTTTATGGTTCATGAGAACACAAGTGTACGAGGTTGGATTAAGAACCAAGGTATAAAATACATTATAAATATATATAAATTACGTTCAAGGTTTCAGTATAATTATAAAGACGAATAAAACGTAAGGAAACTCAGTTTAACTATTCCAGTAAAGGAAAAATTAATAAAAACGTAAATGTATTATATAACTTAAAAAGCTGCCGAGATTTTCATATTTTATGTAATAAAAATAAACATCCTTTTTGTCTGATAAAATAATTCATTCGCATTTCGTACAGCTAATTGTTGAGATACGAAGACAACTTTCCATTAAACTTAATATACTTTCGTTTTCACGTTGCCAGAGATATAGTTTCATATACTGGGCCTTTTGAAAATAGCAGTATTTGTAACTTCAACGGAAACTCCGAAGGCGTATTATAGTCTGATCGTTGTGTGTAAGTTTGGAATATGATATGAATCGCGGCTGTTACTTCCTACCCAGATACCGCACAATACCTACGTCCAGAAAATTACGGGTTTGCAGAACGACCTCCACACTGTTCTGCAAAAAACCTCAGTGGTCGACGCAAAAGGACAGGCATACCAATGAATGTCTTTAAGTGGCACATTTAGAATGATGACCTTCGTTGATCTCTCAGGCGTGTCGAAAAACTGTACACGACTCGACTCCTATAAGAGACAAAATACATTTCTAATATCAAATACATTATAGCCAGATCGAAGTTCTCCCTTATTGTTGCCTTCCTTGCACTTGAAGCCACCTCTAAAAATGGGGTTACGAATAAATGAAGAAAAAACCAAGTATATGGTCATATTGGGAAGAAATGATACAAATATGAACCCTATGTTGCTTTAGCAAGTCTCTTCGGTCACATATTTAGGAATTAAAGTAAACAACAGGTGTGACAAAAAATAAATAGAAAGTGAAATTATGGCAGGAAACAGGTGCTATTTTGGCCTTCATAATCATTTTAAGTCAAAAATCCTGTCCAGAGCTACAAAACCGTAGTGAATCCTGTAGTGACATATGGAGCGGAGTGTTGGACACTTTCAAAAAGCACATGGATAAATTTGAAAGAAAAATACTTCGGAAAATATATGGTTCTGTGCAAGAAAATGGAAATATAGACTTTGGCATAATGCAGAACTGTACGAGTTGTATAATGAACATAAATTATCCTTGACAATAAATTGTCCATTGCGCATCGTGCTGACACATGACTTGCTAAATCTAGGAAATTACATTTATTTTTCTTTATAGTTTACATGTATGGGGTTTCTGCTACATACGTCTCTTTACAGTGCTACATAAAATATTTTCATTTATTATAATTTCCGATTACAGTAAAAATGTTTAATTAGGATATGAATTCACATGAACAATTATGTGTAGTTTATTTAGTCATCTTATATCTGTACGATGTCAGAGATTTAACCTGATTTACATCAAGTATTAAGTACTAAGCCGGAACTGAAAATGTTTATTGAACTCCTATTGTTTTATTTTGATAACTTAAAATAAAGTAGATAGTTTGTGCATTTCAGACTTTTTTGTCTCACTGATTGTGAGGGTATTGTTATTTCGTTTATCGCACTTAGAAGAATCAACTTTAAACTGAAAACCCCCTTTTTTTCTCTATTTGCTATATATTGTTGGCGCTAGAATGGTGCGATATCGTCTGGACGTCTTTCATGCACGGGTGGGATGGGATTGGAGCACAATTAACGACGCAATTAATTACGACAGTACGCAGACAGACCTCTTTGGGATACTGCCAGTCGCTTCTAATACGGACTAACAAGCGCCCTGCATTAGCCTACGCTCCTATTGACCTGAAAATCTCCTCCCTCCGAAGACGTAAATACATCACACTTTGTGTAATTCGATGAATTTACGGCGGCCACAGTGGTCGTGACGGAGTTCTGCCTCGGCGGAAGCAACCAATAGTCGTCAATTGAAACCGAAACCGAGTAAGTTTTTTATAATATAATTACATACATTTTGACGACAGAGGAGAAAGCTTTAGAAACGTTGTGCGTTTCATCAAGGAGTTTATTACATTTCGTTTATAGACTGATAATTAATTTATTATGATGATAATTTTTCCCTTATTTTTATCAGTCACTTCAATAAACCAAAAGTATATTTCAATTTTGATTTCCACACTTTATTCGGAAGAAGCTTTCGGCAACTGCCATATTCATCTACAAAATAAATTACAATATTTAAACCATTACATTTTATTTTCTTATATATATAAATATGGAAATTTGTTTAAAACGATTATATAAAACATTTGTTTTTTTACATGACATAATGTTTAAAAATATTAGACATACCTTCATGTATTTCGAAAGCAAATAAAATTTCTAATTTTCTTCAATGGATTAGTATGTGATTTCAGACTGTGCTGGCTTACGCAGAGCATTTTTCGAACTTCGGAGAGCACATGAGCATGAACTTCTGGAATTCCGAAGTTCATGTAGTGCATTTCCCCCCCCCCCCTCTCTCTTACCCAAATGAAAGAAACGTAGGGTCAAAAAGTAGCAGAATGATGCCGTACGAGACTAAATGATTGAGAAAACGTACATTTTGATTTCTCTTCACACGAATAATCATGTACATTTTTTCCAATGTCTACTTGTATTCTAATTAAGGTTCCCAGTGCGTTTACTAACGTCGCAGACGTTTTACATACAGTTGTTTGGAGCAGTGGCCAAACCATAAAGTACCCTTAAAACAGTGAAGTGCATTATTTTTGTCTAAAGCTCTTGTTTAATGTTAGTCTGATGAAAAGTTATGATATCAATGATAAATATTTTTTGTTATAAGTACTTTAGAAGTGACATAGTCACGTTTTACCAGGAAATGCTTCCTCTTCCGCTTGTTGCCTGGTTATTCACGAACAAATTTGTAAGTTGCAATCCTCAGTACTGCTCTAATATTTTCTATTAGATTTAGATCGTTTTGATTGAGCCGCCATGTCACCAATACCAGAGAAAGCGATTGTAGCAATTAATTCATATAATTTATTTTTAAGCTGAGCAATAATTTTGGTGTTCTGTTCCGCACTGTAACTTCGTAGCAAGTTAGTAAAAATGACAACGTTTGGAGAAAAGTAGCGTTAAAAGTAAATTTGTTGCTGTCGTTAAACGAGATGAGATTTCCTCCAAAGTAGATACGTGCAGTGAGAGGCGTTCAAAAATAAGGTGGAAGATAGTTAAATTAAAAGAAATGAGCAGCGGAACCTAAGGAAAGGTGAGCTGGAAGTTCCTTTCACTACGCTCCCGTTAGGTGTAGGTGTCCGGAACTCAGGAGTTACGATTTACGGTGCTGTCAGACTAGCACCTACGTTTTACGTCCTCCTCCCACCCCTACACACGCACAACGCAACGACGAATTTATTTATAAACCCTGTTACAATTACCGCCCGAGTAGGGCGCAGTTTAACTGCTGGTCGTGTTTACAGCGGGTCTCGTTATTCCGTGTTAATATTGCTACGCCCCTTCTACGTTTATTGCCATGTCTACTTGTCTCCTTGCAATATGCTCGAATTATATTTTGTAAATATACGTCGTGCTGAAAATTTTCTCGGACGTACGTAGCCATATATCGTTGAAAAGGTCATAATTTTTCTTTTTAAGTTTTACAATTACATTTATAAGTGTCGAAAATAAATCACGACTCTCAATTTTGTGTTCGTGAGGTAGTTGAAAATCGACACTTACATTGTCAAATCATTTGGAAAAACTTCAATAACACTGAAGCAATGTCTTCCTCGACAAATGAAATTTATGATCGAATATTAACTTGCAATTTACTAGGACAGGACTTAGTTTGTACTTGGTGTCAGATCAATTAATTGCTGAATCCCAATTTAATTTGGTTATTGTGAACTTTTCTCGTGATATTTAAGTATACAGTTATTTCAGTAGCAGTCTCAGGCTAATGTCGGTTAAGTCAGTCATTTTAAGCCGCAGACGAGTTCGCTATCCTTCCATCATTTATCTTCACGCTGACGCGGGGTGAAGTTATACACGGTGCTTTATAATGCCCATGCAGGGTGTTTCCGAGTAACATTAAGGAAATGAGGACGTATAAAACACTTTGCCCTCAGGACGCATGATTAGAATAAGAGCCAACTTCTTTCCCCCCTCCTACATAAAACGTGGCACGAAAGGAAAAAAAAAATGGGAGCGAAAATGCAAGTTACGTCGAAGTGCTAAACTTTTATATTCCTTTGTGTCGCTTTATTTCACAAGCGGCACCGTTTCGGCTGGGAGTTCAGATATTCATCTTTGTCAAGAGTTTTTCCATTCCAGTTCGTTTTATACGTGATAAACAGCAACTGCGATTGTGCGTGAGAGCAGTAAAAGTTTATTACTGGGTCAATTGAGTTTTCCTTCTTGTGTGCTCGTCTCCATTCACACGTGCACCGCTTCGCCCACGTGCGAACCTTATTGCGCTCATGAACGCTTCCTCGATCGCGCGTGTGTGCGTGTGGCGAAGAGGCGTGTAACGAGCTGCGTGCCAGGAAGTGCGTGACACCAGGTGAAGTCAGCTCTAAAAGCGGTCCGCTATGTTTCGGGAAGGTCCTTTCTTTGAAGAACCCCCCTCGAGAGCTATTGTGACGTTTCTGAAACTTCCCGTTCCATCCTCGACGAACTCGAATTTTCTCGCTCTTATGGTTGCCTGACTTCAGCGACGTTGCTCAATCCGATCTCCCACGTTCTCGGAGCACACTAAGCTTCTGTCCAGTTAGCAGTCCTGTAACTACCTCAATCTCAAGTAAAGATTAATCCTTTGGAGGTTCTAATATTCTGACTCAAGGTTGTGGTAACGGAACGACATATACTCTAATATTTGTCGTATTATTATGTCATATTTTTCCAAAGAAATAGCATGTTAATGATTTGTAAGAATCTAGAGAAAGACGGGGGTTTAACTGGCGAGTTTTTATGAGAGTATTATTATTATTAGTAGACCCATTATTAAAATTAGTGATTGTCATATCTACAACTATAAAATGAGTTAATTCTTCTGCTCTTTGCCAAATTTCAATTTTTTAATATAAATTAGCATTAGAGGGAAGTGTGTGTGTAGTAAGGATGGATTACACAGATAAGGGATGATGTAGGATGTGGTAGTTATGTGAAAATGAAAAGGCTAGTGCAAGATAGGATAGCATGGAGGGTTGCATCAGACCACAGCAACGCGGAACCCTATATTTTGAAGCAACCGTGGCATTTTATTCTTCAGTTTATGAATATAGGACAATTACTCCAAATCTAATGATACTTTACCAATTTCAAAACACAAATCTACGAAATTACTTAATCACACATTTTACAGATTATTATCCATTTTATTTACAGTTTTACGTATTTGAGTTTGTAGTTCATTGGGTGTATGGTAAGATTCTTAAAATTTGATAAAATGTGTGTCTAAAAATTATATAAGAAATATAAGTTTCAATTATAATAATTCAATTTAATTCAATCACCGGATTAGTTTGAGTTCAATTTATGTTGTTAGAGTAATAGCGAGTTGTGTGGAAACAGTAGCTGGTATTACTCAACCAAATCATTATTTATTGGAGACAAATCTGTATGTTCCCATGCATATTATCTACAGTTCCCATGGGAATTAGGGGTAATCCAAATCACGCTGTTGCAATCGATTTCTGCTTGTTTCTACGTATGTGATTGAGCTATTACAGTGGAAATGACTTTACCTCGTCAAGGGTTTCATTACATGACGGTACAATCATGCTCCGCCTATTGGATTCTACTCCTACCGATCCAATCACGGCAAAGTCCCAAAAGAGAATCGACTGTTCGCAACACGAAGTCAGATGTTTTAAAAGTTCATAACGGATCTTTCGACGGGGTTTTGCATGTTTTTCTGAGTCGCAGTTAATACGGGGTGGCAATTCCCTTAGGTCATTAACCTTTCGTGCGAATAGGAGTCACCTCCCCCGGGACTTTCGCCTTGCATATTAGCAGTGATCCTAATTCGAGTTGCGCAAGAATGTTATGAAACGTGGATCAGACACGTTCTAACATATCATTTATAGATACAATTTGAAAACTATTTATTACATTTGCATAACCCTAAATATATTTTCCGTAAACTAATATAGCGTATTATAAAGCTTAACATAGCAAATTTTAAAATTGTTTTTGGTGTACCAGAAATTACTAAGAAATGATATTAGAAACAATATTGAACTTCCTTAACAGCATTTAGATGAGAAAACAGAATAACTTTCTTTTAAACATACATCTGTAGAATATTGAGCTACGTCAAAGAATATTTTCAGTGCCAGCAGCAGGAGTTTTATATAGAAAAATCTCTGTATTATTTCCATACGGATTATACAAAATAAGATTTCTCCGAATCTAAATAACGATTTTCATGTCCTCGCTATTCCTTATTTGAACAATTTTTTGCCAACAAATCCATACTTATTATCATTGTCAATTTTTAATTTTTCTATGTATTTATTACGTTTTCTTATTTATGTTTCAGGTAACCAAATACTTTACAGTTCTTTTGAGTAGCTCAGACTTTGTGGTGAGTTGTT
Source organism: Eucriotettix oculatus (assembly GCA_034510155.1). Lineage (NCBI taxonomy): Eukaryota > Metazoa > Arthropoda > Insecta > Orthoptera > Tetrigidae > Eucriotettix > Eucriotettix oculatus. Next base: position 37,357,507 of record CM067382.1, read on the forward strand.
TAATAATTTAAATGGCAATATTTCTCGATAAGATAGATACAAATTTTGTTTTCGTTAATGAATGCATTCCGCTAATACGTTTGTCTACAATAGTTTTCGAAGGTTACTGTACACAACTCAAGATTTTAGTATAGCTGCGCGGTTAATTTTGTTTTGATTTATCCGCCTGAATTATATTGATCGGAAAAATATTCCGCATGTTGGACGTCTCATGAACCAATATTTCGCCAAGATTTTTTTCCTTAACGTATGAAATCTAAAGCAATTTTAGCCAGTCTTCAGTATAGGCTACTGGTTGTGAAAACATACCTCATTAGTATGCGAGGTCATGCGTCTTTTGTTGTCTTCGAAACTTTGTCTTACCGCGTGCTTTCAACACCTGAGAAATAAGTTCACTAATTTTAACATGTATTAAAATTTTTTTTCACATACATATAACTAACTGGCGGATACATACAGAGATTTTCTGATTTGAGAGCATTCAGATAATCTTCCTGAGTCATTGTAATAATCTTATTCCAAATATAAATTACTGTAACTTTAAATACGTCCGGCTTGTTGTTGTGGGAAAGAAAATGCTAATTACGTCATAAAGAGTCACGTAAACAAAATTTTTACTGTTTTTTGTTCAGGGTCAAAATAGTGGTTTTACTTGCAATAAAATAATTTAGTAAATCTACAAATGAATAAAGTTTACGTAGCTTTTTAACATATTGATCAAATTTGAGTGAGCCAACACAATCGACACACTGTACAAATCAAACGTTTTTACCCTTAGAGAAAATGATTGTTATTTAATATTCACTGTTATAGTCTTCCCAACCAAAGTATTTTCCTCAATCTCTGCCGTTTAAGACCTATCTATCTCCATATATGTTTATCTCAAATCAGGTAAGCTTCGTTACAATATCCGCAGCCTGATCTCCAGAGACGACACATCTCTCCGCCAAAGGTGATATACTTTCTTCCTCGGTCTTAGGCAAAGATATGTTTCCTTTGAAGTCATACTAAACTATCCTGAAGTGTTCAGGTCCAGGTTTGTATGAGTTCGTGTATTTGAAACTCATAATTTTCCTGCAGACACAAAACAGAGGTGTCCACTGTTTTCTTTCTTTCCTACTCAATTCTCTTATTACCATCCTTATTTCACTTATTTACTGTAAAACAAGTTGGACAATGGAATACTGAACAATTTTGTCTCTCTGCTGAGCTGGTCGTGTATGGAGCGGCTTAGTGCCTTTCGCTCCCCTACCTGGTCGCGTGATTGAGAGCGATCCTTCGAGCGCGGGGCTAAATGGTGCGAGTCCCGTGTTTGTGTAAAACCGCGGTAAAAAACTAGATCTGCCAAAAACCTGGTGTTCGAGAGCCGCAGCAAGAAACAAAGAAAGAAAAAGCAAGCAAACAAACAGACAAACAAACGACGACGAGGCTCGCTAGGACGAAAGACAAATGAACGTCTATTTCAGTAGTGGATGCTGTTCGTTGTTCTCGCAACAAGAAGCAATTAAAACTTGTTTCTTTTCCCTCCTTCCGCCTGCAAGCAGCTATATTTTTCGGATTAATTTCTTACGTGCCGAAAGCGTAATTAAGGTTTCCTTGTTTCCTCCTCCGTACCTGGGGAAACTGCTGAACATTAATTTTTATGCCGTTCTTTAATTGAGAACAGTCGTTTAGCTTCCACCATATTCCTGCCAAGCTAGAAAACAGAAATGGATAATTAAAAACTACAATTTGTTGTTCGTAAATCTTCAACAAGCAGTCGAAATAATTTAAAATGTTGTAAAACATGGTGAAAACTCGCCATATATCTTTCTAATATTCCATTAGAAGCATTGGATACATTTCCATTACGATTCGTCTAACATTTTCCTCTCCACATAAATTTAACAAATCGAGAAAACCCCAACATTAATACCATTTTCTGAGATGTGGTACATTTAATGATCCATACCAAAGTGTTAATAATTGCAGTTAATAAATGATTTTGATATATAACATAATTATTTCTGTAATCGTGGTACCTCGCACGACCTTGCTGCTCATCTGCCTGAACACTTGAACGACCATCAAAAAATTGTGAACGGAATATCTACGTCCAATAGAAACCGTTGCTTTAGAAAATGGAATTGGAATGTTCATGAGTAGAGGCATATATTTGTCTGAGTCGTTGAGAAATCGCGTTAACCCTGTGTGGGTGGCTTTTAAAATTTCCGACGCTGAATGCATAAGGAACGGTGGTGTTTGAAGAGAGCGGAGGTACTGTCAACACTGGACACTGTGGCCCAGGAGCGGAAATGTTTGTATGCAAGAACGCTGCAATTTCAGACAAATATTTATCCTGGCGCCGAGCGAAAATGTTTCACTTATCGGATCAGGAGAAGGCGCGGACGGCAATTATTTGAGCAGAGTAACAGCTATTTCAAGCGCACAAATAATTCATCACTTTTCGTTGATGTTGACACTTACTTCAAAGTTCTCCGTGCCGAGAAACAAATTCTGCTAAAGGAAGACGTATTCGATAGGTGAATAACTGCCATGCATTCAAGATTCTCGGAAGAGTGAGATAAAATAACATGACTGCTTTATCCAAGACAGGTACAATTCTAAGCCGAAGATTTTAATTTTGGTTGTATTGCACCCGCTTGGTTAGGTCTTGACGTGGGAGAAGATCATAATTTTGACACATCCGACATTTTCATATAAATATGAAATACATAAACTTCTCCCATAACATTTGGGTTATTTAAATATAGAATTATAGTTAGTAATTTATGTGTCTGTGTGGAATAAAGTATTTTAATTGTACTATGAGGAACTTTAAAATTATGGGCTCTCAATAAAATATTTTATTTATTTTTAATTCTGTTTATAGTCATTCGAACAACTAGTTATTTAGCGACTTATTTCCTTATTTTATTTTTGTCGAGATTTACTCAGTCTGTGATCTTGAACATACACACACAAACATATAGGCCCTTGCCAGGAATCGAGCCCCGGACTGCCAGGCAGAGATGCTATCCACTAGACCACACAGCTGGCCAGAATTTAATGAAGCCAATAAATATGGTTTTGCTTCCATACAAGAGATAGATTCTTTAGAGATAAAAAATTAGGAAGAGCCAGATAAAATAGTATACTTATGACCTGGATATGATAATAAAAATGTGTAGCAAATAAGATGTGAATTAATAAAAAAAATGAACAATGCTTGTACAAAGAAAGTTCACATACGTAAATTCCATAATATTAAACTTACGTAGGAGTCAAACAGAGATTACCATTGAATTAAAATCATTCTTGTCAAGGATATCTACAGAAGGGTTTGGAGAGAGATTTATATTCGTAGAAATAAAATTAAAAAATGAACAACAAGCTATAAATGTTGACTAAGACCATAAGTGTTGGTTGAAACATCTATTTAGTTTTAAATTCTTGTTTCTAAATTTTTATAATTGGCTGTTACACAGGTTATTAATCTTATATAATTTATTTTCAAGAAGCTCTCCAATTGAATGCAAATATATTTCTTCATAGTTAGTTACATTAAAATATTTTACGTAACATCAACAATACTGTTTGCGTGCAGTGTTTCAATTTACACTTTTTAGAACTGATTATTTTATATCTAATTTAAATTTCTATATTTCCTTGTAAACGCCCGCGTTACGATAAAAATTTACGGACATCGCAGCAGTTTCTATAGTTTCGTCTAGCTGGGAATAATTTTGGGATTTTTTTCCGCCAGGTCAACACTTGGATACGGAAAATTTGCACAATCATTTCCGTGGACCAATTATTATACTCTGAAACGTAGCTTTTTCCAGAACTCATTCATCACTATTTTTCAAATTATTTTTTTTATATATGCTCGTATAATGAACCATATTTTTCAAATATAGGAGAGAAGTGCTGAAGGGGTATGATCACAGTTGACGCTCTTCTTTACTTTGTGAACGTAGGTTTGGGCTCAGACCCTGGATTTACTACCCTGGAACATTGCTGGGATGAAAATGACCGACCTTGGAGAGCAAACAGGCAGCAGAGATAGTGTCCATTGTAAAGGGTCCATTCGGCTCGCTGATGACTTGCCATGACCTGCAGCTAACAATCACTTGAATGGAAACGTTAAGTTAGCGCAATTTGTAAAATTCTTCGTTCGACGTGTAGCAACACAAACAGTTATTAGTGAGGAAAATGTTAATTGCAGTTCTCTAAAATGTTGGTGTAAGAAAATGCATATAAGTAGACTGTTGAAACGTCGTAACGTATATACATTAGGAACCAGAATGAAGAGACAGAATACCTGACCTGGATTTTATGGCAAAGAGGGAAAGTTAATTCAAAGAGAAAGAGAAAAGAAGAGACTCTTGTTCTGAACAGTAAAAAATTTTTTTCTTATGTTTTCAGGTATTAAACGGCGTCAATATATGGTTACATTGGCACGCGAGTCTAGATTTATATTTATATTTCCTCCTAACCTATTTTTTCTTTCTTTCGAACTTTTATTTCACACGTTTCTTCAGGAAACCAATAAAGGAAACACCTGAAAAACAATATCTCTGAATTTAATTAATCCTGGTCATTAAATTTGATATCCAATACAGTTCTGCCGATTATAGATCAGTGATCTTGTTCGGTACCGTCGAGAGTGACCAGGTGAAAGTTCAAGACAGGTAAGAGTGCCAGCGAGGCTCGACCGACTTAATTAAAGAAGCTGTGCTGTCCGCGGGACGGTTGCGGGGCCGTCCGTGACTTGAGCACGTCCAGCGCCTTGCCGAAATACGGACGCACGGTCGACGCTGCAATCGATACTGGCCACGTAGCTCGAGGGCGTGGTCCTCCCTGTGTTGTTTACGGGAGGCCAGCCTTTGCTCAGAAAAATAACAGACCTCAAATTATCAACGCCTCCGACGCCGCCATCCTCATTTGGATTCCCAACAAGGCACGTTTATATTTCTTCCCCTCTAAACGTCACGCATCCGTTATGCTCTAAGTTGGTGGTCCATCAAAGTGAGACGCAAGTCGGGAACATATTTGGATCTCGAAAAGAATTTATACGCTGTGGAGTTAATAGACGCTGTGAAATGACGGACGTTAGACTACAATATGGATCGACCAATAGCTCTGAGGCTCCAGAGAGAAAAGGCTTGCAGATATGTGGTTTAGACGTAATATAATATCCAATCATTCGTGTAACGATACATCATGTAACCCTCAAGTGGACGCTTCATTTGAATTTCGAAATCGGTAAGCACTCAACATTTGCAATTAACACCTCTCCGATGTTGATAGTAAACATTCTTTCAAGCGTGAAGGTTGAGTTTAATAAACACTTCTGGTTATGTTTATATAGTTAATATAAATTCTACTTCCGGGAGTAATATGTCGTTTTAAAGCTCTGTCTAATATGGCGGTCCATGTTGAGGTAGAAATATAAGAGTTTCAAATAGGGACCGTTTCTTCAATACATTCGGTGGGATGAGTAGATTTTTTATATCCTGGGCTTTAATAATCTAAACATATACATATAATTTTCTTCGTAACCTTATTACTATATCGGCTTCTACCGATGTATTATTTATCTGTAATGACTTCGCTGATTAATAGTGATATTATAGTGGTTAAGACAATTACTATAAAACACTCAATAGATGTCTTAAAAATATTATCAATGCATCTGTTCAGTTTATATTAATATGTAAATGTTAATAATTTAAGTATGAACTCATTAATAAAATTGTACGTATCAAGTGTGGCGTTATATGGGTGCGAAACGTGGACGATAGGAGTCTCAGAAAGAAAAGGAATACAAGCATTCTAAATGTGGTGCTATAGGAGAATGCTGAAAGTTAGATCGATGGATAGGGTAACTAACCAACCAGAATAGGGGAAGAGAGAGAAATTTGGAGGACTGACCAAGAGAAGGGATAGATTAACAGGCTACGTTTTGAGACATGAGGGTCTTGTACAATTCGCATTAGAGGGAACCACAGAACATAGAATAATTCTATGTTCTTTGGAGGGAACTGTGAAGATGGAGGCCGAGGATGGAATACGTTCAGCATATCAGTGAGGATGTGGGATGTGGTAGCTATGCAGATATGAAAAGGCTTGGACAGGATAGGTTATCATATGTGGGTTGCATCTGACTAGTTTAATTACCACAACAAAAAACAAAATCTCCAAGTTTTGACAAATAGTGGGAAAATATATGAACAGCTCAGGTAAATTTAAGAATATATTAGGACTTAAGAATTATGCACATTAATTCAAAAGTGAAGTAAATAAATTTTATATTCACAAACTATGGGGCAATGGAATTAATACATTTTTTTTACCTTTGGTAAATGTTATATTTTTCGAACCGTTACTCATTACATTCTTCATTGATTTATAAATTATTAACACATTTAAATATACCGATTTATTTCTATATATGATGATCTTGTTTATATATATACTGATACAGTTTTTAATTTCACTTTATAAGGTTAAGTATTGTTAAGATTTGTGACTCGTTCCACATCTTAATCGTATAGGAAAGTAGTTTGTTCATTTAATTCGATAAACTGATTCACATCCAAGCGAGAATCTTCCCAGAAAACTTGAACTGAGTTGCTAATTACTCTCCAGCGTTTCTGAGAATGACAAGTAAATATATTTCTCAAATTTAGTTTAAAGTATGGAGATGTTGTAATATAGGTTGATGATCTTTTATGATCTGTCCAGGAGACATTGCAACATTGAAAATGAATTCCAGACGCAGTGAATTATTTATATGATTCCTCCAGTCCTCCATTGCTTAACTCCTGTCTAATCTGATTAAAGGCTAATAGAGACGCTTGAACGTTTTGCAGGATTAGTTTGCGAATTCTAAAGGTTTCTCATAGTGGAGGCTTATGGCTACGGAGATAACAGAGAGAGAGCGAGGGAACGTTGCTGCCTGCAGATTTCGCCCAACTACGTAGGACTTGACTTTATTAAGGTTCGTTGGCGAGCAATGGCGGTGCTTATAAACCCAAGGCCTCGGCGGAGGTCAAAATCTAAACCCATTATTTGTCGAATGAAACGGCTCCACAGAATTAACTCCTAACGAAGCAGCGTATGTGTAAAATATCGTTAACCTTGGAATTCAAATTGAACATTACTGTCCAAAATTTGGTTAATTTCTAAGACCCCTTTTTTTCTCTCATTCTTTTCGGACCTTAGTATTTTTTTCCTGTTTATATTGTAATACATTTCTTACCTCATCCCGTTATATTTTTATAACTCACTGCAGATGTCTTCAATCAAATAGGTCTTGCAGTCTATTAATTATACTACCAAATATCTCCTTTATCTCTTGCCTGGCTTTAAAAACAGACTGCTATAGATATTTACCATGTTATGACTTGCAATCTGTCTACAGACCTATTATCTGGAAATGTAACTACAGAAAAAAATTCCTAATGTTCAGTGCTAGAAGGTTTATTATTGACCTCCTAGTAGCGTAATTATAAGTACTGTGTTTTTCGTTAACACTGAGAAACAGTAAAAAAGTAACTAATTGAATGGATTGTTGAATTTACATAATAACCCATATTTTCCAGACGCAGGATATCCGTCGGATACCGAAAGTAATTTTATATGCGGTTCAACTATAGTCTGTTAAGTACAACAGAGACCTCATTGTTATATCCTGAAACGTGGTCCATAGTATTCGGTTCATGAAAAATGTCTCACTTCCGCTCGTCGTATGTTCTCTGTACAGTCCGTCTGCTTCTTCCTTTTATTCTATTATCTAACTATTTACGAGCGTGGCCTGACAGTGAAAATGAATGGCATGTAGATTGGTTGAAAAATGTTGGCCGTCGATGAAAATTTTCTGGATGGTCGTTCCTGCAATATTTAGTCCCAATCCCTCAATTTTCCTTTGTCATGATATAACGTAATGTTTGGAATATTTTTTCACTAACTTTTGTATCCAGTTTGTTCGAGACTAGAGGAGTATTATCCTGTTGATCCTTTTCAAGATAATCGATTTAAAGAATTATTTTCGTGTCTCAAAAACCGATAGCACGATCTTTCCCGCGATGGAACCGTCTTTGCATTAATTGAACTAGTTTCTATGCACTTCATGAGCCGTTGTTTTATTCTGGTGTTTAATAGTTAATACATGTCTATCCATTTTGTCGTTCAAAATGTATTTGACGAGTTCTTGCCTAAAGTATTTTACGCACTTTTAACCGCCATTATTCGAAAATCATATCCTCTAACTTTTCAATGATTTCACGCTTCATTTTACTTTTCGTACATAATTTACGTGGTCATATTGAAAGTTTACACACCCCAAGTATGAACTCGATCTTTGAATTATTGAAGAAGTTAACATGAAGATAGATCGTCTTTAAAACTTTTTTTCACAAAGAATTTTATCGTTAAATGATACTCCATAAACCACGACTGAATTAAACGACTACCTAGAGCTAACTTCAGAATGGAATTAGAATAATTTACACTCTCATTTGGCGTCTAACAACAAGAGAAAAAAAATTAATTCGAGTAGTTCTGTCACGTTACGGTGAGGTCGAGAATTCTTTCATAAGCCCTGGAAATATAAAATGAGATACGTGAGCAAATTCTTACAAAAATATACAACTGAAGATTTTAAGAACATATTTTGTTCCCGTTAATTTAGTACTGATAAGCACGATCATTTTATTTATATTTTATTATTTATAGTAATTAGCCCTGAAAATAATTATTTATTAATACATTTGTTGTTCTTGAAGAGGAAACACCGTAGCCTTGACTTGCGTCTGACATAAATAAAGTAAACTAGTAGTATAAATGCAAACCATATATTTTCAACAAAGTGAAAATATGTTTCAATGTACTCTATAACATTTGAAAGACTTATCTTCGGCTCATTTTTGTCTACTCTTGTATGATGGAGTTTGGTAAACCATTAATATTGATAGAAAGTATGAATGTCATGAAAAATTTCAAAATATAGTAAACCTTTGAATGTAGCGAAAATCTCAAAGAATCTTTAATTAATATCCGAAATTGTTTTCACTTCCGTATTTTTTTAATTTTGCTCCGCCTTCGTCTGTTTGCGAAGGGATGAAAGATGGGTCCTTCCAGCGAAGTTTGAGAATGCCTTCTTGTTTTTCTCTTGATGACCTTGACTGTCAAGTCCTTACACGACTTCGCAGGTTAGCCGTACAGGTTGCGAAAGTATCCCGGGATCTTCGGGCGTAAAAAGGGTGGCTATTATTTTCATTTCCTCCAGTGATTTAACATAGGCTCTTTACATATCCAAGGGGTACATTTTATTATATCCACGGAGCCCGCACGTGCAGTTGCTCTTGATTAACATCGTGTTTAATAGTGGCAAACTCAGACCTTCTTGGGTTTCCAGAGGCTGCCGTCAGTCGTTCTTTCCAAAATATTTTAGTGAATGCAGTAATGGTACAGGATTTCCGCACACCACACTTGTGTCAGCATATTTTGTCAGTTGAATGAATCAAACACATTCATTGTTGTGAAGATAATTTTGTGTACCAATTAACAGAGATTTTGTCAAACATTGACATTTTCTGTGAAACGTAATATATTTTACAGTAGCGGATGCTTCTGTCAGAGCTTGTGTTTGAGTATGGGTCCTAAATACAGCTTTTTAGGTAATCTGTCCGATAGTTTTTCTCCTTCATATATGATGCCACATATAATAAAATCAATCTCCGCCAGTTGACCAAAAATTATCTACACCGATACCAGACAACCCGTAAGTTCGTTTATATGCTACATGGAAGGAATGAGCGATTGGCTAAGATTCAGGCTAATTGAACAGAATATACTACCCAAGTCATTACATTAAATCTGACGGAAATCCGCTGGGGAATCTGAGAGGTGTGAGGAGCAACGAAGAAACACTATGTCAGTCGCATTATGCGTGTGTGTGCGTGGCGGTCTGAGTGACGGGGATCAATACTGCGACTCTCATCTCTGTCAATGGGACCGCCCCCACGATGTCGCTGCTGTCGGAAGAAAAGATTGACGCACGCTGGCCACCGAGGCGAAATTTTAACACGACTCGGACGGCGCGCTGTCCGGCTGTTACCAAGGAGGACACTTGACAGCTAAACACGGACGTGAGGTGCCTTCAGAACTTAATAAGAGGAAAGTACATTGGGACGTTAGATCAAACTCTCGTCCAAAGTCTATCCAGACTCTCGGTGGGTCACTCATCGACACGCTTATCTCTGTTTCTGCTTTTACAGATTTTCAACACCCACCCCCACGTTTAACTATTGTTAACCATAACCACATCAGTACTTTTTAGCACTCCATTGTAGATATTACAAATAACTTAAAATCTTATTGTAGTTAATAAGCAATTTTTTTAAGATTTAAAATGTTATTAATCTGAGATTAAAGTTTTAAACCAAGAACTACAAATATTTGATCTACTTTTTTATTGGTCAGAATCGCCATGCCAGACAGACTACTCTACGTCAAAATAAGTCTAATTCTAAATCTCCTCATGCTCAAAACGTCGGGCTGGCTTGTTTTTATTTGTACGGCATTTTTCTCATCGTCGTCTTTCGTGATTCGTGATTGTTACCTACTTCTCGGATATTTCACTTCCTACCTGTTATTCCACTTTTTAGTCTTATTCTGTTTCACACCATTAGTGTTATTGCTTTTATTCATCATTACTCTCCCTTCCCTTACTCTTGCTACAGAGCATGGAATACCCCAAAAATGTTTTCATTATTGTACTCACATTATTTAAAATAAAGTAGAATGCAAATACTTGATTTCAATATGAAGTTTCTTCACAAAAACGTAGTAATAAAGATTACTTGAAATTGGAAGAGGTCGAGAACTACAGTTTTTTTGTATAACAGTTTCACGGATTTCAGAAGGGGCTGGGAGAATATTGTACAGGGCATTCATCGGTGGCCCATACATACATTGATGGTTCAACAGCTGCCTAATGTTTATTAATTTTCATTAAAATTTGACTTAATTCAGTAAATAAGATTTAAAAAACTATATTCCTTTTAAAAACTATACGAATCAGTAAATGTATTTATAATTTATTTCAAAAAGTAATAAATTTTTTAGATATATCTGTTTACTTTTTGCTTCATGGGCCACTCGATGAACTATGTAAAGTATACAGAATAGCATAGTTATGATAATTTTAAACTGTAGAGATATTGAAACAAATCTTAGATTTTTCCAAATTTTTGTAAGTTATAAATTCCGAAATATACGAAATTGTAGAAAATGTTTATTATTCAATTATTTTAAATGCGTTTAGAAAAATGCAATTTTAATATATATAGGAAGGATGAATTGTTTCTCACGAAATTTGAAACATTTAAAATCATGATATATTGTGGAAATATTATGATTGCTACGTTTTTCAAGGGTAAATATTGAGATTAAGTTGACCATGAAAAATTTAACATCATATATATTTTTGTGACGTCAACTCGTTTTCCGAACGCATTAGTTCAAGAATGTAATTATCTGAGTAGTCTTTCTGACAGACCCTTACATTTTCATCCCGTAGTGGTGAATCAGCTCTCTCATCTTTCAGAATCTGAATACTTTTGTTCTTCTGGGTTTCCTTTGTTTTTTGTATCTGGTTTTTTACTTCTCCAACGCCTACGGGCGACAACAGAAGACAAAATTTTGCCGTTCTATGGTTTTTATGCGATGGGGATTTGGGTACGCTCGATGAAGATAGATCGCTCAATCTGTTAGGTACAATTTTGAAAGAGATTTTTAATCTCCAATACTGATTAAAGAAAAATCCTTAGATTCTTGAATTGAATATTAAGTGCATTGACCTTGAATCATATGTTCGTTATCAGTGGATTTATGTTTTATTGCTAATTGAATTCGTTAACCATTATCAATACTGCGGATTGGGAATATACCTCTAAATCCTATTAAACTCGTGACTTAGTTTTAATAAGTGAATATAAGTGTTCGGATGTTAGCAATCTGTCGAACTTTTGAGTTTAGACGTAATAAAACATTATGAATTTTTTAACTGTATTATTAGATAATATTACACTAACTAGAAAACATAGGAAGACTTTTTACGTATGATGTAATTCTTTTTAAGTACCTTTTTGGTGATTGATTTCCAGTCATTTTGTCATAGTATGTATATTATTGTATAACAAATATAATTGTTTTCTATGAATATATGAGATATATGAGAAATATCTGTATTGGTTTCCCTTAGAATATAATATCTGAAGATCAATAATCGTTTTGGTATGAAAAAAACAGCCGTGTGAAGGATAACAGTTTATACATATACATAATTTTGTATTTGATTGGTTACTAGTAAATTCAAATCATTGTACTGTAATCTTCCTCTATAACGTCAATGATTCTAATTTATTTCACTGAATTTATTAATAACAAGTTTAACGATAAAACACATCTACGAGGAGTTTGGCGGTCCGGAATCAACGTGAGGGTTACATACAGGGATAATAAAAGTTCGGCACAATGGCACTACTGGGGTTTTTCCCACATCCCGTGAACTTTGGTGACATCGTATGGTAAGGAGGTTGGTGTTTTTCTCCATAATTGTCGGTGAAGGGGCAAACGGCAGACAATAATTTTGGTTGGACAATATCGAGCCCCGCCACCTGCGGAATACGAAATAAGGCAGCGTTGAAAATTATTAAAAACCTCAGGAGAAAAATATTTATTCTCTCAAATGCCACTGTTCTATATTTTTTAATGTGATAAGGTCATAGGTCTCAAGGAAAAGTTACGAAATACTTTTTGTGAGAGATTGAAAAGCATGGCTTCTAAATAAAATTTAATCCATTTTTTCTTTGTATCACGAAGTGTAAATGAAAATGTTTCGATAGAATATGGTATTGGTAATTACTATTTCTTAGTAAAATAGTTTCTTTTCTTAAAATTCCCAGATAGCTTTTCTTTGGTAATGTGTCGGCTGTTGACGAATATGTCACTAAATGTCGTCTTTAGTTCATGAGACCCCGATTTTGGACGGTTCAAAGTTTCCCCACATGTGTCGGAGCATCGTGGTTGACTATTAACGAAGCATCACAACAAAGTGTGCTTCCTGGGTTCAACGGCGAATGAAGTGGCGAAGGACAAGCGTAATTAATAGACTAGCAACCGCAAACTGCGCCATTATCGCTGATAAACTGCTTTAAGCTCGCGCAGGGAAGTGCTAGGACAACTGTGCAATTACTAGAGAATTCCGTGGAAAAAGTTTTCCCCTTAAGCGTGTTAACGGGCCCTCCGCGACCAAGCAGCGAAGGCAAAACTGCATTCAGGTGCGAGTTTCAACGACAAAACAATTCTCTGGGAAACCGTAACAACGCGCAAATTCCCCCAAGTTACTGCCTTTCTAAGTTGGGAGCAACTTCGTGTAAATCGTAATAGCCGTTCCCGAGCGCTTCCCTTCAGAAGTAAGTGACTTTCTTTACACTATTAACCCTTTTCCAACCTTCAGCGTCGTGTGGGCGAAGAATTCGGAGTAAACTCCAGAGAATCATGAGTCACAAACGTACGTGACATATCTCGGTTCAAAAGTTTCTATTATATTTTATTCCGACATATTTGTCCTTACCGGAAATCTGGTGATAAATAGTATTATTAAAAGTAAGGATTTACGGTCTTCCCATAGATTTCTCGTTGCCTCCGTTTGTTTCTGAATTTGTCATGAAGGGCTTAGCTTCAAACCTATAACTTGTTTTAGGTATATAATTGCTTTTTTAGCATTATTACTCGTGATAAACTGGATGATTCAATGGCTGTTCTATTACTGTCTCATTATTTAATTTTTTTGTAGAGATTCTGACAGAAACATAATTTATTTTTAATTGGTTCCATGCATATATGTATCCAGTCAGAGTTTTAAATTTTTTATTTATTCACCCAATTAATCAGAAAAAACCTATGGTTTTTAATTTTGTTGACTAAGCCTTGTTATTGTTTGATAGTTTTCATCATTTTTAAAATATGGTATGTCAATTATTGTCCTACGTTTTTATTGTAAAATTTATTAATCTCAGAATTAAACATATTTATAATGATACATTAATCTACTTAAAATTACATTGTTTTACCTTTTCGTGATCATCTATCTGATAAATTTAAAATGTTAATCAAAAAAATTATTTATCTCTGGAATTTTAAAATCAGTTAATTCTTAGTCTCATTTTGATAAGAAAAATAAAGATGTTATTACTTTTAATTGCCATAATGTTGTTTAAAAATTTTCTTGTAATAATTTTTCATATAGTTATATTGGTCACACTAAAATATCTCGGTTAACTAGAATTAAGGAACGTAAAGAAAATATAAATTTTCCAACTTATAAACATCTCCTATCACTAGATACTGTTTGGAATAAAATTACTCTCTTAATTTTGGTAATACTGTTATTTCAGATAAGGAAGTAAATTTTTAGAAAATTTAATTACTGAAATGCTTTCTATTAAATCCAATGAATTTTAAGTAATTGTGATACAATACACTTCTCAGTTAAATTCATTGCACGATGGTTTATTAAATACTCTTTGTTAGTCGCGTCTTTAGGTTATTCTTTGTTTTTTACTGTCTTTGTTCATATTGTTGCAATCTGTCTTAAATATTGACAAGGACCACAAGGATTGGTCGAAACGTCTACTAATTTCTAAATTTTATGGTATTGTCTGTCATACGGGACGTAAATTTTTATTTCATTTAACTGATAACTCAGTAGCTTATGACTTTATTAATGTATTTATTTAATCTGACTGACAATACGTGTAGGTGGCTGACCTTGTTAATAAATTACATGTGAATTAAACCATAGTATACGGGAATTTAATATAAAATATTAAATGTCATAGCAACTGCCTATAAGTTAATTAATTTTTATCAAGTATATATGTTTAAAATTGGAGCGTTGTTAATATGTAAACCTTCGTAGGTAGGACAAGGAATTGCAATAAAGGTTCAGAAACAATGATGGCGAAATGGAATAAATTATCAAGTTCATAATTTTATCCTTCGTATTAGTAGCTATTGAAAATTTAGTCTAATACAAATATATGGAATCCCTGCTCCAGTATGAGAGTTTCTCAATTCGTAAATGAACTGAAGATAAGCGATTGTCGAAGTAAAAGCTTGATATGATAGATTCGTACATTCACATGTTTCATCAAACTCATATGACACAATAAAAATTTAAACATTCTGGGTGTGATTGCTAAAATATTCCCTGGCTTCTAATTGTTCGACGTTTCGATGAATTGCTCTGCAATCTTCCAAAAAAGTGTCTTGAAACTTTTACATAATAGACACTAGAACGAGAAAACGTTGTCCGAAAATAAATCACGCCATTAACTTAATTTTCTAGGCAATTAATGGGAAAACCTGAGGTTATTACTGGCAGTTATATTATTAATGGGCGAAGGTTGGTTGGAAAGGACAGATTTAATTCACCTGTTTGGCTAGTAAAGTACGCCCGTTATGATTGTATGTATTTCATAAGTAATTACAAATTTAATTTGTTTAGTGAAATGGAAACACAGACATGTTTTTAATTTTTTTTTGGCGTCATTGCGGAACGTTCAAAATTAAATTTGTATTTGTTTTACGTCCAATAAATTATAACGTCTGAATATGTATTGACTTTGACTGGTGTATTTGTTAGTGGGTAATTGTGAGGTGACCTTAGGCGGGATTGGGATGGATCGCCAAGGGCGTAGCTACACTACATTCTCCTAGACCTTGACCTGGCATTCCATCAAACTTTAAGGCATAGCGTGCGTCTTACGCTCAAAACCTATGTCAAATAAGTAAGTAAGCGTCGCACATGCATTTCCTCTCTCTCTCAACATTAACTCGCACAGTAATTGGAAATTAAACTTCTTTTGTCATTTCATTATTTGTTCCCTGAGTCTTTCGTCTTTTAACTGTGGAAAAACAATAAGTTCGAATTACCTGCTTCCTCGTAGTGTGATAAATCACAGCGATGAAGAGAAGAAAATGGAGATAATATAATCCATCTTTTTCTTGGCTGTGACCATATCTGCATCGTTAAGGTTTCCGATATACTCATATCTTCAATTAACTCCTTTAATAGGGGCGACTGTCTTAGATATTTATGCTTTAATGTTATCAGTATTCTTCTATTTCTGAAGATTTACGTAATATTACTCGAACTGATTCAAGAAAAGTTTCGTTGCTAAGTGGAGTCGGGTTACAAATGTACCAGTGGCGTGCCCAAAGATTGTAAAACGATTCACAAAAAGATTAACGTGCTGTGATACGAATTTATTGTAAATTAATAGAATTATTATAAATATGATTGAGTGAAGTGAGAAACTAAAACGTGTTTTAATAAGGAAATTATTACGTTTTAATATGGTTGGATTTAAATTAATTGATAGCGAGGAGGATAAATGATAAGAAAGTTTACAATTTTGAAATTATATCCCTTCTACCTGAGGTGCAATGAACCCTCAACTTTTACCACTCGTGAAAGTTAGTTAAAATATTTAATTCAAAATAAAATAAAGAAACGTTTTAATAATTTAGAACAATGTAGTCTTTCAATTATAAGTTAATATTTAAGTCATTGCAGTGAAGTGCAGGTCAGTGAAAATAAGTGCAGAGAACTGTTGGACACCATTTATAGTTCAACTTACTTATTACCAATATATTTGTATATAAATATATAGTTTTACAGGAGTACTGGAACGGAATTTCCCCTATCTTTATTAATTTTTTGTTGTATATATATATTGTATATCTGAATTTGATTTATGTTCTTACATTGTCAGCGTTCTTTCCCCAATGAAATTCAAGAAATCTATCAATATATGTGTTTTCAGATTTCATTAAGTTTTTTCTGCAATCTTGATTTTGTCATAGATAGAATGGTTGCTTCCCAATATTTTGACTACCCTATTTACAATTCAATCCTCATCCATGTAGCTTCTTTGACTCAGATCCACTCATAAGATATAACTCTTTCTTTTCAGCTAAGTGAGAAGCATTGAATTACTTTAAAATTAAGTCCTAAACTGGTTCAAAGCCATCTTTAATTATAGTTCTTTTGACTGTTATTGTTTGATATGAAGATTTTCTCCTGTGAATACACTCAGACTGCATTGCGCACTTTCACTACAGCAGATTTATGTAAACTACGTGCACGCTGAGAATTTTCAGTGCAACGTTCTCTACTGGCTAAAATAAATAATATTTTCAAAGTATAATTTCATTGCAGTTACAATTTGAATTTTGAGATCAATGAGACAGCTCTACATTTTTTATTCTGCTTTGACTCAATAATCTGCCACCAATAAATTGCATAAATTAAAAGTGGTGAATGAAGACTATTATTTATATAGTTATATGAAAATTTCAAATATTAATTGAACGTTTTCAAAAGGGATACATAATAGGAATGGAATAAATTATAAATAGATTTATTGGTTTGTATATATTCCTCTCGGGTTTCCAACCGGGTCAAAGAGATTATCACTGACGTTTCAATGGCTTGCTCTGCCAGATTTATTGGTTGTTAGATTTCATTCTAAACTCGGCTCTAAGGTTTTAGCTTTTGGACAAAAACATATTGAAACACACACAGTACTCGTAGAGATGTGGTGGTAAGGAGGCGATAGAATATTCTTTTGAGTACGGCGCCGTTGCATGCTGATAGACTTAATTTCCTGTCTTGATCTATTAAAGCCGTGTAGGCCTATCCAAAACTGTACGAGGCCGTCCGACGTTTACTGAGACTTATTAATGTCGCCTTTTTATATATATAGAAGAAAGGGCACCCTTGGACGCCTTGTCACGTGTGCAGAATCACTGCAGATTTTTGTTTCTGACACGCCGAATTCGGAGTCTTTAAGTGAGTGGAGTTATGAGACCGAGGGAGCGAAGGGAACCACCGTAAATAGCTTACTGCCGATTCGATTGGACGAGATTGTAGAGGTCAATCGGTGAATCGACGTTAACAGCTGTCAAGTAGCTGGTATGCGGCGATCTCCAGGGAATACGGCTGAGGGCATTGTGGCATCATCGATACCACTGCAGCATTAGGTCCCTGAATTTTCATCATCTCTTTCCTTTCTTCTGACATTAAGAACTTATCGAAGATGATGTTAAGCTATGACATTTAAAATTGGAGGCTGAAACTCAACGTAATGTAGCATTGCAATAAATAGATTTCATCACATCTTACATATAATAAGTGGGAAGAATATAATAAATAAATGATAAACTATTTACTTAGATTACTTTATGGACCCCACGTCGTAGTACTGCCACAAATTAAAAGAAACAATTCAAATTTAAAATTTTTACATTTATTCCAAAAAAAATAAACCAAAAGAAAAATATACAAAAGAGAATGAGCTAATGTGTACTGTTCAATTTTCTAACATTATATATTTGAAAAATCAGTAATTTGAGAATGAAGACTTTCTCATTGAAGAATTAGAATAAAACGTTTTCGTTCGCTGGCCTACTGTTTAGTGTTTTGAATTGAACAACCGGGTTCAGACACTGCTACAATGAAGAGACTTACATACCTGTGACACTCTATGATATTTATTTATTCTGAAAGACACATGCCAGACTCACATTATCACTTATCAAATGTATATTATTTTTTTGCGTGCTTATGATATTTTGAGCCTATAACAAGCGTGAGGAGAGGATGCAATCGGGTGAATACACATAAACTCTTTCGAAATAATGTGAACGTGGTCCATGAACTAGTTCGCTCTTGGAATCGTGTCGCAGATGTCCTTCAAAGATCTGGCCAGCCAATTACAGGCGCTCTGCGCAAAAATAACGCAGATCAAATTGATCCAACCAGAACCGCACGCGCCACACACTCCAGGTTTCGGACCACTGTCAATCCTCTCACTAGATTGCCTCATCAACGACTTGAAAAATAAATTATTACACAACATTTAATACCTTTTAGGATTTTATGCTTCATCAGATCTGTATGTCACAGGTCATTAAGCTGTCGCAATGATCCGAGGAATTCTGAGCAGTTGCCCTGTATTAAAAACACGAAATAACATCTAAAATTGCTTTTATGGGAATTATAAGTGTTTCCAGGAACATATCCATATGAATTGGCTATTAGAAATTTGTTTTTCTCGTTAAGCAACGTTAGCATCAAATTTCAGCACATTCTCATTATAAATATGTCCAACTGCACGAATTAATGCTACAGAAATACAGTGCAATAGTTTAACTGATCATAATAAAGTGTAATATGTCTTTAATGTATATATATGAATTTTATAATATGGTAAAAATAGTTAATCGAGTTTTAATATAAACTATCTAGCTGATGCAGGGTTTCTAGGGATTGCCTTACATCTCTTTCAGGAGAATAACGGGTAGGATCCTTAAACTGCAGCCGGGGTACCCTAGTCAACACATGGCTTCCTTTCTCTCCCTTACTCATCTCTTTTCAAATTCCCTTCCTATGCTGGATCACCCTCATATAGACTGTTAACCTAAAAATATTTCATTTAAATTGAACTTTTATTTTAGCAGTTATTATAATTAATTCATCGTAATTTTGTCCATAATAATGTCATGTAGAAAGCAACTTCATACCTGTTTCTGATCCAATTATCTGCTTTCTAGCACATCTCCATTTTTTATCAATACACTCAAAATTCTTTAATAAAAAATCATAGTTTATTTGACGAATTTAAAAACAGCTGAAATATTATTAAATGTAAACATTTGCTAATGACAAAACATCTAAGTTTTAATCTGATGATAAATGTGAATGGCAATATTATGTAATTAAGTTTTTATATAGTATAAATATTAGAAACGAAAATCTTGGTAGAACATCAAAAATTTGTAGTGTGTTAATCAAATACAACCTTGTCGTGTAAATCAAATTATTATAATAAATGAAATCATTGAATCTCCTCGGATAGGACGTCAGTGTCCGTCGGTAACTATTGTAGATTTTGCCTATTCCCTCGCTACATGTCCATGCCCACGGCTCATCTCTGTCACAAAGGCACAATGAAGGTGATTACGAGCTTTCAATCGCATTCCCCGCCGAAACTAATTAGCGAAATCACTCAGATGAATACGATGATGGATTCCCATTGACGCTCTGAATTGAAACACTTGAATTTACTTTGTTTGCTGAAATCAATCCGCAGTGTTTGAAGCATTATAAGTGCTGCAACTATATTATGTAGATTAACACTTGTGTTATTCATGCGATCATCGCAAGCGTGCACGCTGTAGTAACAAACTTTTTTTATGTACGAAGAATGTAACTCGTAGCTTCATTAATTACTAATGTTGAACAACATTTGCTCGTAACAAAGCGAGTTTGCGAAAGAACAAAATGCTGAGTTAAACCTCGTTCCGTTGCACCTGCTAATTTACGGTGGGAGGGAAAAATGGCAACGTCGAAAAGTGGCGCACAGTGACTATAAATGGAGAGGAGACGCAGGATTTTAACTTAACGTCAGTTGGGTGTCTCAAATATTTCACGGCTTTTAACTTTTATCAATGAACTATTGAATTTTATTTCGTTCGTTCGAGCGACTCCTTAATATGTCGAAAAAACAGACTACTTACATTTCGGTCCCTACAGATCGAGAATTTTTGTTCCTAAAACCAAATCCGATTTGTTCCCGTTGTAAGCAGGATTAAAGTTACTAAGGTAATTTCTTCAAGGAATTTATTAAATTTTGTTAAAAGACTGATTTTTATTTAGTATGATAATAATTATTCCTTATTTTAATCAGTCACTTAAATAACCAAAACTATAATTTAATTTTGATTTCAAAATTTATTTAGAAGGAGATGAACTAAGTAATAAAGAAGGCCAGGAGTCTCGGTGAACATCTAAGAAACAAGAATAAGGTATTAACTATGAATTTTCCAGATGGCAGTCAGCAGTAACAAGAATTGAAGGGTAAAATAAATCAGAAATCAAGAAAAGAGTAAGACAAGGGTGCAGTCTGTCTCCCATGCTGTTTAACTTTTATATTGAAAAGGCGATGAAGAAAGTAATGGAAAGGGACTCGAATTGCAATGAGAAAAATTGAAAACCATAAGGTTTTCTGATGATATTGTAGTATTAGGGGAGTCAGAAGAAGATTAGGAAAACATAATAAATGACATGACGTGATCCTAGAGTAAGGGCACAACATGAGAATTAATAGAGGGAAAACCATGGTGAATAGTGGAATAGAAAGGGTATTAGATGAGGCCTTTTCATTTCCGCATAACTAGCACATGCCACATCCTCCCTAATGTGATTAGCGAACTCCATTCTTGGCCTCCCTCTTATTTTCTTACCCCACACACTTAGCTCTAAAGCTAATTTTACAAGATCCTCATGTTTTAAAACGTGGCATATTAATCTACCCCTTCTCTTGGTCAACGTCCTCCATATTGATCGCTCTTCCCCTATTCTGCTTAGAACTTCCTCGTTAGTGATTATACCCACCCATCTGATTTTCATCATTCTCCTATGGCACCACGTTTCAAAGATTTATATTCTTAATCTTTTTGCAACTCCTACCCTGCACGTTTCGCACCCGTAAAATGCCACACTTCATACGATTATCCTAATATTCACACTGATATTACCCGTAAGTAAATTACTCTTCTTTACGAAAACCTATGCATCTACGATCCCTAGTAGCAAAATTCCTTATCCCTTCCCAATCCTAAACCCTTTTTCATTCCACTGTTTCCCGTACTACATGGTTTTCCCTCTATTAATCCTGCAGGATCACTCGTGCCATTTTCATGTCATCTTCTGACTCCCCTAATACTGCAGTATCATCGGCAAGCCGTAAGGTTTTTATTTCTTCTCCTTCTGGTATGATTCCTTTTCCATATTTCGTTTTAACGTTCTTCATTGCCTGTTCTATGTATACGTCAAAGAGCATGGGCGGGAGACTGCATCCTTGTCTTATTCTTTTCTTAATTTCTGCTTTCTTTTCTTGCCCTTTAATTATAATGATTTCTGACTGCCTTCTATTTTCAAAATCTTTAATAATGTGTTTAGTTCACATTGTCAAGCTTTTTGTAAATCGAAAAATGCCATGGACGTAGGCCTGTTTTCTGTTATCCTGTCTTCTAAAATTAGACGCAAAGTCAGTGTTGCTTCCATTGTCCCTATATTCTTTTAAAACCACACTGATCTTTTCCTAACTCGCATTCTATTTGTCGTTCCATTCTCCTATTTTCTTGAATATTTTGCATGCATGAGATTCTTAATTAATTGTTCTGTGCTGTTCCAGTCTTCTTCGTAATGGGTAAATTATGTTTTTACTAAAATATTCTGGTATTCTAATTCTATGGCTTTAGCTTATAACTGTGAGACGACTCATAGAATAATACAAGGTTTGTATTGAGTAGTGTGGAATATTCTACTTGTGATCCTCCTGTATCAAAATTTGGCAGAATTATTGTGCTTTGCTTGCAGTAATCTCGTCTATGCCACAGACTATTTAATAACCGAAAAAAATCTGTACAAGTGTCTGCGAAGTAAGTTCATTAATCAGGGGTTTGTAAAATACGGTGAAGGTGACATAACAGTAGTACAAGTCCCCGGAAAACGTGAAGCAGCAACTACTTGTTGCTCCGATAATTTCAAGCAGCCGGTAAACGAGCAGAATTAATAAAGTAGATGACTTAGTGCTCCCCCCAGGCAGGGAAACGAGTGATTTTTGCTGCTCCTCCGCACGCAGGCACGCACGCAGGAGTGTGGTGCTGTGAGTGTGAGCGGAAGTCGGTCCACAACGTCAGCTGTGTGGAAGGGGACGAGCGACCTTGGTCTTCGGGCCGAAGGTCACGGGGTCGATCCACTGCACGTCCATTGTTCGCCGAGCCTCCGTCTCGCAGTTACACGTTAACGCCATACAATTAGAAAACCATTCATGCAGTCTACCAGATGAATTTCCCTCTTTCTGCCAGACCGTGTCGTTTTATCTTGTTTACTCTATATCACTCGTATCTCAATAAAATTGAGTCGAAACTCTTAGGTATTCAGTTTTAAAAAATAGTGAAGACTTTTAGAAAACACGACAGTTTCCTACACGACATACATCCATAGTCACTAATTTAGGCACTCAATTAGTTGAAAATGTCAAAATATAACTAATATTAATCATATAAGGACGAATTTATTATTTGTACTAAAATACAGAAAATAGAAAAACTGAAATAATTTCTATCATACACAGTTACTATTGAAATTTTATTGTTCTGATTAAATTGTTGATTTTTTTATTTAAATATTATGGTTGCTTCAACAGTACAAGTCATTATGCTTTTCCAGCATGTAAGTTAATGTAAATGTGAAAATTATCCCTTTAACATAGGCTTCCATCCTAACGTATGAGAAAAGAAGTAACCCTCGGTGAATTGGATTTTACTTTGTTTGAATATGTGGATGAATACCTTTATTTTATGGCTGCAATTTCATCTTAAAGGAGTAATTCAATATACCTTACAGGTCACTGCTTTCAAATGTGCTTATTTCAGTTACTTAATCATTGTTATAAAAAATAATAAATAAACAATACAACCACTTTGTCAGCAAATAATTTTATATTTATTTAATACATCTACGGCGTTTTTATCGTATTTGTGGATTTCATTAGCCCACGATGCAAAAATATTCTCTCATGGTATCCATTTAAAAATTACCTGAAGTCCACAAATATGGACGAAACGTCGTAGATGCATTGAATACATATAAAACTGTTTGCTCACAAATTGGCTGTGTTATTTATTTATTGAGTTTGTGAAAATAATACATTTTATTACTCATGGTTTTGCCAGTAGGAAGCAGTCCTCCAACTTAAGTTTAAATTTCAATAGGTTATTTATTATCTTCATCGCGCCTCTTGAAACGAATGTAGAAGAAATGTTGGTAAATAATAAGTGACATATAATCTACAACCAGTGAATGGTATACTAACAAATAAACAATTAACTAACGCTAAGGTGAAAAGTTTTATACATAGCTATAGCAATAATAGCTATGAGTACGTAACATTTGAGTGTTTTATTTTATTATTTGTAATTTAATTTACTCCTAAAATGATGAAATATAATTCGTCCCATAAATAAAAAATACAGCCAATTTGTCAGCAAATTTTTTATTAATATTTAATTATTAACTTCATATTTAACTTCACATTAAAATTTATTATTATATAGTTATAACACTAAATTATCCACATGATTTATCCATTTAAATATTTACCTGAATACAAATATGGACGAAACGTAGTAATTATATTAAATAAATATTAATTAATTTTTTTGCTGGTAAATTGGCTGCATTTTTAATTTATTACACTTCATTGTCAAATAATTGATTTATTGCGTAATACGGATTAATTATATGCATATAATTATTTGTAATGTAGACACACAAAGATGATAATATTATTGGTCTTAAACGTAAACAAGTAATGAACTTAAAATGTCTTATAATTAAATACGGCAAGGAACAGTCAGAAGAAATTTTGCTTGATGAATGGATTAATGGTTACATTAAGAAGATTGGGAGCCCGTTGAGTGTATTATTTAAATAAATTAGTGAAATACTAATTATTATTCTTCTTCCTCGGCTCTGAAGCCCATTCAGCACCTCGGCCTACCGGGTCGACTGTGTACTGTCATCTACCATCACACATTCCGAATTTGGAGTGATAACATGGTCAGCGTATCGATTCTGCAGCAGGCTTAATCCCAGTCTCAGTGACCATGAAATACTAACTAAATGATTAAACCTTCGGAAATGAGGTATACAGCCAAAACGTGCATTTCAGAGAATTAAAAATGATAGGGAATGCTTCAGAGACGTGCATATTAATCCATGTCATTTTTTTCACTTTATAATAATCGCCTTTATTCACCGCTTTCAATATATGCAATTGATTGGTGCCAGATTATAGAATCAAAGCAGACAGGAAGAAAATCCAAAATCGTAGGATGGCCTCGTTGATCTTAAAAATCAAATTGTAACTATAATAAAATTAAGCTTTGAAAAAATATATTTTTTGTTTTCCAATACATGATTGACATTTTCACAAGGATATCTGCATTGCAATCCCTGTTGAAAAAATGAGCCATTCCTTAAGATGGTTCCAGTCTTTCAGATCTGTAGACTGAACGAGCAGTTCTGGCGTTAAATAAATCACAAAGTTAAAAAGGCTACTTAAATTCAAATCTTAACACAAGGCAGTAATAAGAATTCTACAGGCGTAACTAGAGTATGTTTTCACCTGTCAGCCTCCCTCTCTTTATTTTCGTCTCGCACCAATCCACCTTTATAAATATTGAACACTTTTCTTTGACTGACGATGAAAAGCAGGAGCTGTATTTACAAATGTGACGTCTTCCCAGTTTTGCGTTTGCTACACGTACTGTGGAAGAACAAAGACCGTCATCCTTGGGATGGTGTCTCTTGTTGGTGAAACGTGGTGTGCTAAACAGAAATACACGGCTCAATACGGGCGCCGAAGATAAGGGAGGTACAAAAATTTTGGGGTGCTATAACGTGTATTTCTGACCTTGTATTCCCATATTTTAAGATTTAGATATTAATATTAGGACCATCACAAAATGAGATTGATTAAATACCTATAAAAGTGACAAGTTTAACATTCTCTATTGTTATTCATGATTTTCTATTAAATATATTAGAATATCTTAGTTTCTTTCAATGGTCTCCTATATAAAATGTGTACATACCACTCAAATTTATTATTCTGCAGTTGTATTACTGCCAAAGTATTGCCCATATTAGCCTTATTAAATGTTTCTATTATTAAAAATATTTTTAGCGCAAATGTAATATTCTCCCCAATCCTTCTTCTTCTACAGGTAAAACGAATGATAGATACTGACAAAAACTCTGCTTTACACAATATTTATTCATAAAATATATTTTGGGACAGTTAAGTGTGTTAAGTATAAACAGTCAAAGATAATGGTGGCTGCAAATATTCCAATAATAATGAAAGACCAAGTTTTCTAATTTTTCAAGAATTTATTA
Source organism: Eucriotettix oculatus (assembly GCA_034510155.1). Taxonomy (NCBI): domain Eukaryota; kingdom Metazoa; phylum Arthropoda; class Insecta; order Orthoptera; family Tetrigidae; genus Eucriotettix; species Eucriotettix oculatus. The sequence continues at coordinate 37,383,599 of CM067382.1, forward strand.
AAAACTAACGGAGTAAATGACGAAATTTCAATTATAAACAATTATATACATATATAACACTTCATTTGGTCCCTACAATTTTTATATATAGTGCTAACTTGTCTGTAATATTGTCCTAAATTTCCTTTTTGTAAGTGGGCTATTCCCTGATAAAATTACTTTTTATATATCGTTTTTTCTATGCCATTGATTTCTTGTTAATTATTTTATCTTTTCTTTCACTGTACTCGTAGATTGGCAATTCTAATTATCTAGGAGTCGGACCACGCTTTATCCGTCGATTAAACAGTGTACTCAGCCGATTTATTTTCTTTCGTACATATTCAACTTTCTTCAGTCTCTGCAGCCTTGGAAATGGTGAAAAAAGTAAAGAATTTTATGACGGAAAAATATTCTTAATAAACTTATAACTTTAAGAAAACGTTGATGTTTTCTTGTGATAAATATACAACTAAATTCCACTTTACAATTTTTCCTCTACTGAGTGATGTAACTATTATTGTTTTCAAAGTAGCTACACTAAGTTATAATCGTCGTATTTTTTAAAGACTTTATTAATAATCGTGAAAAACTCATCTTGATATTCTAAGAAAGATATTTTCCGAGCTTACAGATATATTCCATTGATCCCATAGAGAAGGAGAACTTCAGGGATGTGGAACGAGTCAGAGATTGTATATAACTTACTAATAACTTTGTTACTATTTACGTTCATATGATTATGGTTAATTTATAATAAGATATGCTTAAGTACTACAGAGAAGATATGTAATTTGTAGCTGATAAATATAATTGTTAAATAATGCTAGTATCTTATGCTAAGAAATTAGTGTTTAAACAATGTATTATATCTATGGTAAGGTCTATACTAAGTATACTCAACTCCATGAATTATTCAACAGAGTAGGAGTTAGTTTATGTCTGAACTTATTTCTGTTTACTTTTAACTGTTTCATGTAGGCTGTAAGTTTATGAAATATGCTAATAGCCTTATAATGAACACCCTTTTATATTGTAGTTATAGATTCACTTCCTTGTGCAAATTATTTTTATTTCTGGTATCAAAGCTATGCAAGTCTGAGTGTGATCCCAATAAATGGCTATTATGAATCACGAATACCATCAGTGATTGAGTATACTGGCACGTAAGAGTAAGTATTCTCATTATATGTATAATATGAAATTAAAATTAGGTGCTGAGTATTTTCAAAGGCTGAGTGCAGCTATCGACATTCTATAAAACGAAAAGATGTGAAATATAGGTGATAAACGGAATTATGAAGTTTGAATCTCTCTCGGTACCTTTATAGACATTTTACAGAAATGGACCTTACGCAGAGTGGACGGAAAGTGCAGTAAGGAAAAGTGTTGGTTATGAATCATTCAGGGGCGGCGAATAGAGGCTGCTTCTTGTAGACGCAGAGGAAACGAACGCGGAAGGGCTGTCCTTGGAGGCGTGCCAATTATTCATCCCAACATTGGCACTTGCTGTGGACATTACCATCGCATATATCCAGAACAGTTCTTCCGCAGTCCACGCCCCGCGGGATGAAGTCTTCATGTCCACTCGGTGGGAGCAACGAGGCCGTTGAAAATTAACCGACGTAATCTCAAAATTCACCGACAGTTTATTCGAATTTATGAAAGAGCAGTGTCACGAACCAATGCCAGTTTACTTTAAATTTTATCCTGTTAAGATTAGAAACCAACATTTTCACTCCGAGCTTATAATTTATGGGCGTCTGCCATATACCGTGCATGTGCAAACGCCAACAAAAACACAAATAGTTGTGTATAATAATTTTATGAGACAACATTCTGATCATTTAATATGCTGAAGTCAGCTATGAAAATTATTAATTAATTTGAGCATCTTCAAGCAGTAGAGATGCAGGAAATTGAAGAAAAAAATTGCTGGGTGTAAAGTAGTTGTCGAAAAGTAATTTACTATTGGACGAGGATAGAAGATAGAAAATTTTTTATTGAAAGTTTGTACTACAACAGATGTTAGTAATTATGGATCGCAAATGGCGATTTCCAGACGAATGGCTGTTCACGCGACCCTCTGTCCAGCGCCATCTATCTCAAGACTGCCGGGAGGAAACTTACAGAACGAAAGGAATTCCTTAAAGCGCCGTAGTCAGGCCTGCCTGACGACTCCTAATACAACCTTTCAATAAAATGTTTTCTGTTCCATTAATGTATTGCTGTTCGTTTTCTCTGCTTCTATGCACCATAGCTCGCAACTACGCTATTTGCGACCCTGATTTCCTATGTGATTCCGAGTCGTCTCTCCACTCCGTACGCCACCTGCAAGTTTTCCGGTCTATTAGCGAATCATCCAGTCGATTTAGAAGTTTATTTAGTGATTTTAACAAACAAGAAGTGAGAAAATGATGCGGGAAAGCGGACATGTATGGAGAGACTTGAAGTTGACTGTATGTACATATTTCATATAAATATAAACGTGGATAAAAAGAGCCCGTCAAGTCCAATATGAAGGTCTTGGCTCGAGGACTCTTTGACGATGATCGATGCATTCCAAGATATCAGCTGAATGACTGCAATCATTATTATTTTCTAGAGAATTATATATAAAGACGGTAAAGTACTATAAAATTAATTATAACATATTTCCTTGTTCATTCCACGAAACCTTTTCAGAATATCATTGGTTACACCAGATTTACTTTTTTAAATTAATCATTATTCAACTTTTATCTAATTTACCGTTGAATCAGTAAACACATTTAATAGGTTATATTAATATTATTAGAAATTTTCCGAGCAAAGGCCCAACATATACCTGAGATTTAAATGACAAAGCATTAACATTCTGATTTAATTAAGTAACTATGGAGAAATTATGTTACAGAATACAAATTATAACATTAAAATACATCAAATAATTTATTCACGCCCAAATTTTTAATTTATTACAAAATTGTAGATTGCGAGGAGCGTAGAACAATCACTTCAGCTACGATTCGTTATAAACATTTTTTTCTTCGTTATGATTCGTTATAAGGAAATTAGTATTATAATGAACAGCTGGTTCAGTGTTACAATCGTTAAGAGAATTTTCGGGAAAACGGTATTTCTTTGTGAGTGAAAAGGGAGTTTTATTAACGTTGGCGTTATGTCAGACCCTACCGACCGTCCTCTTTAATACACGGAAATGTTATTCGACGACGAAGGAAAGAAGATTTTTTTTAACATTCAGGAAAGAAAAGAGATATTAAACTCCGCTTAGGAAGATTGGCCGTACTCTGCGGCTTAAGTTAAATCGCAGCCATAAAATATCGCCAACAAAGAACTAACCGACTTACCAATCCCAGAGAAATATTATTTTCTCAATAGGTCAATCGGAAATTGGATTAAGCTGCCTGTAACAGAATTCCCCATAAATCACTTCACAAAGAAATTTAAGCGTTTAATTCCGTTCATTTGCGTCCATCGGCCCATTACTGACGTTTTCATGGCACAAGGACAGTAAAAAGTAGTGTATAATTTTTTTATTACACATTATTTTATTGTTGGTATTATGTAAGTGCCTACTGATTGAATAATGAGTATTTCGAAACGTTTCCGATATTTTATATATCCTGCGACTTCTGATAACTTCGATCTCTGTGCCCGGGAAGCAAATTATATTTATTTCAAACGTAATCAAGTTCACAGAATCATATTATTTTCAATTGAGTCATACTAACGCGGTAGTTCAACGAGATCTAATTCTGCTATTTACAAATAAGCACGAGGGAAAGTTTATCGTCTTCTTCTTCAAAGCATTTCAGTCGATAAATTAATGGTAACATAGACCAACAACAAAAGCGTAAATATGTATATGTGACATAAATACACGCATTTTCATATTTTCAAGACGCTGTATTGTCTCGAGGTTTCAAATTTAATCTCTAAAAATATTTTGACTGATTTTCTGAGGGTATATAATTTCGGAATTCTTTGACATTCTTGGAAATCCCGTGCATCAAACAGCGGTCATTAAGATTGGTTAAACATTATTTTGGTGTAATGTTAACGTAATAAATCTGTGGGCTATAGGCCGTTTACTTACTTTTTTTTGGTGAGTGAAATATTGGACTCTAATGTAAATGTTTAACCGAAAGTCAATGAAATTTTAATTTAATAAATGTTGAAGCTGTGGTGGGTGAAATTTTTTGTCTTATATTAATTCGCAGAAAAACAAGTATTTTGAAATAATATTAAGGTATATCACTATTTACAGGCTTCCTCTTTATTTCATTTTTTGAAAAGAAAACATGTATACACACTAAAAGCTCTTGGAATAGTAGTTCCTGGACAATATAAAAATTTAAAAACAAATTTATTAATCATATAGTAATTTTTTATTTATTTATTTTCTTTTGTGTAGCAAAAACGTTACCTATAAAATTGATATATAGACCGAAGTGTAGGTTATAGTTTTCGTCTATAGGACAGGTTTTTATTGTATCTATTTATTGCAGCACCTGCATTGTTATATGAAACCCTTTGTTTAAAATTCTGAAAAGGTTTCGTAGAATGAACGAGAAAATATGTTGGAATTAACTTTATTAATACTTGTCAGGTATGTGGACCAAAAAATGGTTTATTGTAGTAGGAACTTCTACTATAAGTAGAACTCGGGCAACTATATGGTATAATGTTAGAGGATATTCTTGTGCTATGAAGGGTAGGATTAGTGTGGACCTATAATACAGATAAAAATATAGTTTTCTGATTTTAAGTTTACAATAAATAAAAAGACGGCTAATAAGTCAGCATATAAATTTATTACTATGTAATGAACATAAATACGACGTTTCCTATCCATTTTGAGATCTCCTCAGGCATACAATTCAATACATGTCATTTACTTCTTGATTCCCTCAGTCGATGTCTCAAAAGAGAAACGAAACGTCGTATTTATACTAATTAAATAGTAATAAATATATATGCTTACTTTTTGGTGTAATTTTCGTTACAATACAGATGACTGTGATCATAATTGGTTGAAAGCATCTGGATGTTTTCAGTGACAATGATTTGTTAAATAAATTGTCGAAAAACTGATCCTTGATCTAATTTCTATCTTTATAAATCTCACTCCACGTAAACAATGGACAGCCCGAACAATATCTTCACTTGTGTAATAACAAAGGATTATTTGTAGTCCCTCGATTAGTTGTTGACGGAAGCATTTTGCGTTATTATTTCCAGAATTTTGAGTGCTTGTTAATAATATAAAAACTCCCCCGAGTTCTAGAACATAGATGAGTAAAATCCTCTGGAACTAGTTTCCGAGTGACGAGGAAGCAATGCTGACAATTAATTGCTAAAACAAGAAACAACCCAAACTGTTTCTACGTTGTCACATATATGTATTCTGTAATGTGATGTGGCTTGAGTTGTTGTTTGTTGTTGTTCCCTGTTGGGCATCGCGTCCGCAGAAGCCAATGCGGTTGATGCTAAATACGAACAAATAATTATATTCGAGTTACAGAATTGTGTCGCATGTGTGGCTGGTTGACTGAAATCGAATATATAATTGCACTAAATTTTGTTTGTTGCAGTATTTCAGCTTCCGCCAACTTTGATTATGTAACGTTTACTGTCCTGCGAATTGCATTTTAAGAGTATTTGGAATTCGTCGTGAATGTTTCAGAAGCCAGTCATATTTGCTTACTAGAAAACCGCCGAGGAGTCAGCGAAGCATATCAAATTGTATATCTCTTAGCGTATAACAAGTTGTAACGAGTAGCACACAATGAGTAGAGATGAAACTATATTTGCGAAGGGAATGAACACGAGTCGTGGCCATGCAGGAACTGTCTGGAATCAGCGTGGTCTTAACTGTTCAAGACCTTGCCCCTTAGATAACACAGAGGCCATCACTGAATAATCCAAGCCCTCCTCTCCTTCCCCTTCCCTCAAGTGATTGATGAAGAAAGGTGCTGCCTTATTAGTTCCTAACTTCCATATCCTTTCTCTGTACGACTACGAAATTTCTTCTTTTCCCCCCCGAGTCTAATGGAAAGGATGATTGACGTTAGAAGAAGTTTGTCATTTGCATTAGAAAGACTCCCTATTCTGGCAATTGATTTCACCGCCTGGAAATGGAATTTCGGCTGACTAGGGACTCATTGAAAAAGTCTATTTTAGATCCGGCCATCGCTGTGCATAATGCAGTTTTAAATGAAGGCAATCACCATCCAAATTAAGTAAGAGGTCTCTTCTCAACTTTTGCCTGACAAAGAAATGAGGTGGCGTAAAGCATGGACTGAATTGAAATTAATGCATGCAGTAATCTAATTTAAAAATTATTTATGATAATTTTATGTGGGCACTATATTTTTTATTGCAAAGATTCCTTCAGTACTTATCACTATTTTGATAGATATTTTAAGTGATAGACGATCTGTACAATTTTAATTTAGACGCTGAGTTTGAAAAAATCTCGACCTGGGACCTCCCACTTTCTGAGCAGGTGCTCTAAGCATTATTAAATTTTACTTCTTTTAACAAAATTATTTTGCATTTATAACATTTTCATTATTTTACTCGTTACTAGAGATACCGACCTCATCTGACAGTAAAATGTTACTGAATTACTTGGAGTATAATTAGAACCTCTTCATACTACTGAGAAAAATATGTAAAAACAAATGTTACTTATTGAAATTACGGTATTAATACGAATATATGGCTATCCAAACGTATACGTCACGACCGGGTTCCCTTTTCCTTCAATCTATACATGTTAACAGACTGTGACGTCACTAATTGTGCACCAATCAGGAGTTAAAGGGCGTATACGCGAGGATTATAATTCCACTAGTTCCCGTATATACAAACTGAAAATTGCAGCTAATGAAAATAGAAACAAGCATAGGCTGAATGTTCGTCTGGTTTTAAATTGGGCTGGTAGTTTCAATCAACCTTATTCATGGTCCTAATTATAGCGGAGCCAGCCGCCGAACAGTATTTTTAAAAACTTACGTCTAGATTGAAATTAAAGAAGTTGAAATAATTATCCTAAACTTCAAAATTGGGAAAGTAACAATTTTTAAATTGGGAGTAAAGAAAGAAATTCGAGTTACAAAATCCCCCTCTTTATGTATTATTAATATTTTTGCATTTAGTATTAGTTGTATTACGCTCACTCCACGAACTGAAATAATATATAAGTAAATTAATGTTCTGGTAATAACATTTATTTGTTCCTATGTATATTTGCATCGATACTACTAAAGTAGTGTAATTTATAATCGAGATGAATACTATTGTGGTGTTATCCCTAACAGTATGTAATTATTTGTTATAGTGCCAATAATTTGGAAAGATGATGGTTGAGAAACTGACGTCAACATAATTTGATATTTAATTATCAATTTGGTTTCGGCAAGGGAAATAATTTTGTGTCACAAGTACTTTATTTTGGAAACACGAAACACAAATGTTTATGCATTAGTCAACTTTCTGTTTTCAACACTAATCTGGAAATTACTGTAGCTGTATAACGTATTACTATAGATAAATGAGTTGGTACCTTCAGTATTAACGTATAAACTATTTATGACTTTAGTAGGATTTTTAATCATTTCTATACGAAATGTTATAGAAAATGTGATCAAAATTCAACTTTGCATAAGCAGTGGTTTTAGTTGGTAGTAGTTTCCTCCACAACTACAAATGCCACTTCTGGAACAATGTAGATAGATGATTCAGAGGTGACATTTGAAATAGAGTATCTTCCTCGGACAAATGACATAAGAGAAGGGTTATAGGATATGCAAATCAGAATTGAGTCATAGGCTTCTCTACTTCGGACCTTGGCAATAGATAGCTACATTTCCCGTGACCTCAACACCTCGATATCAGCTTGGTATCGTTATTTAAAAGGCCCAGTAGAAGAAATTTCTTATCGGGGCGCTTTCTTCGGTGAATGACTTGATGTAAAAATTGCGAATAAAGAATTAATTTCAACACACATCTAAAAACTTGTACGAAATGGAAATTTATTATTTTCTCAGATATAAAACTATTGAATGAAACGAATTGGCTGTTTCGGAAGTAACCTATAACTTATCATAGTAAGACATCAAAATCATAGCTTTGATTTAGTAGTCATTTAAATTCTGATAATTATATTTTGAACAGATTTAAAATTGATATTAATAAGTGATTTCGTTATAATAAAATATTTGTAATAAGTTTGGTTTAAATAAATATGTATATATATGTTCATTTGATCTTTTATTACAACTGTTTCATATATTAATGTAATTCATTGTGCTTAGATGCAAATTCATACTGAAACAGCGTGAATTTTCCCCATTCCTTCAATAGACAGTACACATGTAATACATCCAATACGCTGATTTAAATTGATGTCTCGACTCTAAAAGTCTGAAGATTCCTGTCTGCCGTTCAAGAAAACAATAAATGTTTAATGTAGGATTTTAATTATTTCCATTAATACAGATTGCTTTACTGTAAATGGAGGTAATAATGAAACATCTTATGAGAATTAAGTGTACTATATTAAAATTGCACGAGGAAAGTCTGAAGGTCTGCGAAGTATTTTTTTGTGTGCGTGGTATCCTTCGTGACTGTCAACGCTACACTCCTCTTCGGACATTGATACAGACCTTGCTTCACACAGTACAGAAGAGAGCTTTTACGGGCAATGTGTTTCAGTCTCTTAAATAAATGGCATCCGTTCCTAATTCATTAAGTCAAGTTGGAATCTTCGTGCAGATAATTGGAAACAGCTAACTGTGCAACTAACTTAAAACACATGTAAAGACACTCGTCACATCTGGCGGCTAAAATTTTTCCTATTGGCCGCAATTTTGTAAATTCCAACCAAAGGGTGCTATTTGAAACTGCAGCTGACTGGCTATTGGAACAGGGAGGAGAAAAATTCGATGTCAAACGAGGCAAAATGGACAGAAGTTTGGTTCAGAGAGAATCATTAAATTGTGGCCCTCTGACGAGAACAGAATTGAGCTCTTGAGTCCTGAGGAGATGTGAAATTTTAGTAGACGTTTCCACTATTTTGGTCCAAGGCGTCATCCATGCAGCCAGGCCATCATGACGCAGAAACAACGAGAAACGTATCATCTGAAGCGGCACCTCCGAATTCGTCAACCCGATTCAGACCGTACAGTCACCACAAGAGGAAATAGCTGCAGTCTTCTAACAGTATCGTTGATATAAAATTTATAAAGTTCTCATTCCCAGTCCTATTTTCCAAAGAAGCATTTTTTATTTTGGTTCACCGCACTGGAGATCTGTTATTAAAGAGTTTCAACTAAAAATTATTAAATCATTTTACTCAATTCTCTTGTTTTTTACACATCGAATCTTAATTATATTGTTATTAAATTTAAAATTGTTAATTAATCCTTATATTTTCTCATTTAATCCTTCATAAATTTATCCCTTATGACCAATAAATATAACTTTTGTTACAATTGCCGCCCAACTGTGGGGGCATAACTTGATTAATTAATTAAACCGCCTCATTTTTATTACATTAGATTAATTGAATTAATATAAACAATCAATTGGTTGTAGCAATGAGAGGAATAAGACATACACATTGCTTACGGCGTCATTGTTATATGAGTTTCTCTTTTAGTATCCCTTCGCTTTAATTGATAGTCTTAAAATGTTTCATCTACAATTGGAAAGTTCTAGAAGGCTACAGCAGGTAATTTATTCCAATCTACAATCAAAAATGACTTAGTTTTTGCTGTTTGCAAATGTATTTTGACATCCACCTCAACGAAGAGCTTTCCGGATGACGTGGTGTTGTTGCACTTTGTCAACCACCTACCATGACTGAGTTGGGAGCTGCCAAGGCCGAGTTGGAGCTAGCTGGTCTGGATGGGCAAAGCAGATAAAGCAGCCTCGTCGTGACAAGACCCCACCTGCCTCGCCTCGCCTCGCCTCGCCTCACCTTACCTCGACTCTCCTCCGCGGGACTCCACCTGTTCTGCTATAGTCGCACGCTTTTCCAGGCCACGACCGAGAGGTTGCTTGTAAAAGACTGCGGCCTTTCCCAACATCACAAGCTCAAATTTAAATACGAGATAAAATCGAAGAGACATATAAGAGTGGATCATTGAATTTCTTGAGACGTGATAACTGGCCACTCTTTCACGTACATAGCGTGGTTAATTGAGAATGTAGTTACGAATGGCACTTATAGTTATCGTAAAGCAACTTTTACCACAGGTAGAAGTCAGAGGACCAAATACGTCCATTTCAAGTCATCAACGTATCTCAATGTCTTCATCGCTATGTGACATGGTACCGTTACACTGGGTGAAAAAATGAATATTTCATTTGTGGTCTCAACGATTTTTAAAACCATTGACTTATACTTCCCATCGTCTGCATAATAATTTGATTTAGGTTTATTGTCTCAGTTACCCCTTTGGTCGTTAGTGACAGTTCAGACTCATATTGTTTTATTTTTAGCATAAGTAGTTCCATTCCTTCCAAAGTTTTAGGGGAGGAAGTTAACAGGCTACATTAGAGTAGTCCTGAAACAAGTAACTGCCATTTAATAGCATAGGAAGGGAATTGAAAAAGGAGATGTAGAAGTGGAAGGGAGAGAAAGCCACCCAAGAATTGAAGAGCCCTACCTGCTGATTCACCTGAAAGAGATGAAAGGAAACCCCTAGAAAACCTGCTTCTGTTAGGTTGGGGTTTGAGTACTTGTCTCACGCCCTTTCCCAATGATGGGAGAAGAGTGGGGTCGCAGCATTCACCTCTCCGTGACTCCACCAGTTTTAGGAGGTAGCTGGCCGACTGATCCAATCAGTTTTAGCTGTAAATTCTAGTAGATGGCTGCTGGTTCCTAAATTGTATTGACAGAAATTTAATAAAAACTAGCTCAGATGTAGAGAAGCCGTCCGGTAAGCGGGAGTTTCCGGGTTCGATTCCCGGATCCAGTGGATCTTCTAACTTCTGTTTCGTTGTCTTTAGTCTGAGCGGGAATTAAAACATTTAGTCTCTGCTTAACGTTATAATCATGCACCCAATGTCCTTTCACCGCTAGACTTGGATATGATGAATGTGTTTAGTAAATTGTAGGTGAGCCAGAGAAGCTTAACGTTAGAGCAATCACCAGGTAAGCGGGATCCGATCAATTTTGATGTTCACTGATATCGGATCCTCGTTGAAAATTGATTTATTTATCTGAACTATAGGAAATCATTCAATAAAATAATTTTGTCTGGGATTATGAATTGTAGTTGGGGAGTTGGTGAAAAAGTCTAAAAAAAATTAATGTTTCGTTGATGTTGCAAATAATATTTGTAAAGGATGTAGAAATCGGATTGCCAGAGCCACACATTCAAATTCTTGTAGGTCCTGTAAATTGATTGCTTTCAAAACAGTAATATTACTCAGATTTAGTAGTTTTTTCGTGGAATGGGAGGATTGTTGAGCGACAGATCGCTCCGAGGACGCAGTCTTGACAGTCAACCATGACGTCAGCATAACGTCTTCGGGAACTCTTAATAACGTGGCCCTGGATTGCATTGTGTGTGCGCGAGCGATATGGAAGCCGTTCGTTCCCCTTGAATGCGCATCCTGCTGTCTGGTTCTTTGTAGAGGAACGCCTAACACATCGGAATAATCGGGCACGCTTTATATGAAGATTAAGAACGGCTGAGCGGCAACGTGCCCTGCCTTCAGCTCTGCGGCAAGGGCGTATTTATTATTAACTGCGGCCCGAACTTGCGTGTTGTTTCTCAAGACCCGCCGTACAAAGTTTGCCCGCAGCTACTCTCACAGGCAGCTCTAGTTCTAACTCTGCCTCCAGATGTGCAAGATTGTCAAAAACTACGTATACAGAATATCTCATATCCAATCTCAGACCCAAAACAAGCAAATAGTTTATTAAGCATAATAGGTTGAAGTTTTCAAATGTATGACTGTGCTTTTCAGTTTTACGTTATTCGAAAACCTTCATAAGTTTTAATTTTATTGACAAATATACTGTTGTTATTGTAGTTTTCATTCCTTGCTTGGTGTAATGCAACCCTTCATGCTAACCTATTCTGTGTCAGCCTTTTCATTTCTACATCGCACATCCTCCCTAAGCTTAACGAATTCGAACCTTGACCTCCCTTTTCTGCTCTTACCCCACACAATTCCCTTCTCTTGGTTAAAATTCCCCATATTTTTCTCCCTTATCTTATTCTGATTAGAACTTCCTCGTTAGTTACTTTATCCACTCATCTGATTTTCTGCATTTTCTATAGCACCACATTTCAAAAACTTCTATTCTTTTCATATCTGCAACTTCTTCCGTCCACGTTTCGCACCTATATAACGCCACATTCCATACAAACATTTTTAGTAATGATTTCCTAATATTCATACTTATATTAGCAGTAAGTAAATTAGTCTTTCTTGCGTGCGCTATCCTCCTCTTTATGTCTACTATAATAATGCTGCCCAAGTAACAGAATTCCTTAACTTCCTTCAAAACATTCCTTCCCAGTCTAGTACCCTTCGTTATTCCACAATTTCCCATACTATACTCCATTACATTGGTTTCCCTCTATTAATCCTCACGTTGTACTCTTCCTGCAAGACCACGTTGATGCCATTTGTTATGTTTTCCAAGTCTTCTTCTGACTCCACTAATACTACAATATCACCGGTAAAATGTACGGATTTTATTTCTCATTGTCATATAATTCCTTTTCCATATTCATTTTAACGTTTTTCATCGCCAGTTCTATATAAATTAAATACATTTATTGCTACTAATATATAATAGATTTTCTTGTATTTCATTCTGCGTGGTATGGAAAAGACTTAAGATGGCAAAAATGTAGAAAAAGAATTTCACTATACCGATGAATGACAAGAATAGGATGTCAAATAACGTGATTGAACTATATAGCGAAAAGAACGTTAGAAAGATGGGAAGGATAATGTTTCAACGTTTAGAACAGAAAAATCTGTCTTTTTAAAATTACTGTGACATGAGCGGAAATGAGTGAAGTGGGAGAACAGACTACGTTTCACCCATAATTTTTTTTCTGCCTGGTATGTATTTATTCTTGTAGAATTTATAATTCGTTTAATGTGATACATATATTTACGTATGTTCGTACATTTCATGATTATTTCTAGAAATTTTCTTCACAATCATATTTAGATGTTCGAAACAAACACGTTTTCGAATATAAAGTTCTCAGGCTTCTATCCGAGTTATATAGATTGTAAATCACAACGTCTCGAAAGCTATCGTCAGGTAATGATGTCGGAGATAGCTTTCGTAACGTTTTGTTTTCCAGTCGATATAACCTGGGTAGAAACCAGAGAATCTTGTATTAAATTTATTCACCGGGAAAATCTTCATTCTCAATTACTATTTTTGTTATTGACGAGCGTTTAAGTTACCTGTATTATGAACCGCGCACCTTTTTTGCAATGTTTGTTTTCAAGAACATTAAGCTGTTTTATGCCTTTTCACCATATGGAAGTCTAATGTAATATTTAGTCACATTTGATCACTGCAGAGAGTTCGTAAACTAAGTTATAGATCTCCAGTTTTAAACACATGAACAATTTTATTTTTATTTTGGAAATGAAACGTGGTTTATTTGGATAATTTAATTTTTATACGAGATTATTTGAAATATTTAATAGACGAAAAATATTAATATTGGATAAATGACTAAGTAAATTAGGAAACAGATTTATTGCCAAGTATAATTTCGGAAATAGTTAATATCTCATAATAATACTGCTATTTTTCCTTGTAGAAAATGAAATGAATAATTTTTTTAAACGTATTTCAGTTTCTCTTCAACTAAATTTGTAATATTAAAAATGAGCGTAATGTTTTATGAATATTCTGTTTATAACCAATATGTAAAATACTTAAATCGATAGGCCAAAATCTGTGTTTAGATCCTGTTGTTGTATTGTGTAAAAAGCATTAGTAGCTTACTGAAAGCACGAGCGTTTTAACACAGAATTGAAGTAGTGATTTGTAAATTAGCGAGCATAACGGAGGGTGGATATCACTTTAATAGGAGGGAAACAGCAGAGCTGTTGTTCCCCTTTCTGCCGCTAATTGGCATTGGCTTTGATTTACGGCTGGTCGGGGAGAAAACGAAACCAAAAGCAGGTACATGTGGGAAAATCACACAGATTGGCTTTTCCGAGGCTATTTCTTTCTTTTCCGTAGATATGTAATACCCGTGTTGGTGCGAGTTTTGAATTTGCACTCGGTTTCTCTCGTCTTGTCGAGATCGCAAGTTCGACGAAATGATAGATCACTTGAAAATGTCCTAAAAATGAATGGTTCAGCCTGTGAACTACATTCCGGTTATTCAAAAGAATCAATATGGACGTAAGTTGCGGTAATCGGCCTGATTGGTGATTAATAATAAATTTATATTCAGACTCGTTAAAAATCGGAGTCACCTGTGGGGTGAACGTAATTTATTGCAATAGGTCTGGCAATGTGAACTCTACAAAACCAAAGTTAACGATACCCGCTAAGACATCAACTGCATTCCAACGGTGTTTTGGTCCGGTCTGCTGACTTGGAGGAGCCTGAAGTCAACCCTCGCTGGGGTTGTTCTTGAGATACCGTGGAAGCCTTGGGCCAAAATAGCGGAGACTCAAACTGAGAAATCATGAATCTCCCGAGGTCTCAAGAGCGGCTTTCAATTTTCTGGTTTTCTTGACTGCGACTCTCAATTTTCTTACCTTTAAATCACCTCTTGCCGGCAGCTCATCATATTTCTCTCTCCGCCTCAAAATCAGCTCATACGTAACCCCGGTAGGAATATCAAGACCTCTTACTTAATTCCAGCTGCCAATAAACTGCATTTTCCAATAGCATCCATTGCCTTGCATTTCAACAATTGTAGCTAATAGAAAAAAATTAGTTTCTGGACGAAAACCAAGTACCATCGCACATGTTTCCTATTAGTTCCATATCCAGTGCTAATTCCAAAATTTTCACGGCGAACTTCCGTAGGAAGTCTTTCTCAAATAGGGACGGGTGACCCTTTTGTTCGTGAAAGGGTCCTTTATTCTATTGTGCAGAATAGGGTTCGTTTTCATTGTCCGAAGGGAGTATGCGCTGACCCACGCTCACAAAAAATGTTTCCCAGAACTAAGGCTTCTACTCGCTTTCCTTTACTTCATTACGATACATTTTCAATGCTAATTCTGAGTTCCAGGAGCGCGAAAGTGTGAAGCTATCCTCTGAAAGTTTTGTTTTTAACATAAACTTGTAATATAAACTTAAAAGTTCTGAATGTCAGAAGACCATCTAGAACAGACAACTTTTAAATTATTAAGCTATCATTTTTGGTACTGCTGCGTAAACACTGATTCCAAATCTAGTGGAATAATATTCTTCAGCTAGCCGTGGGAAATAGTAGTCATTACGTACTTGACATTTCAGGATCCGTGATTATCCTTTTAGTTTATAAAGTAGATCGAGAAATAACGTTTAATTTCTGTTTGGTCACCTAAAGTTACGGGTGCAAATTCCGCAATTATGGTCGAAGGAGCGTTTTAGGATGACGTCCTAGTCTTGGTTACTCATAATTAGGGTACCAGCAGTAATTCACGACGCCTTTGCCCCCGCGTGCAACAATTTACTACCGACGCCGTTGCTATATTACGCAGATTATCGGTAATTGGCAATTACTTCGGTACACGGCTGCTATGCTTATAACCGTAAAATGTCGCGTCGCAAATTGCAGTCTGCACTGGAAGAGTGGGGCTGAAGGAAGGAAACCAGCTTGAAGAAAAAGGAGGAATATCTTTAAATCCGTGGTTTCAGCTGTGCTTCTATCTTACTTATAACCTTATCAGAAGTATGTACCAGTGGGAGTAGAAAAAGCAATCGAAGGGTCCTTCATTGATGCCAAAAAGGGCATTAATGACCCGTTAAAACATTGTTTTATCAAATATTTACTCAGATTACTGACCTGACCGTAGGCGTATTTAATAACCGAATTTAATGAGAGAAAATGATATTACTACACGGTATTCTTTACTGTGAGATGCTTAGACGGAATTATACAATACCGTAGTATTTAGTCAGTTCTCTATAAAGCTTATTTGTCAAATCGAAAAGTTATAATAATTCAAAAGCGTTACTTTTGAACGACATTAGATTTATGAAGAGAAGTTTCAGAGAGACAACCTAATACTGCCTGAACGTACATCAAACAAAACTGGAGTCCCTCAGGCCTGACTGATGCTTTCACTATTTGTTGTGAGCGAGCGGCTTGTAATTTTTCCTTTAATTACTGTCATTCATATTGCGAACGTAGTCTTTCATCTTACGGGAATCCATAACAGGTTGAAATCACCATAGTGTGATCAGACAGCCGGAGAATTTTTTTTGAATTAATCTGTTATTTTCTTACTACAGTGGTAATGAATAACATGGAAAGAAATTATGCTGATTTTCTGTATTTCTCTATCTTACAGGTCAAACAAATCCTTGCTTGTTATATTAAATATTGAAAATACTTTTCAAAAAATAAATTAGTACAACAATGTTCTGTGAATATTTGTGTGTGAAACGGACAGTTGTAAATAAGACATCATTACGTGTACCGTTTGTTCCTTTATATTTTCCAAAGAGAGTGATTCCATCCTACGGCGGTAGTCAATCAAAATTCATTATCATCCCTCGTGAATTTCTTTGAATCGTAATCAATGAAGCAGTCTGCATTAATGGAACGAATAATAAGACTGTATATGAACGCTGGATCTGATCCGTGTTATGAAACACATTCCCTGGCCGTTCAGACGAGATATCTTGATATTTTATATTTTTCTTTTGAGATTTACATTGCCTGCAATTGGAAATCGGCTGAAGTAATCGCTAACTCAACGACGTAAGGATGAGCCAATGAATTACGGCGCAATTACGATTACGGGCAGAAAGTCGAGGCCACGGCTAATTCTGTTCGATCGGAACCTCCTCCCCCCTCCCCCTTGCAAAGTTCACGCGCCATTGCACCAATCAAAGAGCGGAGCTGGCTGGATCTGCCAAAAACAGCCCAGTCTTCTCTGCTCTCCCTTCATCAAGCTCGCTCAATTCCCCAGCGATCTTAGTCCGCGACCTCTCTTCGTTTGAAACCCCATGATAGATGGGGTAGTCGAGGATCAGGCTGGGTCAACTTTCTTAATATTATAAAACATTGACACATCAATTTTAGCCTGCCAAATCATACCATGTATTACGTTTACAGGTTATTATTACTTGCTGGATTCAAAATATCATCATAATAACGTATTTAAAACAGGAATAGTAGAGTACAGGGCTGAATCGAGTAGGTTAAACTTTTTAATAACTGTTGGTTACTCATCTATAGAACTCTTACTGGCTTACTGATCGAAACGTCAGTCTGTCTCTCGTCCCAACTTTTCTCCCTCACCAATTTCTTTCTTTACATCTATGTTTATTCTCTACGTACTAAAATGGACCAAAACTGTAAATAAGATGGACAACTTCATTCGAAACTGGCATAGAGAAACTAGTGAACTACAAATGCTTTGCGCCAACCCAATTCATTCTTTATTAAATCAAATAATTTTATTTTTAATATTCAACTGCTCGTTCTTTTTTAATGTCAATGAAGAAATTCTATAGAAACTTTTTCACTATACGTCTACAGTCAAGGTACAATGCTAATAGCATTCATCTACCACGATTTGAGGTTTATTAATTAAATTTTGTGTATATGTAAATCGAAGTTTCCATCCCGTGTAGCCTGAATATAAACTGAACTTCGAGAATTTCTGCAACTTTTACCAATATTACAACTATCCGCCTTTTCATTAAAGCACCGACATTATACGCTGGACTATAACGTGGGAAAGTTTAGAGCCTACTGACCTCAGCAAATGGACGTTTGAAAGTTGGATAGGTCAGATCCGTGCCTATATCTGTGGCTCATCATTACGCACCTGATTGATCATCTCGAAGAAAGCTCAGAAACGTTCTTGAGCACGGTTGGTAAACCTAAAATAAATATCAGGCCAGATTTGTTCTTTAAAAATGATTTCTTTATGTGATAATTATAAATAGTCTCCGTTGAAAAATGCCAATTCCAATGTCCTTGAGGATATGATGAAATGATAAACTTTGCAGCGTTTCTTACAGTATATACATATAACAGATCTGGACACATACTAAAGTTGGTTCAATCTGATTAACTTTCATCACGATCCCTTGGAATTGTCACAAGTCGGAAACATTAATATAATAATAACTAAGAATCATATTTATTGATACTCGTGTGTAAATATAGTGTCATTAGAAGGAACTGTCAATTAATTAGGTGCTTCTCTCAACAGTGGTGTATGCTGCAGCAAAACGTCCATCACCGACTGTTTTAGCATTCACTTGGTTGTAAATTTCACAGTAGAGTGTACTGTGTTGCAAAAGCAAAGGATTGCAGACTTGGTGCGGACCAGTGTATTGCGAAATGAACGTCTTGACAACACTGCGTGAAGTGCCTTGTTGACTTGGTTACACGTGTTAGGAACGTCATCTGACGACAGGAGCTGAAGTGCTGTGTCACGGGAAGAGGTTCTTGAGCCGCACCTTGGCCGCCATCGCGTGCAGAGCCGATCTCCTCTCGCCTGGGGATGTAATTCACTGCGGTACCAGGATCGATAAAAGGTCAGGTCACAACTACGGCACGCTGCGGAAGAGTGCATCTCTCTTTTCCCTCGTCGGACAAAGCCGATTAGGATCAAGTAGCCACCGACCGACGGACACCTCTCCGCCGTCTGGTCAAACGTAGTAAACCTTCCTCGCAGCCTTCGACAACTCTGTTGTTACGAAAATGCACTTATCAGGCGGGAAACTGATTTGCTATGATATAATTCAGTGTCAAATCCTTTTTCCTACTAAGTGATTTTTCCCAATAATGTTTATCCATCCACTTCAAGTCTTCACTCACAATTCATTTCAGAGCTGTTGATCAAATGATGAGAAAATGTGCCAATTAAGAAACGATGAAAGGAACTATGGGTGTATTAGTCAACTAGGATGACAAATAGCAAAAGAGAACTCAGTCCAAAGATCCAAATGCTCACGCAAACGTCCACAAATTAATGGATTAGTAT
The DNA here is from genome assembly GCA_034510155.1 of Eucriotettix oculatus. Classification (NCBI taxonomy): domain Eukaryota; kingdom Metazoa; phylum Arthropoda; class Insecta; order Orthoptera; family Tetrigidae; genus Eucriotettix; species Eucriotettix oculatus. The sequence continues at coordinate 37,402,760 of CM067382.1, forward strand.
AGTCACTGTCATAACTTTAATGCATTTTAGTATCACGAATTTAAATTAACTTTTAAATAAATCAAAACAAATTGTTTTCTTCAAACAAAAGAATTTGCAAATGTCTTGTAATATTTTTTTCTCACTCACTACCACTGCGCAGTCTAATTTTTATTCTGATTTGTTATGTGCGTCATTTCACAGCAGTACAGTGTCACCTTTATGAACAATGCACCAAGATTTTTCAATATACAGAATTCATTTTTGTAATCATCAGAATAATCCGCTTCATTCCTCTGTCGCTGCGGATATCAAGGCAGTAGACAAATTTATGAGTAAATGAGGGAATTAAAAACTCAGTAACGTTAAAATGAAACGGGATTCGAAAAATACAGGGCAACGAAGTTTAAAAGTAATTTTTTTATATTCCATAGAATAGAAGACCCGTACAGTGACTTGCGAAAGTTAGAAGAAAATTAAAAATATAATTGTTTTAACATACAGTGAAAGGTTGCTGGTTGTAATTTAAAGGATTACTTATCTGTAATTATAATCTAGTGACTAATGTTAATCGAAATCCATCAAATAGAATGATATAAAGAGAAAATTACAATTATCCATTCCGACTATAATAAAACTTTAAATATAACGTTCAGCTTAATGAATAATTTTATATGGTCCTAGTTAAAAAAAAGAAGTGTGACACCTTCTATATATGTAAAGGTGTCAAAGACAGTCTGAACTGTTACAAGCATTTCAACTTGCGTTTAATTCCTCTGTATATTATGCGTTTTAACGTTTTCGATGTACGTGACTGGCAGACTTATAGTGTAGACAATTTTCTTCTAACCAGGAATTCACACTATAAGTTCAATACTTACTTTTTTATACAAATTTAATTGTAGGTTTTAGTGCATTATGCAAACTGTATCGAATCTCAATATTGCATATAATTTCCACAGTCGTAATAGAACGCAGACTATTCTGTAATCATCCAACAGAGACAATGCGTCGATTCTCGTCGAACATGAAAAAGAAAATAAGTCGTCAGTAAAATTCTAGTAGATTATAATTGTAAAATAATAGTATAATTTGATAGGATACTAACAAACTATTCTAGAGGTTCTGATCTGCCCTTCCTATCTGCGAACTCCTTCAGCGAATAATACGTTCCATTCATTAACAAAGATTTACAATTCTTTACAAATAAATTTGGTACCTTTAAAGTTTTTATTTCCTCCGAACGCGAATGTTAGCAGCTTTAACTTTGTTTGAAATTCATTACAAATTTTTTGCAACTTCATGAAACATATCTCTATGCTGGGTCAAAGGGCTAATACTTATTTTAATTATTATATTTATTCTTAGGAAATTTATACTCATTTTTTTAAACTGCAATTTTTTGGCTTTCAGTTTTCTAATTATAAAATTTTTATTATATTTGACGGATCTTATTTCCATGACCGAGGAATAATAAATCTAAATCAAGCTTGAATAATACTAACTTCGTCCACTGTTTACGCGACTATAATTTCAATAATAATAATAATAAAATTTTAACTTACAAAAAATAAGATGTTTTACTGTATTCAATGAAATAATTACATTTTCGAAGCATATTTTCCTGACGTAGCTACAGATGAACAGCCATTGTATTTGCCAAGTCCCCAGCACGTATTTTATTATTAGATCGTCAAATCGCCCTCACAACCATTAATCCTATTTATATTGTTTATATTTGTCTGTACTGGAAAAACGGATATACTAATCGTTTTCAAATTCATAATTCATACCGTGTACTGGTACATTGTTATTATTATTATACATCGAAGTAATGGAGTCAGTGTGTCGGTCTGACGAAATCTTTAAGTAAGAAGCAGGCTGACAACTATCGGAGTTTATTTTGATTATATGAATCGGTAATGTAGACTTCTCGGACTGGAATTAGTGGGAATCATCGAGTGCCGTAAAATAACTATTTTTAGACACTAATAGAGAGACGAGGGGAAAAATCTAGGCATGATTTCCTTTTTATAGTTTTTATGTAACGAAAACCATGGTAGGAAATATATAGTAGGCAACTCAAAAGAAAACGGATTAAAAATTTCTAAGCGAAGTGCACTGATAAAAAACTTAGTTGCATGCGTTTTTGAAAAATAGTCAAAGACTGGAATTTGACTTTGCTGGCCATAGGTTCAATTCAAATTACAAGGTTGTGTCAAAATAGTAATAATTAAAGTTTAATAAATATATTAAAATTGTAATTTTTTGAATGAATAATTTGGTGTTTGAATTTTTTACGTTTGTGTCACATGTACTTCCGTTTCTAATTATATAAAAATGGTTAATTTGCCAAACTCACGAATCATTAAAATAATTGAAATATTAGATTAAAAATTTTTTAAGTTCACTAAAAAATGATGTTTTAATTATAGTTGTACATAAATATAATTATTTTAACCTTAATTAATATTATAGCTAAGACACATTTTTTTATTTTTTCATTCTCTAGTTTAGGTGGAAGAGAAACAAAACATATTCTAAGACATTGTGCCTTACAATGTCCTGCATATTTTATTTTTCAAACTGCATTGGCAGTTAAGAGAAATGTAAACCCACCCACATCTTTGCATATAATTAAGTTATGGTGATAGTTTTTGCGCTTTCTAATAAACGTTTCATTTGTCTGTTTCAGGTATGTGCAATGTGTGTGAATTCAGCAGGCTGTAAGTAGCTGTAGTAAAGTAAAGCGTCATGTTTATTACTGTTTCTGTGTCAGCTGACTGTCCTGTGGTTAAGGACAAAGGCAAACACAGACCCGGCCGCTTCACCACGCAAAGCGATGAGTGCTTATTCAATCGATACGAAGCCAATTAGGGAAGCGGCCTTTAAAGAAATTTCTGTCACAATAATGTTAATTGGATCACGGAGGCGCTTTGATTCGGAAAGCCTGTAATCTATCCGAAGCGTCATTACTTTATCTTAAAGTTACTACGTTGATTTTTGTGTACCCACGTTTTGTGCAAAATATATCGCCTAATGTTTTCTGTATCAGAAAATTCTAAAGAATCAAGAGTTCTGTGAAAATGATAATGAATCTAAATAATTAATTTTTGAATTAATCTACTATAGTTAATTTCACGTTTAAACTAAATTTATGTATACGTATTACGGACCACCGTGGAAGGAAGTTAGATGACAGCATCCCACAAAAAATAATGTTTTTTCGTAGAGAAGAATTAGAATAACATCCTAGAAATTTATCTGATGTTGAACTTAAAAATGTTTGAGTTATATAGGTAGGAGTATTTTTGGTACGTTAGTTTGAAATGATTTTTCCAACTTAACAAGAATATTATTCTTCGTCCTGGTTAACCACGTACAAAAAATTAAACCTATCTACGTTGTTAGAATTCCAATTACCATTTTTCCACTTCAGAGATCATTTGGTGTAAACGATCTTCGTACTCATTTCTAAAGTATAGAGATTCCAATAATGAATCGCTTACCTTATTTGAATTTCGATGATCAGCTGAGTTTCTTATGAGTTTTGATTTTCAAGAATAATAATATATTTCAATAAATAATTTTCCACTCAGTGTGACAGGATTGTAGGCCATTAGTGACCGAATAAACATTTCTTCTTTCATATTCAAATTGAGTCAATTTTAGTTTAAGAACAAGAATACAGGAGAGTATTAATCTGGTGTTTCTCAAAAAAAGTTAAATATCTCGAAGTGTCTGTCTGTCCATCTGTATTGTCTGGACGTTTATCTTGAATAGGGTCCGAAACAGATCAACAGATTTCAAAGAAATTTGAGGAATTAAAACATGAATTTTAGCTTAGATTTTCGTGTGTATATAATATAAATTAATTTTTATATTAATTATTAATTATATTAATATAAATATCTAAAAATCAATCGAATTGCAGCATGAAAGCCAACATGTAAACCAACTGCGAGTTATGTCTTACTAGGCGTTCCTATATCATTCATCCGACTTGTGTTATTATTAGCGTAATTTTGGAAGCATGAGAGAGAGAGAGTATTCTCACTCCACCAATTATTGCAGCAGGATTCACGCCGTAATAAACCTATCGTGGATACGATGTATACATAAATTGGTTTCTCTTGTCGCGTCAGGTAAATTTTAATATTTGGTAATTCTCAATTTTTAAAATAAAATAAAATATATATAATCTAACTCAACAAATATATTTGTTGTTTCTTTCTGTCTGGACGTCCCGAATAGGCTCCGAAACGTGGCAAAGTGGGATCAAAATCAGCTGCCAGATTTGCCCTGAATCGTTCATATATAAATGGTACCGCATTTTTTATATATTAAATGAATTCAGCTTTATCAAAATTCTGTACCTGTTGTTTTCAAGATCCGCGTGAACGAAGTCGCGGGCATAACTTGTATGAACATAAATTTCATATTAAATTAGGAGGATGTTAAATGTTATGTTCGGATTTGTAAAGCAGCGATCTATTACAGTCGTCAAACAAATTAATTTCTACTAGAAATATTTTCAAAATATTTATGACTGAAATAGGTGGGTGACGGTAAAAAATATATTTGGAGTAAATTGTTGCTGTTCACTAAACAGAAACGTGACACTTTTTCCAGCTCAGGGATATGAGATTCACGTTTACACCATTTATTATCCTTATCTCAACTATTAACGAGTGTATGTGATTAACAGGATGTCTCGGGATTCCAACCGGCTGTAAACGTTGCGTAACGTCATCATTTTAAACACGGTTGGAATGACACCTCCAAAAGAACTTGTGAAATCCCATTTTTATAGACTATCAGTCCCAATATATACATTATGCCTTAAAGCTGAAATTTGATAACATATCTAAGTATTCTCCAGATTCACTGTCTGTATAGTAACCAGAGTAACTGACAAACATGATATGTCCTACAGTAACGTTTTAATTTTGTGATTGAAAAGAGGTGAAGAAGAATAAAAAAGATGTGCGATAAAACAGATATTTGAAGAGTGGTATTGTTATGTTTATTTGTTATACGAGGTTACCCCTGTTTTAGTGTAACGTTACATATGTATGACGCTCGTATCATGAAGCAGTGAACTTTCAGCCCATCGCCGAATTATGTCAGGGTGATTTTGGGTAGCAGATCATGGCTTTGTTCCTTTTACAGCCTCGCTGAATAAGGACTGTGAATTTGGTTGGGGAAAGGGGGGGGGGGCACTTTACGGCCAGACTGGTCTCCATGGGGAGAAGGGAGCGCATCTGCAAGTCTATCCACCGAGGCAAGACCAACTTGGATCACAAGTGGCATTACCATAATCCTTTTATGCTGAGTTTAATTGCATCGGAGACGTTTCACAGGGAGCTCGGTTCTCTCCAGGAATCTGTGTTACGACGGAGAGCTTCGTTGGGGCGGAAGATCAGAAATCATTCGCCTTTAGGAGTGTATGAAGCGTTTACCAATTCCAATTACCGCAGCATTATCATAAAATGACCTCTCGCGAGGCAAACACACCTTTGTGGGAGGATGTATCTGATGGATTTACATAGAAGACGCTTTCTTTAGGCTTCCTGCTTACCCGCTCTCGCACTCTCATACCTTTTTAAGAGATCGACAGTAATATAAGTCACCTTCATTAACAAGTTTTAAAATATTCAAAACTAATTCTAAAACCTTATTCATTTGCCTCCTTTCACATTAGAACATTTCCACTCTTACCTTGCCAAGAGTCTTGGTGAGCTTCCACGTGGACAAAAGGAGGAGCTCAAAAATGCTAGAGAGCGAAGGTTTTCCCGATGAATTTATTTCCAATACAATTCTCGGGTTTCAACCCGGGTCAAAGTTTGCTTACACAACGTTTAGACAATAAATTATAGAAATGTGAAATCAGAAGCTCATGCCGCATAATTTATTATGTAGGTTCTTTGAATACAAGTTAATTAATACAAATTCATTAGAAGGAACTGTATTGGGAATTATATTCATAGTTTCATTTTTCGTAATGACTTAATTAGAGTAATTTATAAAACTAAATTAAGTATGTAAATGGGGGAGTTTTTACTCTCAGTATATCATGGAAGACACGAATTGTACCGCGATGGAAAATGAAATCAATGCTAACAGGACATAAACCTGACTAAAACACTTAAAGCAACGAAGCGGTCATTGTCAAGTAACAATACTGTTTTAAGGTTAACCTGTTACAGTGATTGGATATTTTATAGTAGTTTGCTCAACGTAGTGGCGTCGTAAAAAGAAACGCTCCAGCTAGTCCGGGCTTGATCTTTGTGTTTCCGAGATTATATCTACTAGCTCGGGAACATTAAAGGGATTAAAGAAAAAGAATCAAGAACCTTTACTTCGTAGCGTGCATTAAAAGTGGAGTATCACTGTGTAACGAGATAGAAGGGAAAATGGGCTCATTAACGTAAAACGTATTCTAATAAAATAATCTTTGACACTACGCGCGTAAAGTGTTTTTCACAACAATACGTATAAATATTTGAACAAAGGCTGGGAAAGGATGTAATCCAATTCTCGTAGAACAATCAGATTTAAAACACATCACATCTTTTTACAACTTATTCTCCTTCCCCATACCATTCCATTGGGATTGTCACAGTTTATTTTCACTTTGTGGGACATTTCATTCGCCATTATCGTTGTTAATTGGCCGAATGAACATATTACGTAGTAATTAGTCCATAAAACGAGGCCAATAATAGTCGCGACGGCTCCCACGCCCACGCTTTTGCGGACACGATTCATTTGTCCGTGGCGAACTAACGAATGTGTCGATTCCACGACTAAAATCGTCTGTTCACCCGAGTTCCGATCAAATATTGCCCTGATAATCCTGAATAGAATTCAAGCCATCGTATCGAATATGGTGGAGGGTTTTGGTCTGTATCACAATGATTCTACGTATATGGGCTTTAAAGTTGAATTTTAGAAAAATTTATCAGTGTAAAATGTTCTTCAGTCTATTTAAAAATAGATTAGCTTCGTTTGTGGCATTTGTGAAATTAGAAAAGTTTTGGACAGTTTAAACTGAAACATAAACTATGTTTTCCTGATTTAACATCTAACGTCTTTGTTATGAAACCATTTTCCCCAATTAATTTTTTTATAAGAAGTAATTTTATTCATTTGATAGTACAATCTGTTTTAATAGTTCTAAGGTTTAAGTTACAACTAAGTAGATCAAAATACTTTTACAGTACTTTTACAGTAAGCATTTCACTAGTTGGCTTATTTAATTGTAATAATACTCATTTACAGCTGAAGTGGAATATATAGAGATTTTAAATAAGGGAAAGTCGACGTTAAAATGGTATAAAACAAGCTGTGTGTGCGGTATTAACTAAATCTTTTTTTATTTGAAAGTTCCGTGTATGCCCTTTCAAATAAAAAAGAATTTCGTTAATACCTCACACACAGCTCGTTTAATTCTGTTTCAACATCAACCAGCGCTCATTGGAAAATCCTATGAATTATCGATAATAACAAGAAATCCGTTCTTCGGAGACCAAACATGTTTTGCTTTTCTATTTTTCTATTTTAATGTGTTTGAAGTAGTTGAAAAATTTCCAAAAAAGAATTCATCTATGCGTTTCATTTTTAATTTCTTGGAAAGAGCGGATGTTTTTTTTAAGCATGCGTCAAAGAAGTAATGGAGTGGTGTTTAGTGTGCAACTATTTATAAAACTTCATTATGTTACCTAAAAGTTGAAAATGTATCAAAATTGTGGATTTGGAAGAGTCTCTTTCCGTGGCAGGTGTTTATAGACTCCGGCCTTTTTTTCCCCTTTCTTTCCCATCACTCTTCCGACCTCGGTTGAGCAACTCAAGCGTATCAATTCCCATCCATCTTCCAGCATGTAGAGTGCTGTTTTCAACGTAACCTGATATTCTGTTTCACGGGCAAAACCACTCTTATTTTTGATCAGTCAAAAATTTAATTCTATACATAAAATAGGTGAAACATATAGTTCCAGTTTTTAATTGTCTGTTAATACTTGGTAATATATATTACCATTTTGAATTTATTTAACTCCTTGTTCTATGACTATACAGTTTTGATAATAAAGAATATAGCAAACAAAAAGGTTTAATTAACATCAAACGTGTTATCCGGTACAATTCGCCAACTGCCCGAAACTAGTTCTTCTATTTTCTGTGATTACATCTGTCTTTCTTAGCTAATTAAATCATGGAGACTCTTCCGCTTCAGTCTTCTATTTTGTGTATGGACGATTGGGGCTTCCACGATTCGTGCCATCAGCAGCTCTACCATGTAATCGACATTGACTTGGGAAGTATTGAACAGAAAGCCAGTCTACGAGCCTACTTGAGTACTAAAAAACCTTTGACAGAGTCTCTTGGAGAAAAATAAAGAAGTGTCTCCTGTTATATGTTGGTACATTATTACTTGAGTGGGCGAACGTTCACTGTTAAATAAAAAATTATGTCTCCGCTTACAAACCAGTACAATCAGTTGTACCTTAGAGCAGCGAGATTGGCCCTCTGCTGTACCTTGATATATTCCCACGAGATCCCGTTATCTGACCAATCTTTCTGCAGATGATCTGGCCATGTAGATGATAATTTTGCAGCTGAAAACAACAAACTTAAAGATAAATTACATAAAATTAAAAATTTGGAGTAATAATTGCAGAATGAAAGTCAATTCTCTTAAGTGAACAGTAGTTCCATTCACTCTAAGACGACAACCAGAATCTACAACTTGATATCCAGGACATACCAAGTGATACTGCAGTTAGATATTTGGGACTTCACTTCGATCATCACGTAACATGGGCGGCTCATATCAAATATCTTGTTGGAAGGATAAGACAAAGAATCAGTCAGGAAAAATCTCCCTTATCTCTTGAAACAAAAATAATTATCGCTAATTTGGCCAATTTGTGAACTGTGGAGTGCTGCTGTAGAAAGTCACATCAGACGCATACAAGTGACTCAAAGAAGAATTATGTGACTCATGACTGGTACAGACTGGTATGCCAGAAACTCTACTCTTCATAATGACTTGGGAATACCTACGGTCAAAACAACGATCCGAAGGATGTACGTATCCCTACAGATGAAAATGTTTGGTCATATCAAACCCATCATTGCGTCAAACTTGGAGGCTCCAATGTCCATTATGAGCAACAAAAAAAGCTCGAGTGTAGAACAATCAAAGAATGAGTGAAATGATCATCCTAGAAACAAGATCTTCATGAATGACGCAGCTTAGTAGATAATTGGACGATGGTTTGACATTATTAACGAGTTATTTTCTGAATCATGCGTTCTGAAAAGCTAGTTTTCTTCTACCATCTTGTTCTATGCATTTGGACCAATTTTACCAGTTATGTCATGGTATTTTTCTGAGCTTCACAAATTGTTCTCTTATGCAAACAGAGAGTGGTGCAGCCAAATCATCGTATAGAATTACGTAGCTGAACTACGTGCTGAAGTTTTCCTAGAAGGAGTGTTGGGCTTTTTACTCACGTAGTATCACAGTCACTAACGTCGAACATGTCAAACTTGCAGACTGCGAATCAATTCCGAATTAAAGCAATGTAGGTATAGGAACGTCTATTGGTGTTGAGTGAAGCAATTGAGAGCAGCGACTGTTGGTCCGGTGGCTGAGATTGAGAGAGAAAGAGAGAGGGAGGGAGAAAGCGGTCCTAATGACACGGCATTGCGTCCGTGCGTGAAGAGGAATGCTGGACGCCGCTGCGCCGTGCCGCCCCACGTACTAGTTACCGTCGCCGCCCTCGGTGTTTAGTGGCGCTGTGCACGACACGGTTCGTCATGTGAGCATTAATCGCTGATCCGGATGAAACCCTCGCCATGCAGTCCTCCCACGATTAGGACCTATCCGTTGGTCCTCTGTCGGGGTTAACGATGACCAGTCTAAATAAATATTAGGTACCGCCTCTCATTTCAAGTTGGTATATCTGGTACTTGAGACTTGTAGTGACGTATTATGTCGGTTCCTCTTGAAATTTTACTTGTCAGAACAAGTCAACGAGCTGAATTAAGAGGTTGTTTTGTTTCTTCCTTTACAAGACTCATACATTTATTGTGATTCTCGGACAAAACAATATCATGTAATGATATATGAAGGTAGTTTATCTGAATCACATAAATGTATTCTTGGCCTTTATACTAAATTTGTAATTTACTGATGATGTGGTAAATCCTTTTAGAAATGCACTCCATTCTTCGTCATATGAAAATATATGAAAATGTAAAATTGCGGAATAAGAATTTATCCAAAAAAATAAAAGCAAGAAACATGAATCGAAAGAAAGAGATTGAAGTAGTCGAAAATCAGACCGACGTCATAAAGGAGAAATGGGCGGAAAGAACTCTAAAAGCGAAAGAATGGAAATTTAACCGATTAAAGTATAACGTCAAAAGAACAAATTGTTCAGGAAAAAGGGAGATATTAGGAACCATAAAATCTATTGCAAAATGTAGTTGGCCTACATATTGGTTTGGAGAAATTATTTACGTACTACGACAATATTCGAGCCGAGACTCCATGCATTAGTTCTAAATCCCCTGAAACGGTAATTTTTTATTACTTTTAGAAACGTGTCGACATCTTATTTCATTTCTGATTTTTTTCTCATTTATCTTAATTCTTGCTCTTTTTGTTAGATACCATATTCTCAGATATTTGAATGTCTTTATTTTTCTCCCCTTTTTTCCTGTTTGTGACGACTATTTTTTTCCCTAAATTTTTATTTCAGAAATATAGTCATTAGCGACTTACACGATATTAAATTTACAATTACTTATAAACTTCTAACTTTAAATTATATAAATACAATTTTAAGTCTAAATGTATGTATTTTTTTGTAAAATTTAAAGAATTAATATTAATATACAATTATAGATTACAATTTAGAGTACAATTATTTTTTTTGGAACTTCATTAAATTTTCTTGGGAATTTGCCTATTGGAAAAATCTTTTGATGTCGTTTTCTTTTAGAGTTTCTTTTCTCTCATCATCAAATTTCGGACAGAACTGAACATTGCTATGGGGTAAAGATTTGTGATGTTTTATGTCAAGCTGTTTTTCTCGATCAGTTTATTTGACTTTTTGGTTACGTTTCAATGCGTTGAAGTCGTTTGTTTCATAATGGGTCTCGTTGGCTTTAAATGACTTACATTTTTTATTCATGTCTGTTGATATTTGTGGACTAGTTTTTGGGATAATTTTTCTACGGGGGCTCATTGAAAAGGTATTACATACTGTATTTGCCCGCAAATTTTGCTGAATCTCGTAGAGAATGAAACGTGTCTGGATGAAGGTTTGATACTTGAAGAAGATATCATTTCTAAATAATGGGTTGCACGTTTCGCACTGTTTTCTATCTTTCTATTCTTTATTGTAAAGAAAATTAATTAATAGACCGCAGCTCTAAAAATTTTCTGAAAATTTTTATTCCTCTACCGATCTCTTATTTGTGTGCCTTACAGTTTTTATAGATTCATTTCAAAGTTCAGTATTCGACACTATTTATAAAATACTGTATCTGATGATCTTTTACGTATTGACTCTCAAATCCTAAATTGTTACTTAACATTATCGAAATATAGTCTTTTCCTATGAAATGAGACTGGAAAGTTACTTGTTCTCATTTGAAGCCAACTGTGGAATTACATTTTAAACAACAGATTCAATGTCCTATAAGAACCTTTTTCATCATTATAGTATGACACCCGGCCAGTTTTTTTGTAGGTGTGCTATTTGGGGGATGGCTACCGCGCACCACGCTCCTTTCCTTTTCCCACTCGCCGTGATTTATTTCCAGCCACGCCTGACAGACAACCTTCTAGAATCGCTTTGCTCGCTTTGTTTCGCAGCATCCTGTCTACATCTCCGTACCTTGGCGGAGAATAGCTCCAGCTTTTTGTTTGTTTGGTCGTTACATGGCGACCGAGTGGAATACACGTGCTGGTATATCCTGTCTCTGCAACCAGAAGCGTTTCCTATATGGGAAAAGAACAAATAACCCCTGAAAGTTGAATTAATGTCAAAAAGGAATAAAGAAAGAGATTTTTAAATCTGCCGTTGTGTAATTAATACTATTATCGTTACAAAATATGAACTTTTCTTAAAATTAAACTCGTAATGTAATCCTGTCTTCAGTTACCCGTTATAAAATCTTAGATCTGGTTTTTCTTCTTCCTTTATATTCTGTTTCATTTTTAACATTCTTCATTTTGATAGCAGATACTCCTCAACATGTGCCCCATGAGGTTCATCTTATTTTGAAGATAATTTCAATATCATTCCTTTAATGTTCTTCGTACCTCTAATTTTTTTTCCCGACGTGCCATTTTCAGCTCTAGATTAAAGAATGTCTCCAACTAAAAATTTAATTCTTGGCATTCTGAAATTGGTAACAATGGATACTTGTTGGAAATTACAGATGAATGGAATGAGCGATTTCTCTTGTCTTTGACAAATGACGATATTAAAATTATTCGAAGAGACGTTTTCATAGAATTACATTTCTATTTCTTATCACAAAAAGGCAAGTGTTAGTTGGATCCGTTTTGTATTCTGGTAATTACCTCTCCACAAATGAGGTTCTATAGCAAAGCAAAGAAAAGAGGAGAAGATGGAAGAGGAACGTAAAATAAAATTTACGAGGTAAAGAATAGCTTTCCTTTGGTGTAGTACAAGAATATAATTTTAAATGCTTTGAAAACGAATTTAACATATATTTTACTTTAGAACAAATTTTATTTTACTGGGGCCATGCAACTAATTATGTTTTCCGGTGATGTTCTTTATGGAATTGTTAAAAATATTAATAAAATAACAGCCAGCTTTTTGTTAGTCCATACAAGTTTAAATGCAAAATTATAATGTTATAGTTATAGGAATAGTCATGTGAAATATAAAAAATTAATATGCCTATAACTAGGCGAAATCTCCTGTTTAACATTATAATTGACATATTGCAAACAAAATTGCATGGACTAACAAAAAACTGGTTATTTTATTAATACATTGAAAATAACCCTTCCTAGGTTGTGTGATGCTAAAAGGAATTGTTTAATTTACAACTTGTGACGGGTAACGTTGCGTGTAAAAACAAGTTTTAGGCAGCTACTATTAATATTTAAAGACTAATAAAACTGCGAACACATGCATGGTATGTAACTTTAAAACACTGATTACTGGATTGTGTAAATAATTTCTTCCACAGAAAACTATTACTTGTTGGAATACGAGATCCCAAGATTGCTGTGGCAAATCTCGCGTATAAAATAAGACTACCAAAGAGCATTTATTTACTGAAGTTTTGTATCTGAAATTATAGACGTAGGTTGTAATTTTACATAAACATTTAATATTGCATTTTGACCTTCAGATTGGTTTGTGTTATAAAAAACAATATTGTAAAGGAAAGGTGTATTTATTCAATAGTATTACATATTGGAATATGGCGTATATTTGTTGTAACTCGTGCACTACAGTATTAGCAACACAAGAAATATATTTTAAGATAATATTTACTTTCACGATATCGATATGTTACATATATAAAGAATAAATCAAACTAAAATATTTTAGCAACGGAAGTGAAGTTATTGTTCAAGAAATAGTAGATTATGATGAAACAAAACTTGAAAATAATATTTATATAGTTTATAAAGATTTCTATTTAATTTCTATTTTTTACGTAATGGTCACGTAATAACGGTAATTTTTTGGTCGTCTTTGTAATAATATTTTTTTAATCAATTTTATCTTTATAAAACTATGATTTTTAATTTTATATCACAGTAGCAGGCTGGAATCTTGTTCCCATATCTCATGTGACTGAGAAAAGATTCACAAAGTAGAACGGCAGTGTTTTCTCCTACAGTGAATATAAAATAAGGATTTATCCAATTTGTATTTTCCTTGCCGTTGTAACGAGAGTAAGAAAAGGCGTTTTTATCTCCCAGAGCCGCCCCTCCATCTAATGAGCACAGCTATTCCCAAAGAAAAGGTACAATTACAGGTTTCCAGCCGGCATTGCCGATGGAAATAACCAAGAAATTCTCTTTTTACCTGTAACTTGATATGCGGCGTTCATCTGTAATCAAAGTGCGGTATTATCGGTACAGCCACGGGAGAACTTGCCTCCTTATGCATAATAATAGATGCCTAAAGCGCATTTAAATGCTGCTCCATAAGACGCGAAATCTGGTTCGGGAAGGAATAATTGCCCCGCGTGTGCAGCAGAAAATAGTACGCAGATATCAAGTTTTTAGATTATTATCGCCAGAAATTTCCATACGGTTTAGGCCAAGCGGGTATTGTTTCCAGTTGCAGAACAAAACGTAATATTTCCAAGAATTACATACGAAATTTGCAACAAATTATTATTGTAATAATTAAGATTTGCAACAGAACTGCCTCCATTTTAAACCACTATTGGCTTTAAACTATGACAATATTTTTGGATAGCCTTTGTTATTAAATAAAACATTACTTTGTGTAATTATGTAATGTAAAGAAGATTGTGTATTTTAGTTGAGAAATTACATTGGTCAACATGATTTTTACTTGGTGCAGTTCTTTGTCGTGTTTTTGAATAATTTTTTTATTCAATTAAAAATTAACTTATTTTTCGTCCATTCCACTCAGGAAAAAAATAGAAACTCTATCGTACCTATGTTATTCTGAAAGTTTTATTTCTCCTGAATTAAAATATGATATCGGCTTTTCCCCATCTCGCAAGGTTTCAAAAACTATAATACTTTCTACATTCTTAACTACACTATATTCAAACATTCTCACTGATATAGAAAGGAGAAACTAACGATTTATGCTACATTTTGCCTGTGGAGCATCTCTCAAAATTAATCGGACAGTATGTTAGGATTCAAAATTTGTTTTTGGGAAATCAATAGATGGAAAAATTACCGTAATGTTGTCAAGCATCTTATACAGATTTGAGCTGTAATGTGTCCTTAAAAGTACACTTCCTGTATGCGCACCTAGACTTTTTCCAGAAAAAAATTTTGTGCAGTGAGAGATGATCATGGGGATCACTTTCATCAGGAGATCTCGGCTATGAGTCAAGAACGCGAATGGAATCCTAATATGTAGGCTGATTATAGTTGAATCAACAAGTCGGATGGTCAAGAGGCGAAATGTAGCATAAAATCTTCATTTCTTAGTTTCTAGGCGATTCAGAATGTTTTAATATTGTGTATAAAGTATTTAGAAATGTTTGACATTTGAAATCCCTGTTTCTCGGAAACCTTGCGTGACTGAGAAAATCCGTTTACATATTTGAATTATAAACATGTATCATCAGAATCACATATTTAGAAGTTAAAAAGAATATTTCTTGTTCGCCAGAGTTATTTCTTTTCTGACGTTGACACAGTTCAAGTAGCTTTTATAGAGTTGCTCGAAATTAACTTCTGAGCACTAGACAGAATGACTAAGACTACTAGACTGTCGTTCCGCGAATTTGATTCTCCTTACGAACACAGCTTCTCGTACATCCCATTTATAATGTAGCTACTACTCATCAATTCCCCTGAACCAGCTATTATTTTTCACATTATAATATTCGTCTTATTCCATAATGCGCCATTCGTCTCGTTTTCTTCAATTGACAGGTCTATTTCGAAATTTATAGGAGTCTTATGTTACTTTTTTCTTATATAATTTCAAGTTTACTAATTAATATAAGAATCAATAATTACTTTTAATACTCTCAAAAATAAAATTAATTGTAAGCGGTCCAGCGCGTCGTATTTATGTCGCGCCGCATGTGTGGAACACTGGACTTATGAAACATTTTTGTATATTTATTAAACATTTAGAACATATTATTACTTAAATAAAACGTTTATTAAATTTACAAGTTATTTCACGCAAAACAGACCAAATAGACAGATCAACCGTATTATTATAAATTAAATTAATTGTTTGTGTGTAAAAGAGCTCAAATTTGGTATTTTTGAGGGTATGTATGTTCCATATAAAAATCTCAACACTTGAAGCAATTTCGATGAAATTTTGTAGAGGGGTTCCTTGAGATCGGGCAATCGGCACTGTTGGAGTAAGATACGGATATCACCCCTAGGGCAGGGGGTTGAGTAGGTGAAAATTTTTAAATATGGAAAAACGGCCGATATTTCCGCCTTTTTGGTTAATCACTTTGACAGTGATTTTTTTCTGTGATTTTGTACAATCTTAACCTCTTGCAGCATGGCAGGGGAGAATTCGTAGGGGTGGGGGTGGGCAGAAACAAAAAGAAAAAGGCAACTATTGAGTTTGGTGTCAAAATCAGTGTAATGTGAGTCACTGAGTCTGATTCTGACATTCAACAATCCGGTTAACAAAGTTGAACGTAGTAACATAAATCGTCCAAATTTCCTATGTAACGTCAGGCGTTGCCAAATAATTATAGGAAGAGCTAAAAAGCTTCCAAACATGAGCCTATCTACATTTTTGCCAAATTTGGTACTGATCAAACTAATGATGATCCGATAGGATCATATATATTCTCTCCTTACTATGTTCATTTCTTTTTAGTCAATTCAGTCTTAGTTCCTTTCCTTTCAAGTTGCCCTCATTCTTTGTGCAGCCTATCATAAAAGATTCTCCCTTTCTCCGCTTTTTCATCAGAGTATCTGATTTTTGAATTTTTTTATATATTACGTTTTCTTACTTACAGTTCCTGTAATTTCTTGAGAGCAATGCTAATCTCTGAAAGAATCCTTAATGACTGGGTATAGCGTATTTGGGCATATGTTCCTATCCGCGGGACGCAGTCACTTGACGTCAAGAGAGGTTGCTCTGGAGCAGGTGACTTGAGTCTGGCTCCTCGCCAAGTGGGTTCAAGGCTGTTCACGCGATTGCGCTATAATTGCCGGGTTTTACTGGTCGCGGGAAAGGAACGACCTGCATCGCCTCGACAAACTAGTGTGATATATGGCGTTGAGTGATGAGATTCACCGTCATTCAAAGCAACATATAACATCATCCTATCACGTTTAGTGTCGGCAACACAATATGATTTCATTTCCTGAATTCTATTTCCCTTTCAATATGTCTTAATGAAAAACTTAACGTTCGTATTCCTCCATTGTCTCAAGATACTATTGCCTTTCACAATTATTTCGCATTCACTAATTATGATTTTTCCCAGAACTCTCCTTTATCGCCCCTCCAGTCTTAGTTTCTGCTTCTAACAAGTTCTACACGCTATTTCTACGACTGTATATTTGCTCTGAGCCTCTTATACACATCCTGTTTTTACCTTTTCTCAGATACTCCTTCTGCAGTCATTTTAATTAAATACATTATGAGCGTAATATAATAGTTTTTCGGATGAGCAAAAATCGAGAACTGTTCAATTTTCAACCTAGTAAATGGTCATTACTGTTTTTTACGTAAAATAACTTCTCAATTACGCTCAATTTACGTTTTTATGGGTGGGGGGGAGTTACAAGCTATCTGAGGGTGATCCAGAAACAGGCAATTCCCCTTTAATAGCATAGGAAGGGGAGGTGGATGGCAGAATATGGGTGGCAAACGAGAGAATTGAATATTCGTTATAAGCAAAGCTAATGTTGAATTAAAATACTACAGCTCAAGTCCGTTTGGCCCGAAGCCATTTGTAATAAATGTTATTGATACTAATTATATACTTTATAGCTGTTTTGCACACCAGACTGTGCGTGCTATAATAAAGTAATAATTACATTTTATTGTTAAAGACGTTTTGTTTCAATGACTTGGGTACCTATAAGACCTCTAAATATATATTTGCGAGCATTTCTCTACATTTTGAGCTTTAACGGTTATATTTTCCCTTTAAGACTGTCGCCATTCCCCGTGCTGTCTGCTAATAACACAAAGCTCTTTCTCTTGGAAAAGGGCATACAAGATGTATCACCGAATCGATGCAGCCTTTCAATGTACAATAGTAATGGAAACACTCAGCTGAAAGTCTCTCCGGAAGAATTTTATGCTCGTGTAATCCAGAAGCAGCAGAAAGTTGTTTATAAAAATAGAGGTAGTTCAAAGTCCTCTCAACAGCGCTGAGTTTGAATTAAATAATTTATTACAGAAATTAGTTCTACACTTGTATCTAAAATTAAACGAATATATAAGGAGAAAACGCTTTTCTTTCCGTAGAAGTGTGTAATCCTCACGATGCGCTGACATAAATGAGTTATCAGAAAAATCTGAAGCAGGAACGGTAATGTCAACCTATTTTTATTCTTTCCTTGGCCGCACGCCATTCTCAAAGTTCCAGGAAACGCTCTCGGAAGATCGCCGCTAAGCTCGTTCCACATTATAGTAAGTAGTCCTAAAATATTAACCTTCAGTAAGCCATTTTGCAGTCACGAACAGTAACAATTTACCTACAGAACTCTAGAATATTTAAATTTATTAATTTTAATATTTAATTTTAAAACTATAGAATATACGAGTATATATTATTTTATTTTACCTGTATATTTCTTTTTTGTTAAATCAGATATTATACAGAGAAAATACATCATCTGTGTCAATCGACGTTAGGTTTGCTATATTCTTGTACATTTTTTGTAGTTCGCTTGCAATATTTGGAAACGACGCATCTTATGACCTTTCCGATTTTAAGTAAGTCGTGAATTGTAAAATACAGAAAACAGAATTGTATGAATATATATTTAAAGGGAAGAGTGCTCATTGATTATACTTAGAGGAATTCATAATTTTTAATAGTTTTTATCGTCAAGTAGAGTAAAAGTAATAATTTTGTACAAGGAAAAATTTGGAAGATCTCAGTAACCCATGTATGAAAACATTTGTGATTACATCTTTCACACATTTGTACCTTTCCCACTTGGAATTCCTTTTGGACACAATTTGGCTGTTGGGTCTGTTGATTTTTTCACGTTCAATAATTAAAGCTTAGTAAGTGGAGTAACCATTATTTCCTCACAGTTACCTGTGATCGACACTGATGTTTACGTTTTTAAATATTTTTAATCAATACAGGTCATATAGTGGGTGAATACTCTGTTGTTTGTAAGAATACTTTGTTCTAAAAGATTTCGTAGTGAATTGCCATTTCGTTATCAACTTGCTGTGATGCAATATTATCTCAGTAGACGTAATCAGAAATAGCAAGCAAAATGTATCAAATACACTGCTTCAATTATTAGTCTTGTTATTAATGGAAATGTTCCTTTGACTAGGATCCTTTTTCCTAGTTTCTACGAGTGGTTTCAGGTATAACTCGATTCTCTTAATGGAACTAGTTTCCAATTTCAGGGAGGGAGAATAACATTTCGTGGTCTTAACTACAGGGAGTCGTTTATTTTAAGATTAATTAAGGTATACTCAATATTTTTCCAACTTTTTTTTTGCGTTTTGTGTTGAGTTTGAAACAGTTAAATATGTGGTTCACCTGTGAGACTATATTGTTTTTGCTTCTATTTATTATCTTCTTTCGCTTATTACTACCAACTTCATTTTGTACGTAGCTCATCGAATTATTTTCCTTTCCTGACATTTTTCTAATGTCTCTTAACGCCAACTTGTCA
Source organism: Eucriotettix oculatus (assembly GCA_034510155.1). Classification (NCBI taxonomy): domain Eukaryota; kingdom Metazoa; phylum Arthropoda; class Insecta; order Orthoptera; family Tetrigidae; genus Eucriotettix; species Eucriotettix oculatus. The sequence continues at coordinate 37,422,333 of CM067382.1, forward strand.
TTTTTTACTTATAAAATGTCCTGGTTAATTAATTAGACGTTTACAATTTAATTAATGAATTTAGTTTAAATCAACTCAATGTATAGTGTTAGCAGTACTTTCTCTGTTAAGGTCCAACATAAACCATACTATAACATTACTGTTTGAAAAAAGAAGAAAGAAAAGATTTTTGACACTATATTATAAGTAGAATAAAGATAGATAATAAAGAATAAATAAATTCAATGATAAATTAAATTTCAACTAGACTGTATTCCTAAAAAGAAACAAATATTTTATTTTTATGTTTCGTCATCACATTAAACACAGAAACTTTCAAGAATGAGTCAATTACAGTTCTTACACTTGTAATCTGTATTAGTCAGTATTATACACCAGCCTATTCGTATAAATAATTGATAATAACCTGTTAATGAACTTTTGCAACACTACGTTATGTTCCCTATATGTTTAAATATTTATTTATTGATTGTATTACATATGAATTTGTATAAATTTTTTGTATTTTTAGACTTAAAATAACACCTGATGACGTTCCCAATGTAAGGAACGCAACGTACAATTATTTTGTCTATTACGAATTTAATATTAAAAATTGTAACTATTAGTAAAGAATTAATACGAGTATGATCTAGCAAAAATTCTATAGAAACAATCCAGTCTCAGTATTTCTTAAACAGGTTTTACTAAGGTTATACATTAATATTGTATTTACTTACATATATACTAAAATGAAAAGTGGAATAAATGTAACTTACGGATAGAACATATTGAGTTCCTTCCTTCCTTGGAATGTTTACTGAAATCCAATTAACATTTTATTATATCGTAAAAGATAGGAGCAGTTAGCAGGGGCACATAACGGCATATTTTTGAATCGCCTTTACTTGAATGACATCTGAGAAGACGAATATTATAGCATTCAGCGATGAACAATTCTTAAGATGATGTAAAAGTATTTTTATATTTTTAAAGCACGTTAATCCGCTCCATTTCCGTTCTAAAATTAGTTTTGAAAAGTGGAGAGTATATTCTTCTTCCCTGGATGTTCAGCCCATTGAGGGCCTTGGCCTACCGAGTCACCTTACATGACACATTCCGAATTTTGAGTGACACGTGGTCAGCGTACGGATTGGAGAGTTTATTGATTTAATAAATAAAGAGTGCAGTTAATTTGACAGCAAAAATTTTAATTAATATTTATTTAATATTCTCGTCAATATTTGTGGACATTTTCTGGATACTAAAAATGAAAAAATTACAATACCGATATTAATATAGAATACATAATATTACATTAAAACATAAATTTCAATTAAATAAATACCAGGCTTAAATCCTTAAACGGATAAAACTATTACACGTGTGAACAATTTTGTGTCGTGGACTGCTTCCAGCGACTGTTACGGTCGAAATGCGTAAGTAATGCAGGTCGTTAAATTCAGTTAAATTTTTATTATTTTATTTATTGCTGACAAATTGGCTCTATTTTTTGTTATACTGAATTGTCAGATAATTATTGTATATATTGGTTTGTATTTTTGCTCATCGTTTTGGTCGGTATTTATGTGAAGGAAGGAAACTTCTGTAATGGGATTAGCAGTGTGACTCATGTGAGTGCGAGGAGATCCTGGGCACAGCGCGGCGCTGCTCGCGGATAACAGGTTTCCGATAATGTCGACGAAACTTTACGTGTCGGACAGAGAAGCCTCGGTAAGAGACGCGACGCGCGAGGGAAGAAGCCCTTGTCACATACAGGGCTTCTCCGGCGCCATTGCCGATCACCCCATACAAGAACTCTAATCGTCACGTCCCATGACCACCAAGACTCATCATTAAATTGTCTTCGACTTCGTATACATAACCTTTATAAAGAGGACATCATATCACGTAAATATAGAACCCTCTGCCTGTAAGGTATTTCTCGTGTAGATTTTTTTTTGAGTTGGTAATGAGATCACTATGGAAGATAATTGCTGTCGTGCCCACGGAGATCCGGAAGCTTCCATCTAGTATGCCTCGACGTGTGACGTAATTTCTGAGAACGACAGCGATGAACTCGCGGTTACACAAGCGCAGTCGTTTTGTAAAACGGACTTGCGTCACTGCCTGCGAATTACGAACCTCGTCGATAGAGCTACGCTTAATAGCACACCATCACAACGGGGTTTTCTTTTTAATTTTCTTATTCAATCCACCGTTGCAGCTACAATAATAGGAATAACTCCTAATACAAGATGAATAAGCAAGTGTCCAAACGTTTACCGTTGCGAATAGTCAACTCCATACTAATCCAACTTATGTGGAAATATTCTCTTGATATCAGTCATTAAATTTCACACTCATTTCCTCGAATCGCATGATCCACGTAGCTTTCATTATTAGTTACCAAATTACACTTAAATTAGTGTTAAATTTTAATATTTTTCGTTAGTCATATAAGTATTCTTATTCAGTTAATTTTTCCCCCGTTTATTTTAGACGTCGAAATGTTTGCAATATAAAATTTCCATGACGCATACTTATATGATGGACGATGCGTACCCGATACTTCTCAGTATTATCCTTGATTTTCCTTGGAAATGGGAAACTATACTTCCCTAATACCCCAGCTTCGTTGATTTAAAGAGAGGTAGAAAAAAATTAGCAATTCGTCGCGATTTGAACCTCATTGAAGGGGCCTTATTATCATTAAACTGATTTACCAAAAATGAGGTTCACATCTTACAGTTTAGGAAATACTTGTTGAAGTACCCGGCATTGCTCGGGGTTCACGTAAATAGTAAAGCAGGTCTTCATTAAAAATAAGTTTATTACAGTACTTTAGTATACATTACAATCTATTTCTGTTGTATAACCCATCCTATTTTCAATCCAAGGTTGTGTAAAGGGCGAAAAATCGTAAAAAGGATAGTTTTTTTCATAGAAGTTTTATTTTGTCTCATTTCCGGTCATAGGACCAAAATGGTAGAGAATAGAATTTACAATCGACTCTGTGTCCTCAGAATTTTTTAAATCATCAGTTTTCTACATGGGTTCAAAAATCTACTTTTTTTATTGTGTCGTAGTTTAGGGAAGTAAGGGGTTGTTATTCCACCTTGGAAATAAAGATATCTACTGATAGGTCTCGGGGAGACAAGGAGAATAAGTTCTTACTCGTTTCTTTAAGTTGAGTGCAGACTTGAACGGTGGAAAAACACTGAAAAAATTACTTCAAAAAGGAAGAAAAAACTTAGGTTTGTTGGCATTTTCACTTTTTTTCCTATTGTTGTTATTAAAGTTTAGCTAATTTCATACTTTTACCTGTGATGAATATCAGTATCAAATGCGTGATAAACTATTTGCTTTTACGAATGATCAATAACTGAATATTAAAATCTACCTGGCACGAAGAAAAAACTAAGGAAATGAATACAGTTGACAATACAGTCAAATTAATTTCCAACCCAAAGTAACGAAAAAGCGAAGTTAAATTTTCAACTTAAGTGAAGATGCAAGAAAAGTGGAAACGGGGTTTATTAGCGAGCTTACTTTATTGACTCTTAAGGGGAAAAAATTAATGTTAATCATTTCTCAACATTTAGAGACCGTAACAAGATTTATCTAAATTGAAGTAACTGGCTAAGGCAACGGTGCGTATCACAGAGCTAAAGGAGTGACATGGGATCATTATTATTAACCAATGAGCTCTTGAATCATATAATCAAAATTAAATGGAGAACCATAAAAATGAGAATCTCGGTGCCCATTGTCGAAATATTTATATTTGGTCAATTTCCTACTAATTTTTATCATAAAATTCAAAGTTGCATCATTAATAACCTGAAGCACTAGGAGTAGGCGTGAAGGTTACCTGCCTGTATCTGCAATGACTCACTGCTGCAAGAAAACTCAACCCACTGCGTAAACTTTAACGCCAGCTTTTACATTAATCAAAGACAAATCTTTCCTCAGAAAAAATTACTACTTTAACATCGTGTGTTTGCTGATGCATTACCGTACGTGGACTAGTTAAATTAGAAAAAGTGTTAAATGTGTTTTGTAAACATAAAGTCAACCACGTAAGCTTGGACGTTTAATTATTGAAAGCAAAAAAAAAACTGCTTGATGGTTTCAACGTGATATAATTAAAAAAATTCACTTTTCCATCAACATTATTACGGACAGTGAAACATCACGAAATAAACTGTTAATATTCATCTATTCACAACAGTTTATTTATATGAGGCGAGTGTTCACGATCATCAATATACAAAAGAGTGAAAGTTTTCCCGTTCAATATCCCCAATTAATGTATCTGGAGTTTCAATCGAATCATTCGTACATCATTTTGATGTGTGGCTACTCCACAGTCACCAGTATGTTTTACATAACCTTGAATTATAAAATGGCGAAATTGAATTTCGCTAAGCGCGAACTGTCGAGTCCTTTTATAGTCACATTAGTGAATTATACCTACGAGCGAAACAATCTTATAAAATTATTAATGCTTAATTAAGGCAAAAAACAGACGAAATTTAATAAAAAAAACCAATAATAATTTTCGGTCCCTGACCTGGACCCACTTCAGTTTGAAATAAAGTTATATATATATATATATATTAATATTCTATTTCATGAATTAAGACATTATGTATACTACTCAGGAAACCAATACCCGTTTTTACATTCAGTGTACTATTGTTGCGTTTAATGTGAAGCATTTCGGAAACTAAATGGGATTTGTAATTACTGTCCTGGTCTAAAATTCGGAAATTATCTCAGTCAATAGTATTAGATTATAAGATATGTTTTGAAATGACATACAATTTGTCTTGAAGAAACTTGATATTGGATCTGTGTTCCTTAATTATGGTGCTGATGGTTCGTTTGGTTTGGCCTATGTATACACATGGGCACTCATTACAAACTAATTGATGCGTTATAATGTTAATTTTGTTATATCAACTGGGTGTTATAATGGTGGATAAATTATTGGATGGCTTAATTATGAGCTGGATGTTCTAGACGTGGAATAGAGTTTTCAAATAATTATGTGAAGGTTAGTGGAATGGCATGGTAATCTAATTTGTTAAGAGTTTTGAGGGATTGTTTTTCGGTATTTGGCCTATATGCTTAAGTAATCTTTTTTGAACAAATTTAAGATATGTTTTGAGCTTAATAAAACTTTAATTTAAACTTGTATAGGCGTTAATGACTTCATAATTTATTTTCAGGTTTGCTTCCCTGGTAATTGTATAGTAATAATTGATGTATATAGCAAATAAGTGTAATATGTAAAAACTAATTATAATAAAGACCGAAGCTGGACCATAAAACCGCAGAGAATTATTATGGAGTATTTTTTTTTAATAAATGAAATGTTTGTTTAAAATTCATTTACAAGAAAATATTGTTTTGAGAACGGATAAATTTGGGTCATGCAGTAGTGACAACCTAAATGATTATCCAAATGAGTTTGCCTTACTTACATTTACCACCTGTATGATCTCGTTTCTGCATCGCGTGCCCGATAATGATTAACGTCTCTTTGCTTCTCCATCTTATCACTGTTCCCGGATTTACAGTTCGCGAGATTCTACATGGAATGTTTAGATACGGAGAAGGGGAATATTCCCTTGCGATGACGAACTTCTCCTTCAAGCGGCCTGACAAAACGCTTCTATCATTGTTAAAAACATTATTTGTATTCAAACGAACGGAATAAAGAGACTGCGACGTTTTTTTTAACACATACTATACTTATTACCTATTACGTTTAATTCCTAGCGCCAATAGTTTCAAAATTGCCTAGTTGGCGTTAAAGTGAGCTCCTGTCTACCCTCACTACAATTCAGGGGACTTTTCACTCACATCGTGTTAACACACGACTAGCTAAATCTCTCTAACTGAACAATACTTAGAATTTCACTCTCTGCATCACAAAAATGAGGTTATTCATTCATTTATTGTGGTTTTATTTCGTCCAAACGGCTTTTATCTTCCTCCCTCCCCCCTCCACCCTAAATCCCTTCAATACTCCAACAAAAATTAGTCGTTCTAACCGTCGCTGGAGATGGTCCGCGAGACTAAATTGTTCACATGTACATTCAATAATCTTTTCGGCTGAGGGAGTCAAGGAGTAAATATGATTTATTACTAATTTTTACATTTGAGAAAGTCTCAAGAAGGAGACGAAACGTCGTTTTTGAATAAATAGTGATAAATATTAAATTCAATTAAATTTGTTGCTTAAAATTTCTCGTGTCGTATTTTCTTTGGAATTATGGTTACAGTTGGTAAGCCTGTTTGCATATATTGTGCTTTTTTTTAAAAAAGTACATTATTTGGTGTTAAATTTTTTTCAGAATAACGGGCAATAACTCTGATATAAAATTGACTGAATGTCTACTGATAGTAATTAAATGAGAATTAGACATGGAATTGGATAGATTATGTTATGTGAAGTATGAGCTATTGAAGGAAACCTTCTGCAAAACCTGGAAAGTGTATTCGACTCCTTGGAAACTGTGCCTTCTTTTCCAAGGAAAGACAAGGGCTGATTCCGTGACACGAGAAACACAATGGCCCCGGAACGATTAAGGTCTTCCGGAGGAAACGCATAGCAAGAATCGAGAGGGGGCGTGCACTCGCCAAGAAGACTTCTCTCTCTCTTTCCTCTCCCCCTTTTCCTCCTCTTCGTCCACCGAAGCGACTAGCTCGTAAATTTACAATAACTAAAACTGCCGGCAATCTCCTTAATACAAAATTGCAATATCTGAAGCGCGCATAAATCTAACCCCAGTACATAGTGAAGACGGTGTGATAGCACTCAGGGTTCATCTTCCTTGTTCCGTGATCTTCATTTCGCTCTTTTTTTTGTTCTTCATTTCCCTCCTGCCACCTCATTCCCGCTCCTCAAATCGTTAAGTTTTTTTTATCTGAATGCACTGAGCGATAACTTTCTAATGATTTCGCTCGCAGATGAATTGTGCAATCGGATTTGAGATCATGATAAGTCCTCCCTTTATTGATCTTAGGCGCACGACATCGTCTGGATCGATGAATTCAATGCATATGAGGCAGATTGACGTTTATTTATAGCCGTATAGCAATGATTACTAGTTAACATTTTACCCTCATATTTTCCATACATTAAAATTGTTTAATAACTCTTGCAATAATTATTTCCACCATTCACATTTCCTCACTTTTATCTATATTTTTCATCCTTTTCTATTATTCCCTAATAGATGACATTTTGTATTTATCGCCGATTACATACTGAAAATAATGTTTTCCATATCTTGAAAAGCTTTCAACATTTGTATTGAATAAATTAATGCTTATGTAAAACTAGACGAAATAAACTTTTAATTAATAATTGATCTTAGATATAAGCGGTTATTAAAAATTTATTCCAAATTAGGTAGTTGTTAATTTGGACTATAAAAGAAAACCACCGTGAATAACAACTTTCAATTTATATAATTGTTTATGTCTTTCAAATTGCTTTTCACTCGCGTTTTCTTACGTCTCTCTCGTCGCTTTTGGTGTTCCTTGGAATGAGTATATAGTGGATATTTACTATTTAAAATAAATAATTATTATATAAAAAAGAAAATTCCTTTTACTTAACATTCATTAATTTACAATACAATAATAATTGAATCCGTTTTAATTTCAAAAGTCGGGTTTTTTTCTGATAAGCACTAAATTATTAATGCCCTGAAACCAATTTTCCTCGGTTTTTAACAATTTTTCCTTCGATAGCGGGAACCCGATCCTCTCGAATCAAAAGTACATCTTCCAACTTTGGGTGGAGCCATTCACCCCACTCCACTGATATTTTGGGGAAAACACCGTTTCTCGCCAGATTTTCGGAATCTCAATGAGTTCAGAAAACCCAAGCCGGTGGTAACTTGTCTATGTTTTATTACCATTCCTGAAACATTCTTCAACTTCTCTTAAGCCACCTGGCTTTGATTTTGTACCAGTAAATTCCGTATGTATTTGTGTCTTACCATTACAAAGTGCACGTAATTTTTATATTAATTTGTTTATGAATATTAGTAATAAGATATGGTCTGATGACAAGTTCTAGAACTTGTTTTGAAAATCATCTTTCGTTTCATCATATCTTCAGGGTTCTGTTGCAAATTTAATATTTTTCTTTCCAATTATTGATCAAAATTACTACTTCTCTCGGGTATCGTTATTAATTTTTTCCCCTAAGATATTAAGTAGCAAGCAGCTTTTCTCCAGAATATGTCCGATCGAATTTGTTGCATTCTTCAAGGATAATAGATCTCTTTCATTCTATTATTTACTTGTTTACTCTATTTATATTTTCACAGTTTAGTAAATATAATTAAAATATTTTTCTTACAAAGTTGTTGTTACTGACAACGTTTAATTTATTTTATGGCCTGTAAGGTTCATTGAGTTTGTATATTATCATTGAATAATAACAGGTGATATAAAACATTTGCTTTGTTGTTTATAATAACGTTTCTTTGTCAACTAAATATGACCAAAGTGGCTGTATACGAAGTGCTTCCTCGTCTTTGTTCTCCGTTTCTGCGAATCCCCAGTGTGGTTTACGAGATGTGCGTCGTATTGCATTCACTGTAGCGGAGTTAGTCGCGTGCGTCATCTTTCGGGAGCGCCATTATTGTGGAATTTAGAAGGGTAGAGACAAAGGCTTATGCAGGATTGAGCGGGAGCTTTACCGACCGTAATTCAGACAGATTTGTCTTAGAGTGTACGCAAATCCCCGACACGACACTTACTTGCTCAACCAGGTGGCACGTTCGAAGCAATCCAACTTCACTGACCTCGGTCTGAAAATCACATCTGAAAGGACATACACCCGAATACCTGATCCATCTGGACTTAAAAATTTATTAATTATTGTACACATTATTACGTAATTAAGTTCATGATTAATAAAAAAGCCACATCTGTACACACGACGGTGAATCAGATTCATCAGTTTCGATGCATGCACCAAAATTACTAAGTGTTATCAAAATTTATTTGGATCAATAAATGATTTATTATGTATCAGATCCTCTCATTAGAAGTTGAATTTTCTTCTCCTTTATATTAATTTTTGATTTAATTATTATCTCGTCAGAGGATTTTCATATGCTGCAGTGTTTTGTTAAAATATGGTTTCTTAACTTGTCCAATAATAGAATTAATAAATCTGAAAATCATAGTAGCAAACCTTATAAGTGACTTCTTTAATATTAGGTAACATAACTAATGCCGATTTGAACTCCTACTTTGCGAAATCATAGTATATTTGAAGATTTTTCGGAAACAAGTCTTCAATATTAGTGACAAGGGCGAGAGTTTGAAAGCACCTGATTAGAGAAAGAAAACTCCTTCTTCCACAAAACTAACTGTACCTACTTCTCGTCGACGGCCTGGTAACTAAACGAGATCCATTTTGGAATTGATTTCCCCCCCTCCACTAATTATTTTAGAAATACTATTTTAAAACAAACTATAGGTTCTTCTGTGTAGCATGTGAAAAAAATTAATGGTTTTAGCAATGATGGTAGCGTCTTGTCAGGCCGCTTGGAAAAGAAATACCTCCTCAAACAACAATCCTCCCTTTCTCCTTTTACTAGTGCGCATCTAAACATGCCATGTGGAACCTCACGATTTACACACGCAAGCTATTTATTGATTCTTCTTCGGTCATCATTTAAGAGTCAGGCTGTGACTTCGTAGTTGTAGTTGGTAACATTGCTATGATCTTACTACTATGTATTTGTACTTTTTTATCCCTCCCATACAAACTATTGTGACCTCTGGAAAAGTATCAGTATAAAAATAATAATTGATTGGAATCTGTTCAGCCATCCCTGAGTTTATGCCGCTGAAGTATCTTAACAGGTTAGCGTCTGTATTTATGTATGTCATGATTAAATTCGCAGTAATAATTAGCCTTCGATGCTCTACATCCATCAGCTACTCTTTCGGATTGTTTGTACCGGTGCTATTCAATAAGAGTAGATTTTCCTCGGAACATTGAGCAAGACTGGTAGTTTTGGGGAGGACAGCGCAGGACAGGGGTGAGCTTATCAGGCAGTCGTTACGCGGATATCGATTTGGACGCTATGCGTGCACCATGATTTATTGAAACAGTTATCTATTTGACGGCAATGACAATCCTTTACTACCAACGTTCCTGAGGTACAGCATAAGGGATACAGAGAATCGCGTGCAATGTTTCTCATTAACAGAATGTTGACTTTATTTATTTAATATGAACTCGTCAGGTTTAGAGGCAGACTGGGATTCAAATACCAGGACTTCTAATATCGTTAATTGGATGCGTATCTTGATAAATTATGAGTAGAATGTATCTGTTAGCGACTCTTTATTCTGAACCTCGCAATTCAGATAATTACATTCTGTGACGAAATAAAATAATGAGCCTTATGTTTCTAAGACACAATATAAAAATGCAAGATGCTGTTAGTTTATTATTGAATTACTGCAATTAAATTTACACTTTATTGCAGCTACAGAATCAATAGAAGTTTAAATATTAAATTAAAATACAGTCATAAATTTACCCTTTACAAATACCCACTCACTAAAATCTCTCACTGATTACGCGTATTACTAATTTAATTTTACGAACTAGTTGTCACTTTCTTCTTCCTTGGTCCTGAAGCCCATTGAGGGCCTTGGCCTACCGGGACGGCTGCGGACTGTCATTTTACTTGACCCATTTCGAATTTGGAGCGTATCTATTCTCCAGCAGTCGTAATCCAAGTTTCCGTAAGCATGGCGGCACAAATATTCAAGCACATTGCAGGAGTCGAATCAAGACCTCTGGGATGTGAGGCAGACATGCTAGCCACTACTTTGCATATTTTCTATATATTTAAGAGAAATTAATTTTTTACACAAATTTATTTGATATCTTATCACTTCATTTTCAGAATTTTATTTTCCGTCTAAACACCTTAGAAGGCAAAATGTTTACGTTCTTTACAGTCCTATTTAGAAGTGAATAGAATTATGATATTTAATTATGAAATGTTGATCCCATTTACCTCCATTATGGGTTTATAACAAATTACATTATGTGTTACTGAATAACACTGTTCCCTTTTTCTCTGTCTAATTGTAAAATTTTTCATACCCATACCCATATCCTTTCGTACTCGTTCTCATGAAATTTTTCAGTCTTTATTTTTTCCAGTATTTAAATATTGCGATTCGAATTTGTCCAAAGATTAAATTTTTTATAATGTTTTTCAGTGCTTCTCTATTATTTTTTCTGCAACGATTCTTATTTTTCCACAGGCTAAATTTCGTACTGGTGATATACGATTCGTGTTGATGAATTTAATTTTCATCGTCCCTAATGTGATCACTATCATATAATTAATAGATTTATCATTGATATGATTATGCACACATTCAATTTCATATTTTCATTATTAATTTTTGATATTAATTTATATGGCGTCTGGGCTATTATTATTACATAAATTTTAATGATGTGTTAATTACTCTCTCTGCAAATCTATGGATTTTGATGTGCTACTAGTAGATTACCAATGCATTGTAGTATACAGTTTCCGGCTCTTTGTGGTATCTGTAGAAAGAAATATGCTGCCGTATTTCCGGCCATAACGTTTGCTGAAAAGAGTTGACTGCAGATGTCGTGGTTTGAAGAGACGTTATGTAATATAATTGTGATTATTTCCTGCCAGCACAGACAACCAGGAAATAAAATTACTATTCTAATAGCCATGAAATCATTACAGCGATGTGTCTTATTCGTGTCAATAAAGAGAATGAGAGAAGTCGAAGGAACAAGTACGTAAGTTATTTCAAAAATACGACCAGACCGTATTTATTTGTGGTTTGATCAACATGCCTGAGGAACAGTTAATCGAAATTCATGGCGTCTCTGCGAGAATCGCTTCTTCCCTTAGATATCCGTTTGTAACGCTAGCCAGCTTCGCCAATTCTCCACGGGGAAGTACCCGGGCGCCATTGTCAGTGATATCGTTATAAAACCCCAAGGCAGCAAGCTTGCTTCTCAAAGGGAATGTGTTTGCGAGCGCTCCACGCCTTCAAATTGAATTCTTAAAACCGTAAAGACAGGCCCACGTATAGTTCGCAGTCCTACATACTGTAAGAACACATTTGTAGAAACTGCAATTCTCGCACGCTTCTCTTATGAATGATTAGCGTGGCGAACCAAAATTTAAATTGAAAACTTTATTTAAGCTGTGATATCGCAACAAAAGTGTTCCTTCACGGGGTACGTGAATAGCTAAGTGAGGATTACAGCTCCGACATCATGAAGAATCCGATACTGGAAGGATCAAACATGTTGGATATTTCACGCACGCTAATGAAAATATATCAGCATGGCTCTGTAAAGTGTTAACAATACTGCTACAGTTTCAGATTCGAATTCACAATGAACGATTCGGGAATTGCTCTTAATTTTCTCAAAGTTCCGCTAAATTTCCACGCAGCATGAAGTGATTCCGATTCAACAAAAACATCATCCCACGGGAGTTTGAAATTTGCCATATACATATTTCTCATTTCACTTTATGCTCGTCACAAATAGCAATTCGACATTCCCTCCAACACAACTGACTGTAGCACGCGAGATTTATAGCCTCGTGTATAGATATACTTTGAGGGGGTGGAAATTGATTTATTATGGACGAGAGACACGTGAATTTTTTTTTGTTCTATAGCGCCAGGCACCAATAAGTTTCAGAGCTATGGAATACGCGTTTCCATGAGTCCAGTTATCAAGGGAACGCAAGACTGAATTACGGTTAAATTATTTTATATATTTATTGTTAATTCTTGCTTGAATAGAGTTTTTAAATGAAGGTTAGCTTTGTAGTTCGATTTCTAAACGTCACCCACAATAACTTTACAATATGATAATGGTGAAACCCCAAGGTTTTACCAGTCACAACATTTAATGAAACAAAACTATACACTGTGCTCAATTTATCTGAAGACATTGAAATATCTCGAGAACCACACACCGGATAAAAAAAAGTGTAAATGAAAAACTTTTTGTCTAGAAGGGGGACATCTAATAATACGAAACCCACCCTCACCCCCTGATGGTGGATGAGGAGGGAAGAGTTAAAAAAACTTAAATGGAAACCTCCATTTTATATTGAAAATTCGGATTATCCAGAAAAAAGACTCCAATTTGACCTACGATTCGAGTCATTTTGGTCACAGTTGGCGTTGTAATCGATAAAACACAAAATGGGTAACAATCGTTTAAAAATGGGGATATCTCAAGAAATAGGCACCAGATCAGCAAATAAAATTAAATTTGTTTAATATTCTTACAAATGCTACTTAATGACACCATAACTGTCCACCCACCCCCACTCCTCAGGGGTGGGAAACGAATTATGTCCAAATTTTTAATGAGGAACCATTTTTTTTATAGGAAACATTGGTTTTCTAACGTCAAGTACCGTTGCTTTTAATTCATTGCTCATGGGAATTATTTTGCAGATTGCGCAGCCATCGAAAGAATACGGAGACGTTCATTTATTTGTTTACTGATAAGTAGTAACTACGTGTAATGTTACCAAAGAACAACGACACGGACGTAGTAGTTTTCTGTTCCCTCTGAGTCCCCTTGTCTCTCACAATTTATGTCGCTGGTTTTAGGTTATTATTGTTCAATAATAAATATATTTATATACTTAACGAATTTTCTTTTTTTCTTTTTCGCCTTCCCCCTAATTTCAATCCATCACGTGACGTGAACCCATCACTTCTCACTAGAGCTAGGTTTCCTGCCGTCCACAGTAACAATGGTGAAAATCGTGTAAACAGTAAAATTGTGGTTGTGCGTTTGTGAAGAATAAATAAATAATAAGAATAGTGAAATGTTAAATTATTACTCTATTTGAGTATTATTAAAGTTCTTAACGTGTAACGATTTTTCGCTTCTTATTTCTGTGTATAAATTATTTTCACCTCTACGAATTTATCTATTTTATTTTTTATGTATATTGTTTATTTTTCATCTATTAATTTGTATTTTTACACGTGTTTATTATGTGATGTTCCTACTTTTGTGGGTGTGTTTGAGAGTGATGTATTTGTTACACATTCCAGTATTTTAATTTTTACATCTTATGCACTTCAACGTTGCATTTGATATCTATGTATGCAATCATTTTTGATTCAATCTTTTTTCCTCAGGCGAGAACTATTGAAATCTATCAATAAATTTATTTTTATAAGTTAATTACTTGACCCTAAGAAATAGAATAGACAGCAGCTTGCAGACTATAGACACAGCTTTAGGTTTCAATTAAAGTCTTTGGCACCCAAAATTCAAAATAGTTACATTACTGTTTTCTTATTTACTGAAGCTTTCACATTACTCTTTGCCTTCGGCAATTATCAGTCAAGTGTAAAAATTGACGAAATCTGTTTCTGATATGAATACCGTTCTACCTATTTCACACTCTATTGTCCCTTGTAACGTTTTATTTTTTTCTCTTAAATTTGTTGAACATTCCAATCACTTAGAAGAAATGTGGTGTTTGCCGCTGTAAGTGGCAGCTAGCATCTAGACTCGCCTCGTTACGACTAAGGTGCGTTCTGGCGCAGGTGCTAATGGCACACGCCGCGTCCGCAGCATACAAATGGAGCAGCTGCTGCTGTTGTCACTGTCGTGTTTTATTTTCGTCTCAGCATCCATTCAGGACGGCAGCTCCAGCCTCCTAGCCGCCCTATGCCACGCCTGCGACTGGATTTGTTGGCGAGAGTGAACGCCACCACCATGCTGAAGTCTAGCCTGGACATTATCCTCGACTTAGACTTCAATGCTGAAAATCTATTATCAAATATTTGCCATTAATAATAAGGGTTCAAAACTCCGTCTCCCACTTCAGAACCTCTTACTGCGCCAGCTCACCGACTGAAAATGTAATTCCATCCATGTGTACATTCAGGCAGGTGAAAAGAAGAAGTCATGGTTATACGGGGGCTGGTTTAAGAAATCCAAACAAAATGAGCACAAGGGCGCCTTGGTGGCTAAGGCTGTATGAGGACGTGTATCGTCGTTCAACAAGCACACTCATCCCGCCATCATCCCGTTGCTTCGGATGCCTCTGTTTTGGATCATTTTAGGGTTTTACAATATAAGTATGCAATGAAGGTCTCCTCCTGAGGCAGAAATTTGAACAAAATGATACTTTTTCAGACACAACACTAGGCCATGATTTTTTTTTACCCGACATTGTAGTTTTGAATTTTTTGGCAGGTGCGAAATTGGTGAGACGTCACTGTGATAATTGCCTTTTTGACTCAGGCATGTAATAAGAAAACGGTCAGTTTTCAGAATTTCGCGAATAGGAAGTTAATTTCAGTTTGGTGGAAGTTTTGAAGTCATTTTTCACACAACTGGACACCACAACGCGAGTTTAAGTACTCTACTTAGTGTTCTCAACTGTCAAAAAACAAAAGACCACAGCCACTTATGGTCGCAGCACATTTACTTTTGGAACATGCCTCGTAATAAATTACTAATATAGTAATTGAGCCAGGTTGTCTCTGAGTTAGTCATATGTTTCCATTTTTTTCAGTTGGGTCATTTGCCTAAAATACAACCTCAGCATATATATATAAATATATATGTAAATTATTTCCTCTCTTTTTTGTAAGATTTATCAGATAAAATAATTTCGAATCTATTATAACCTATAAATGTTTCTCTCTTACTTATCTATTTTTTCACTATTGATTTCATGTACATATATGAACTTTCTGTATTTAAAATTCTAATTGGATAAAACTTGTATATTTTCTTTTTACAACTCAATTATTTATATTAAGAAATTATTCAGTTTTCCCGTTTCATCACAAGAAAACTAATGTAATAAATAAAAAACTCCTCTAAATGTGAAGACGGATCGGGGAAAGGCTGAATTTAGTACAATATTTATACCAATTTTTCCGACCAAAATGAACAATGACCATTAGAATTCCAAAGTTTGATATTTATTTGTTGTTTTATAATTTCGTCATCTAATGACACTGGGACGTCGGATGTTGTGTTTACTATTTTTTTTTAAATTGAAATCATTTTAGCCTAGATTTTTTCTCGCATGCATTGTCTGTCTATATGTATCTATGGATATTTCGTAACTACATACGATTAAAGTTATTATAAAGAACATTTAAGAAGTAAAATTAACGAACTCAGTCTGATTTCAGTTGTAAAATAGCTTCGGTATATAGATTAATTCATATTCGGGAAACTAAAACTGATGCTCAAGTAGCAGAGTCGTATAAAGCAAAACAGATCTTTTTTGCTTCTCGACGCAATATCTCACTCATTCCGCGTATCTGAGAGTAAACTAAATATAGCTCTCATTGAATTGAGCCTTTTTATTTATGTCTGAAACAACAACAAATAAAATTCCTTTCATATTTATGATAAGTATATAATACTACTCGAATAAAATCCGAATAAATATTTGTCTTTGGAAATATTGAAGGCAGGATTTCGAAACAAAAATACTCACGCGAGAGTCTCACGAAAGTAAGAGGATTACTTGTAAATATAATTAAAATAAAAAGCATGCTGGTTGCGAAAGATAAGAAATTCCCTCGAGAGCGCTGGCTCTATTTTAGACTTTTTACGCCAATGAGGGGACCTAAATGACAACTCTGTTAGTCGGTCAATCATACTGACACAGACGCAAATTAATTCACTTTTTAACCTTTTGTGGTTGTGTGAACGCAAAGTAGAGGAATTGGATGAGAATTACTGTTTAAGTGGTCAAACTTCCACATAACTGTTATGAAGAACAGTCAAAAAGAAAGGAGATGTAAAAGCGAATAGTTCAGAAGGTGTTAGAAAAACATAAGCGCGTTACTCAAGTAACAATACAATTTAAGTACTTAAAAAATAAACAAAAATACTTATCTCTCGAGTGCGGAACACACTTTGTGCTGCATAAAAACGACGCGTTGGCCCCTCACAGTGAATTTTGTTTTATTGTAATACACAGCCAATCAAATATCCCAAAAACTTGTCACGTTTCAGAATCACGTAAAACATTGTTTATATGCCACGTGTCATTTATTTGCTATTTCCATAGTTTTTCACCCCGTTGATGTTCCTTTCGTGATCACAGATTGTTTATTTTATATATTTAACATTGCAACTGGCAGTTTCGCGCACTTGCAGCAGTTGAACATATATTTCGACAAATACAATTATAGGAAAGATATATTGACTCTTGAAATAATTAAACAATAATATACTTCACTATGATACAAAAGAGAATCATACTGGTTTGAGCGAACTATTGTATAGTTTTCAGTAAATATGTAACATTAGTATTATTGACAGGTTGATAACTCCACTGTTTTCTTTTTAAAGCTCTTGAGGAATGAATAATTTGCTCGCTTTTTTATGAGTATGATTATTTATTAAGAGAAAATATTTCCGTTAGATAATATTTTATGGTCTTTGAAACCGATTTATCTGCATAAGCGTTGTTAGGGATTCAAACCCTAGCTTTATACCACCTTACCGAGCATTTACACTTTAGTCAGGCATCCACCCAATGGTGCCACTAAGATTTCTGAAAACTGCAACATATTCTATTTAAAAGTGAATTGACCAGTTTGAATTTTTGTTAATAATCTTTTTAAGAAACTAATTATACCTTTCAGGTTCACTTTATCACCAGAGTGCTGTTTGTTATTTCAAAAATACTCTTGATATAAATTCACAGTCAAACTAATTATTTATGGATATTTTCTCAAATACATGAGGCTTATTATTTTTTGTTTTAACGTACAGCTGTGAAACAAGATAGAATTAGATATCACCTCAGAGTATGGGATGTCTCTCTCAAACTCTAGTGTTTCACACCGAGCGGATGTTCTAATAACAAAGAAAAAACGTAGTCTACCCTTCAGTTAAAGGTGTGAATCGAAAGTTTTTTTTTAGGGTGGATGAAGTTTTGTAACTTGAGTTCTTTCCGGTGTGATACAGTTGGCTGGCCTCACCACCAACGGCGGTCACCTTCTTATACCGAGTTTGGGAACCGCAGTGTTATGTGAGGCGTGAACCGTTTCCCCCCAAACGCAAACGGTTCGTGTCGACGAAATTGACCGCCTTCTGTCCGAAAAATAGGTCCCTTATCGTTGTAAAATACTATCCGTCTTGGTCTAGGCCCCTAACACCAAGTGGATAACAAAACCGGTAATATATCAGTTTATAACAAGAAGCACATTTTCTTACGAAAAAAGAAATTCACGCATAACAAGCATTATGCTTCGTATCAGAATCTGCATAAGATTTCCTTTGGATTGGTGAATTGTGTTTCTAGCTAAGCTGTCGAATGATAATGAATTCTTAAATATTTTTAGCTTAATAGGGCTTTCACAACATCAGTAATTAAATTCAGGAATTACGTAATTATTAAAACAACCTACATTAAATTTTAGAAAGCAAATTACCAGCGTGCAATTTAAATAATAATTACCACTATTCAAAACAGCGTTTTCAAAACAAAAGTTTCGGTTTTCCAACGACATTAAATTCAGCACATTTATTGGGATAGCGTCGATTCTGTAATATTTTTACATTGTCAGTTCCGCAACTGTCGTCCATTTTGAGAAAGATTTACAGACAATATTTTTATCGTCTTCTCGAAAACCATTTTGCAATATATCCAAGGTATGTATGTGCTTCACTCAGATAGTGATCCAGTAACAACAGTCTCATCCTGAGTGATTTAAAAAAATATGTTTAGTTTAAACATTATAAAAGTTTACCACTGAGCGATATATATGCTGACTTAACAGTTCTCAGAGAATAACACGAGCATTTCTCACTGCGCATCTTCTTCTTTTTAGGCGGCCCTGGACCCAACCATTCCATACTTTGAAGATTTCCAATACGTTGCGTCGCCCGTGGCGATAGATTTAAAGTAATTCGTATTTAAACGCGCCATTTCGACGAAGTTTCCACAGACATCAAGCCGAAGTTGCAATTGTTTCCGAATTTAATGTGTAGGGCACGAGTCGCTAGTAAAGCTTGGGTTTACCCAAATCTTTTACGACTCATCACCTCATCTGTACGTTCTCGCACTGTCACAGTACGATCCTTGGACAAAAGTTCCTTCACTTTCAGTACGTTGTCCTGGTTGCGTGAAGTTGCAGGTCTGCCCTTTTCTGGAATGTCTTCCATGGTATCCCGCTCTTCCCGGAAGCTTTAAACCCTCAAAAGCACTTCAAAGTGACAACACGTCCTTCGTTAGTTGTCAGCATTTCAGGAGTTTCTTTCGCTGGTTAACGACGTTCCAAACAGAATAGAATATTTTTTCGTTGTTCCATTTTGAGTTTCGACCGCACGCATTGCTCCTTCACTTCACGATGTGCAGTGAACCCTCAAATAAAACACCCGCTCGTAAATTTGTTCAGAAATGTCTTGACCACTCCGTCGGTGTCAATATTTTATAACCG
Organism: Eucriotettix oculatus; assembly: GCA_034510155.1. Taxonomy (NCBI): domain Eukaryota; kingdom Metazoa; phylum Arthropoda; class Insecta; order Orthoptera; family Tetrigidae; genus Eucriotettix; species Eucriotettix oculatus. The sequence continues at coordinate 37,441,851 of CM067382.1, forward strand.
TGAGCAGAATGACGTCATTCACAGAAGTGCCAAAGAGACTGCTGTATTTTTCAGGTTTTGTAAGTTTTGGCAGTTTTATTGTCATACAAATTGACTGGCCTGTTTCTAATAATATATAATTTCCGATTTAAACGGAACGCTGAGTATGGACGAGGCTCTAGTGTAATAGGGAACAGCTGTGGACGTAGTCGGAAGATCTGTTCGCCAGAGGCTTAGGGTCGGCAATGTTATTGCAGTGGCTTTATTCCGACGCCCGTTCCATGCCAGCGCTCCTGTGTTCTGTGTCCATTGTGTATGTTTGCGTGGCCCACGATGTTTGTTTGCGTATCGGAGCAAAGAGTGTACTTGTAACCGGAAAGCAAGCCGTGGCACCCACTAATTAACAACAATTCATGTAATACTAAATTTTCGTTGGAACATATTTATATTTTACCGTCGTTCTTTTGAAATATAGTTCAATAATAAATTAAAAGAGCAGACTGTTTTCTAATGCTCTTATTTTCAGTGACACTTATTTTTTCACTACCGACCGATTTTTACTGTGATGACACCTTTCAGGACTTTAATATAGTAATTTGTAAAAGAATGTTATTTACCGAGGGACATCGCTACTGAAGGTGTCCGAGATCACAATTAGAACTTGGTGAACCAGATAAATCTCAAATTACAATTCCTTTCCAAACTAGTAAAATATTATCCTTTCGACACAGATAATATTTACTATATTCATGTGCAACACGAAACTGAGGGTAATTTTAAAAAGCATTATGGAGTATTCTGAATGAAATAAACTTGTTATGAAATATTCCAGAGAGATAATTACGATAGAGTAAAAGAATGAAGTATACTCAAACGTTTCGAGCAGCCACAAAATATTTATGTGACTAGGGACCAGATTATATCAAGATAATTTGTCCGTCTCTATCTCTCTAAAAGCAAAAAAAGTATTCTTGATCCCTCTGGAGCTGCTGTTAATATTTCACGTTTAGAAGCAGTCAATCCAGACTGTCGAGCTGACGATTGAATCGAAATCTGTTGACGCCTCTGGTAGAGATTTCTGCTGCTGTAAGAGGATTAGCTTTTTTCCCTGCCCTCGCGCAATAGTCCCTTTTTTTTCATTCTAGAGAACTGTGCCAAGGGAGCTTGGTTTGATGTGCGGTTGAAATTATTGTTACCTATCGGTTAAGCTTTTAACAATGAGGATAGTTTTTATAGATGGTACGTGTCGACCATATCTTTTGATCAGCAGTGTATAAAACTGTGAATGCGGATAAAAAACATTATTCAACATTAATAAATGATTTAAACAGCCTCTTTGTCAGTATTTTTATAATTTAAATACCGACGTTTGGTTTCTCACTTGAGACTTCTTCATGTAAAAATTTAGCCGAAGGAGTCATTGAGTGAAAACTGAGAAACGAAACGTCGTAATATTTAATATTTCAGTTATAAAAATACTGAAAAAGAGGCTGATTAAATCATTTGTTATATTTTAACTGTCAGAAAAATTATTTAATTATTCAACATTTTAATTTCTTGTTAATCAAGAGTTGACACCGTGAGACAATTAATTAGTCTTTAAACAACCCGATTTATTTTTCAGTCCAATTCACATATCCTCCTCAGTAGCTTTCGACTATATTGTCATTTTCAACTCTTATCTAATTTACAGCAGCATTATAATTCTATTTACAACATTGTAGCAATCTTGCTATGTCATACTTGAGACACTCCACATATACTAAAAATAGGCCCAAAGGGTCATATTTTATTAAAAAAAACAACCTTTAATAGAATAAGACCCTTTGGGCCTAATTTTAGTATATGTGGAGTGTCTCAAGTATGACATAGCAAGATTGCTACAATGTTGTATTATAATAATTATAATGCAGCAAAAAGACTTAATATCTATTTGAAAATGACAATATAGCCGAAAGCTACTGAGGAAGATATGTGAATTGGACTGAAAAATAAATCGGGTTGTTTAAAGACTAATTAATTGATTGATATGAACCAGTCCTTTTAAATTAATTTAATTGACTACAGAAGAAAAATATTTCTGTTCCTTTTTAATAAAATGCACAAATATTGTCATATTTTTTATTAACAAATATTTTCTTCTTTTCCAGGTAATGAACCATGATATCTTGCTGGTGTGTGTAGTGAGAAAAAGTTCAACTGAAGGTAAAATTTGAGCAAAACGTACACTTTCAGATGTCCTCTACATTAATATAAATGAAGGATAAAGGGCTATATGAGAAATATAATGAAAAATATTTATTACTGACTGTGAATCTAAGGGCGATTATACTTATATGTAAAACATTGATATCAGATTTTTTCCCAGTTAGTATTTACAGGTATAAGATGGTTTACGAAGGATTGTGGAGAGATGGACATAATGCGTATTAGTTCATGAAGATTCGATAGGTCTTAAGTTGGTTAAAGAAGCAGAGATATTTGACGTGTATAATGCAATAGGAGTGTAAACGCGCTCTCCCTTTCGGAAGATTTTGGGTCATCAAAGTCGGAAATAATCGGGTGCTACAAAAGCAGTCTGCACAGTAAACAAAATTCCAGAGGGGAGCCCAGGCCGCAACCGGAAGTGAGATATTTGGGGACGCGCTCCTCAGACAGCTGATGTCTCAGCGAGAGCGCGTCCCTACGCCGCGCGTTGCCATGACGACGCCATCACGTGGTCCACGCCCTTGACCCACAACGGCCCTTCGTCCTTGGTGGGGATCGCTCCATGTGCTCCTCATCCGCCCACGTACCCGTCGTTCTAATTCCCCTGCATCACCACTAGATTCACAGTGTGAGTCGTCTACCACACTGCCGTCTAAAATGGCTCCTTCTGGAAAAACTGAATGTACAATTTCTAAAGTCGTATTCGCAGATTTTGTAAAACCTGCTAAAATAAATAATGGGCTAAAATAGCAAAGAAACTTGTCCAAATATACAGACAGCAGTAGTTTACAGTGAGCCGACACCTTTGCCCGCTAAATATATTTACACTTTATTAACCTAAATGTATCACCATCCTTGAAGTATAAACAACAGTCTTTTACTTTTTTAAGGATTTAATCTTATAAATTTCGTAAATAACGCTAACATTCTTTTTAAGTAATCAGTCGTGAGATAACATCTATATCTGTATTAATTTCTTCTCCGCTTACCTCTTCACATAACAGTTTCTTCCACACACAATGTCGGTAATTCTTAGACTTCCACACCGTGAAATCAATTTTCACAAACCATTCTTAGATTCACACTCCACAGTAGTCACGTTTCAAATATTCCGAAGTTCATACCGCTGGATGGAATTACCAAACTGAGAGTACCTTAAAATTTTCGAAACAAAATTTATTTTCATGGGGAAGTTCATGGATGGATGGGGGGAATGAACAACAACAGTTGTGTTTGTCCACCAGCTCCCCTTTTTTCAGGGAGAATAAATTACAGTGTAAGGACAATTATCTAAAATTAGTTTATCTGACATTTCAATAAATATTCAATGAGTTAGAATTTGTTTCCTTGGAGAAGTACACGGATTTGGCGGAGGGGGGAATGAACAACAACAGTTGTTTTTGTCCACCAGATTCTCTTTTTTTCAGGGATCTTAAATTACAACTCAAGGACAATTATCTAAAATATTTATAAGAAATTCAAATCACTTATAACAGCCTCTTTGTCAGTTTTTATTTTACTTTAATAATGAACTACACTACGTTACGTCCATCATGAAGAATTGTAGTGAACGTTTTGATGACTGCAAAAGGAGACTTTTGTGGCGTATTGATCGAGAAATGTGTGCTTAAAGCCGTAAAGAGAATGACTTAACTGAGGATCGAATACTCTATTTGCGTCTTCATTTTCAAATTATGCCGTCTGGCTGATATACGTGGTCATGATGACTATTCGTTAAACAAACAGAGATACGCAACATAAATATAATAACACAGTAATTTTTTGGCTCATCTCAACATAATACTGACATCAATACAATGATTGTCCTTAACGGTCGGATAATGCAGAAACATTAGTTCTGGTATGAATCATGTGTTATTAAAAAAAGAAGTCGCCTGTTAAAGAATATTCAATTACTTAAAATGGCAAGAAACATACATTTTTGACAGTTAATTTGGTGTAAACAGGTTTTTAGAGTTCAACCTGATGTAACTTGGAAAATTTTTAAAGTTCCAACAGTTGTTGATGGCGGCAAAACCGACGGGTGAAATGCTATACAAACGACTGGATTATCGTGTCTGCTAACTGCCTCACGAATCTTATTAGTTTTACTTTGTGTGTTGCGATTCTACTACTTCAATTGGGGTTTATCTAACAGTGTTACGGCACCGTAACGAATTGAATCGTTAAGCGTCTGGCTGCTGTTGAAATTGCTAGAGGTTCATTATGTCATTCAGTTCAATTTCACTTTCGAGTCGAGATCCTTGATAAAAAGTACTCTATAACAGACAAGCTTCGGCTGTAAACCCCTAATCGTTCGTTTTCGTGATTATAATCGTTGCGACCCTTCAGGAGATCAAAACTTGATAGGGCAAACTTTTTAATTCCAGCTGTACACTGTTAGGCATCGGGTAATAACGTTCCTCAAGTATCGAAGGACCATAATTCCGTGTTCGTAATTAGTATTTTTAAATGCATATTGCGTTTATGAAAATTAGGTATACTGATCAGAATACAAATTTATGCTAAGAAAATTACATTTTATTCAATATTTCGTAACATAAGCCAAGTCACGAACATTCATACTATTTCTGTCTTTGCAGTTCTACGTCTTTCACAATTTTTGTATTTACTTGGTTAAATATAATTGTAATTTATAAAAAGGGCAGTTAAATGTGAAGATAAAACGAAACAAAATGATAACCATTTGTTCATTTCAACAGGCATAATTATATATTAAATACATAGTTTATCTGACACTTTCGGCTGAAGGAGTGATGGAGTGAGGTCCTTGAAAAGCTAACTTTTTAAACCTGAAGAAGTCTCAAACGAGAGGCGAAACGCAGTACACTTAATATTTTAAATGTAATAGAAACTGACACAGAGGATGTTATGATTCATTTAATAATTATACATTATCCTGCGTCAATCTGTTTAAGATTTCGACCTAGTGAAATGGACAATTGGCTATGATTTTGTTTTATCTTTACTTTGTTACGTAAAGGGCGAACGAGAAAAAAGTACACATTAAATAATCTTGACGAATTTAATTCTTTAATGACGGTAAGTTTATATTTTTAAGATACACAGGTTAATGTAATATATGTGGAATATAATTAATTACGTAGGGCTACGAACATTTTATTGGCACCCATGCAATTTTCCAAGGGGTACGTAACAGTTTTAAAACAGTATCTTTCCCAAAAAATTCCTTCCCTTAAAAGTTAAACGTAATTATTCAGTATGCATTAAAATGTACGTGTCCTAATTTTTGCTGAGTAGTTATTTACATGCTCAAGGTATTCGGTTTAATGCTGGCAATGACGTATTCAGGAGACTACGGATAAAATAGAACATGATTAAACTGTTCTTCTGAAATTGTCAAACTAACGTGTGATATACATATTAAGTTAATTCAAATGCGAGCGTTACGAATTTCCTGAAGTGTTCTCTTCTTTCCGAGTCAAACCTCAGTTGTAATTTGCAAGCTATAAACGAACCTTGATAATAGTTGTGCGTTGTTTCCTTCACTTTCCCTGTCCTCTTCCGGTGAAACGTCACACAGCAATTATCGCACTTAGAAGTTGCTCGTCAGCAATTTCGTCAAGTTGCCTTATTAAAAAGAACTTGTCGTTTCTAGTTTTTTCGTGCAGCAATATAATGCCAAGGTGAATTTTTCTTCTTACATAAATAGTCCTCAGAAACATGAACTCGGGAACAAATTGAGCTATAAAAGGATCTCATAAGAGTTTAGAAAGTAACAGTGACTAATGAATTGTTCTGTACTTGACAGAAATCGCCGTTTCTGTGAATTGTCATAACTTTTTGATTTCGCATAACTGAGATGGCAGTCGATATTTCTGCCACTTCAGGTGCCTGCCAAAATTATCCTCATCCTCTTATATATTGTAACTATTAGCTTTGTTATCCAACAGCTGATCTCAGCCGTCGATTTTGAATTACGTAGTGAGATGGAGCGCCAGGTAATTTTACCAAGGAAAAACCGGCAATAGAGTTTTATTTTATTTTAAAACAACTGTTCATATATTCGAGAAATGAGAGAAAAACAATCCACAGGGCGTGGTCATAAATACACGATAATCTCCTACGCAACTCGTCGTCGGCTTAATTAGAAATCATAATCAAACACAAATCCGTGTTGGTGTCTCACTACTTTGATTCCTTAGTATGGTCAAGACCCTTCACTTATTTCTCGCCGACCTCAGTTACATCTTCATGCCATCGTTGCCCGTCGACGACTAATCCATATTTCTGTATGCTAACACAGTCCCATGTTCAACAATTGTTAGGATTCTGTCAGCAAGTTTGAGAAGAAGCCGACAACAGAGGAGTCTGTCCCGGCGTAGCTGCGTTTAGGGACGGAGCCGTAACTTCATGTTACAATATATATCTGCCATATCTGACAATCACGAAGGAATAATTGGAAAGATTTTCCTGATGCTATATCTGAAACTATTTTTAACAGCTTAATTTTCCTTAGTATATAAACTATTAGAATCATATATGAAATATAAGTTACCTCACATATGGCCAGTCTCATAAAAAATTTACCGATTTTTAGCTCCGAAGATATCTTATTGTGAAATGAAATTACGCACATATCACGCAACTCTCAGCTCCTGAGGGGTAACGAAGATAAAGCAACTTGTTATAAATCATTTTTTCACCCTGTGATTTCACTAATTATTTTTTGTTTGGAGAACAAAAAGAGATTTTTATCTTTGGGGGAGGATGTTTTATCTTTGGGTTATGGGAGCGATCGAAAAATTTACCAATTTACCCAATGTATTGGAGAAAAGCGAGATTAATACTGCCAACTGTTAAAATTTTTGTCAGTTTGTCGAAAAGCTATTGAAATAAGAAATCTGTGTTACAAGTTTGTCGTCTGGTTGATTTCCAAAATAGCACCACCCATAAGATCAACTTTCCTGAGATCGCTGAAATGAAAACTAAATCTAACCTGGTTTTTATAACGCACTTCTAATTGCAACGAAAGTTTGTACTTTCAGTTTGAACCTGATTTTCGTATAAAGCATTACCACGTTTGAGATTTTGTCGACATAATTTGTGACGTAGCGGTTGCTTTATTATTCTTTGTCGATGACATGATACAATTAGCTAGGTTCATTAATTTGCTTTATTAATAAATATATGAGAATACTGTCCCGAGGGTTATTATAAACTAGATGTCCTATATCTATGCGGAAACTTGTTGAAATAATTATGTGTTATTTTTTTCCAGATTAATGTATTATGCTAAAAGAAATAATTTATTAAAATATTTTTCCCTTCACATTTATATTTTATTAAATTATTGAGAAACAATTTTTCTGATTTAGAAGCGACGCTAGTATTTCAGCCCCTTACAATTGTTGCTCAGAACAAAAAATCTCTTTGCCTCACCAAAATGTTCCTTAACTCTTCTGAAAGTTGATTGGTGAATATTTCAGTCTATTCACATCTTGGAAATCTTTTTGTTCCATTAATATTTTATGATATTTTTTTTCTATTTACGCCTAACATATTCGTTATAAATCCCATAGAAGGACACAAAAATGGCTATTCTCGTTTCGATAGTATTTCATTTTTCTTGGCTGATAGTAATATTTAAAAATAATTTCAGAATAATAAACGAACTTTACACTGTTATTACTAACACCTCTTACGGCAGGTTGAAGGATTATCCATTTACCGCTATCTTCAAAATTTATTTTTACGGTTTTGTGCTTCGCTAACTCTTTGTATTTATTTATTCTTCTTTGATGTCTCGTATCGATGAAAATTTTGTCATATATTTTTGAAATTCTATTCAACACTTTTAATTTTGTCAAAATCATGTTTTATTCTTAGAAAACATTATTTTAAGACTTTTTCTAGACGATGTTATTGAGGACTACTGTACTCGTCTACAGTTACTGTAAAATAAACTGACGTCTTTGAACTGGAACCTTGGCTTTGAAATGTCACCGACCCTTCGTATTGAATTGCAAGTTTTTTTTGAGTGGTTGGGGGGGGGATTTAAGTTGCTATGTAGATTATGAAATTTGATGTGAAGTCTGTTGAGGGTTGACCCGTATCCGGCGAGAGTAATCCCAGGCCTTTGAACGCTGGCCTAAGCCTGTTTAAAATGTACTGGTCTGGTTTAAGCTTCTTGCAGCTCTGCGGTTATGCAAACCTGCGGACCTCTGCGGTGCTGCAGTCCAGCCTAGCAAGCAATAAACCCGGTCATGTTTAATATTCTACTTTCTGTAAAGTCCCCTATTAACCCGCGATGTTTACACTGTCCCTCGAGAGCCCTCAATGTTGGTTCGGTCGCTATTAGGCTGTCTCTTCTCTTCATCGTGGAAATGATTTCAGACAGTAGTCCTGTGTTTTTGCAGACACCTTTCCCTGTTACCATGTAAACGCTGTATTGGCTTAATTCCACAAAGAGGGACCAATCTAATTTAGTATTCAAATAGATCAGCATTACTCTCATTTTTAATTTAATTCTTTTCTGCTAATTGATTCAGGTCACTTTTTTATTTACTAATTGCTTTTTCCGAAGAAGACTGGGGCTAATAGATGCGAAAGGACAGTTAGTTTATTATCTCATGCGTCCAAATATTAACGCAAATAATATTTTGGAGGATGGAACGTCAAATAAAATGCGATCAGTTTGCTTTTAGGAAGATGTAGGGACAACAGAAGCAATATTGGCTCTGCGTATAATTTTAGAGGACACGATAAGAAAAACAGGCCTACGTTCATGGTATTTCTAGATTAGGACAAGCGTTTGATAGTGTTAACTGGAAAAAAACTATTAAGGATTTTGAAGATAAGAGGATTAAAATCTCGAGAAAGAAGAGTTATCTGTAAATCTACAGAAGGCAGTCAGCAGTTATTAGAATTGAAGGGCAAGAAAAGAAAGCAGAAATCGAGAAAGGAGTAAGACAAGGATGCAGTCTGTCACCCGTGCTTTTTAAATTTTATATAGAACCGGCTATGAAGAAAGTTAAAAATGAATATGGAAAGGGAATCAAACTGCAAGGTTAAAAATAAAAGCTGGAAGGTTTGCTGATGATATTGTGGTATTAGGGGAGTCAGAAAAAGACTTGGGAAACATAATAAATGGACTCAACGTTGTCAACATAAGGATAATAGAGGGAAAACGAAAGTGATGGAGTGTAGTATGGGAAATAGTGGAATAATAAAGGTTGTTAAATTGGGAAGGGATATTTTTAGGAAACTAAGTAATTCTACTACTTGGGAAGTATAATACCTAGGGATGGTAGAAGTATGGTAAACATAAAGAATAGTATAGCACAGGCAAGGAAGGCTTTCGCAAAAAACAGGAATTTAATTATGGCTAATATACGTACGAATCTTAGGAAGTCGACATGCCAAGCCATTTTCCTTCCTATGTAATTCTTAATATTTACTTATCATGAAACAAGCCGCTTCATATCAGTATTTGTGACAAATATCTTTTCTCTTTCCTCTGATAAAACTTTCCGCCATATCTTGTCTCCTCTCTTCAATTGCCCATTTGTTAAAAGCTTTTAAACTTTCATTTACGTTGAATGTCCAATTGTGAATATATTTTATCGTAATACTTTAGATTATAACAAAATATTTCTACAAATCCTTTTAACATTTACGAGTACAAAAGTAAACTTGTGACAGAGTGCTTTTATTTTACCAAAGGCCAAACTTAGTGACCGCAACTATTCACATGAACACGGATGGCCTCGACAAGTTTGGCGAACCCATTCATCAGTAAGTGGTTGACGATTCCCTGGGAAGCCACTGATCTGTAGTCCACGACCGGATACTACCATGAATAAACAGAGATAAATGTTATGCTTTATCACGCTTCTCTTGCGGCGTGCTTTTTATATCTGACTTGGGTAAATAATCCTATATTTACTGCAAACAAAGTATGTTGCTGCTGACTGGGTGCAAATTTGTACAAATGTCGATAAACCAGCAAATGGCTAAGAAAAACTTTTCTGTCCTTTTTATATAAGACTCTAAGGTAACCGTGAAGGTCGCATAAGTTCATAGTGTAAGTATTAAATCATATTCCATTGATCCCACGGAGAAGGCGAGCTTCAAGGATGTGGAACGAGTCAAAGATTGAACATGAATTTTTTAAATTTCTTATTTACTATTAACTCTATATTTAACAATAGCATATGCTTGGGTTCTACAGAGAAGACAGAATATATAATTTGTACCTGATATATAATATTGATACTCAGTCATACTAATGTCTCAACAATGTACTATATCTATAATCAGGTCTACTCTAAAATACACTCAACTCCATGAATTCATCAGAGTAAAAGGAGTGGCTTAGTAAAAAGATAGTTCATGTTTGAACTTGTTTGTATTTATTTTTAACTGTTTAATGGAGGTTGGAAGTGTATTAAAAATGCTAATAGCATTATAATGAACACCATTTTGTGTTATAGTTAGAGACTATCCTTCTTTGTATAATTTATTTTTATTTCTAGTATCAAATCTATGCATATCTGAGTTTGTTGTGAATAGTTGACTGTGATTGAATATATTGGTAATTAAGAGTAAGTATTCCCATTTTTTAAGAGCCCCCTGCAAGATGTTTTTCGTGAAACCTGACATAATATTCTGACAATTTTTTTCCTGTAGAATAGAAACTGTGTCTTTACCTGATGAATTTACCTAGAGTGAAAATAAAAATAATCAGAGAACGATATGCATTGCAGAGCTATATTCCACATTTGTGTTACTGTAATATTTCAGTAAACGTATTATTTGTTGATATTTTTTACAGTGCATTGCTGTAACCATTTTCTTTTCATAGAATGCATTGTGTCAACGAAATGTTAAAAATCACAGGAAATATTGTAATGAAAATATTCAGTTATATTCCCAACCTAAGAAAGCGTATGTTACTTATTAAAGTTTAGTGAGATTAAGACAAATGAAGGAGTACTGTGAAACACGAAAAAAAAATTAAAACTCAATTAAGGAAACACACAATTCCGCAAATGACATGTTAGAGTATTACATACAACTAAAGAATTTCCTTTCTCGTTTATTTTGTCGATAGTATAATAATAAAATAAATTATAGACGTCAAAAATAATTTAATTTAAACTAAAACTCGATTTTCGGTCCCGGACGTTGTGGCAGCAACATAAAATTTTAATTAATGAACTGAAGAAATTTCGTATAGTTGGGGACGTAACGTTTTAATTAAAATTAAATTTTTATACTTTTGTCCATTATTTATAATATTCAGTCAAATAATTAAGCTCAAAATTGTTATTATGGAGCGTGGCGTTATATGGGTGCGAAACGTGGATGATAGGAGCTCCGGAAATAAAAATATTATAAGCCTTTGAAATGTGGTGCTATAGGCGAATGCTGAAAATCAGAATGGTGGATAGAGTAAACAACGAGGAAGTTCTAAACAGAATAATGACCAAGAAAAGGGATAGATTAATAGGCCACGTTTTAAGGCACGAAAGTATTGTAAAATTAGCATTAGAGGGAAGTTTGTGTGGGTTAATAACAAAAGAGGGCGGCCGAGGATAGAATACGCTGAACAGATTAGGGAGAATTTTGGTTATGCTAGTGATAAGGAAATGAAAAGGCTTGAGAAGGTCTTAGGACTGAATACCACTACAACAAGCATTGCCATGAAATTATCAAAACAATTATTTTCGTTTAGATAATTTTTAAAAATTTATTTTTATAAATTATTTGTTTTGAGTCTAAATATTCCTTACGCCTCTGAAGATTAGTGAAAATAATTTTTTTAGTTAAAAAATATTACGGCTAAGCGATATTCTATTCCTTATAAAATTCTGGTTTGTGAGGTTTCGAGTGATGTTTGGCGTGGGCGTGAATGTAAAAACAGAAGTTAAAGTGAAATATTATTTAGAAATAAATATACTGGATTGAAAAATAAAGAGATGTCAAGAAGAGGAAATAGAAAAAATATCCACAGTGATGAAGGTAGCAAAAAGAATCCGACTCGTCTCAAGAAAAATGAGGTGATTTCTACATTCCGTCATTAAAAGATGAAAAATCTGAGAAAGACGTAGAAGTCTTGAATTTATTTTACTCTTATATGATTTATATGCATAGAATCGCCGGTCCTCGTTCAGATACTATATTAGGAAATAATGTTGGAGGTCAATAACCGTCTGGCCTTTCGCTCTTTAAACAAGAACATTGAATTACAAATACCAATGTTCATTATATATTATTTTTACTCACGGCTCTCTCACTTTGGAGAAAATCATCATTTAATGTGAAGTCCCAATTGAATGATTTCCATTAAGCTTCTGAAACACAGGGTTTATGTTTGAACCGCAAAATGTATTTGGTTTTGAAAAGCGTCACTGAAATTGCTCGATAATGTTAAACATTGCGGTTTAGTATTTATAGTGATGAAACTGCGATGTATTGTTTCCACATTACTGGTAAATATGCAAGCCCAAAGCCTGAAAAGAAAAATCTTTTCACTCCGATTATAATGTTGAACGGGACTGAATAGTGTATACCGAATTGTAAATGCTCTATCATCTATAGAGCAATACAATTGAACGCTGATTTCAGTATATGGTATTTCACTAAAAGCAATTGGAACATTCAGAAAATTGATAGATGCAAATGGATTGTTGATCCACTGGTTAAAGCATTCAACTGAAATAAATAATAAGTCGAGACTTAATATCTATTTTCATACATTTTGATTGTAACATGCAAAAAGATTTCCTTATGAATACAAGTTACCGTATTTGTAATACAATTAAGTAATGATATAAGATCAGATAATATAGAGTAAAATCATGAGTCCTTATTTTTTGCGAAAGCCTTTCTTGCTTGTTCTATCCTACTCTTTTTGCTTACTATACTTCTAACATCCCAAGTAGCAGAGTTCCTTAACTTCCTTCAAAATATCCCTGCCTAATCTAATAGACTTTGTTATTCGACTATTTCTTATACTACGCTCCGTCACCTGGGTTTTACCTCTATTAATCCTCGTTTATGCCCTTTTTGTGTTTTCCAAGTCTTCTTCTGACTCCCCTAATAGTACAATATGATCGGCAAACCGTCAGGGTTTTATTCATTCTCCTTGTAATATGATTTCTTTTCCATGTTCCTTTTTAACTTTCTTCATCGTCTGTTCTATATAAAAGTTAAACAGTAATGTTAACAGACTGTAACCTTGCCTTTATTTATTTTTACTTTATTTCCTTGTCCTCCAGTTCTAATTACTGCTGACTGCGTTCTGTAGAGGTTATGTATATCTCGTCTTTCTCGATATTTTATTTTCGTCCTCTTCAAAATCGTTAGTAGTGTGTTCCAGTTTACATTATCAACGGTTTTATTTTTAAATCTACAAATGTCATGAACGTTGGACTATTTTTCATTATTGTCTTCTAAAATTAGACGCATAGCTTCTCTTGTCCCTACATTCTTCCTAAAACCAAACTGTTTCTGTCTTCTTCTGTATGGGTATAATTTTGTTGTTACTAAAATCTTTCTGGTGTTCTTCCTGTTTCGTAGATTTTGTAAATTATCCTGAACAGACATGATATTGCCTATCAGCCCTTATCAGGAAATGTATTATAATAAATTATGAATAATGAAGATGTTTGGAAATATGCTATATCAAAAATTTGTTCGATAATATTACATGTTTCTGTATTTTTCGGGTAACAGTTGAAAGCTGTTATTGTTATTGAATTCATTACGAATGCCATTCAGCTGCAAAGAAAAAAAGAGTCATGTTTCTTCTTGTCACTGGGGTTTACTTGCGACAATGTAGCTTAACGTTTCGACCGCTAGCTCCGGAATCATCAAACGATCTTATTTCAGACACTCGCTGCTAAGCTGCAAAAATTAGTGTCTCTGAAATAGGCCCCCACTGGATGGGCCAAAATTGCTATCAAAAGCCTAGTAATGCAGAAAGATAGTTTATTTTCCCCGTTGCGGTGTGCGAATGCCGTGGGCGTCAGTGTGATGCACGTGCGGACAGCGTGTCTCGGCCACGTGGAACCGCGAAATTCACTTTCCCTTGGGCACTCACGCACGCACACACACCCACCCACCCACCCACACACACTCCACTCCGACTACCTTGCAGCTGTTCCGTTCAGATCAATAGTTTGTGATGACACGGATGAATGGCACACAAGGTCTGCTTACGTAAAGTGTCGCCGCCGACTGCAGCGCCACTGGCGAGCGGAACGCAAAATCAATACAGTGCTGTGAGTGGCGGTCATTTATTCAGGAGCAGGTGGTCCGTTCGCCACCAGACCACGAATTGCTCGTAAAGCAACAAGAAATACTATCTCCACGCAAACAATGTTTACGATTGGCCAAGTTGCGATATAATTTCTCTGGTCTCCCCCTCTCCCGCCGAAAACCCCTTACATCAATTTCGTTTAGAAGCATCTTTATCTGCTGCGGTCTCCCCCTCTCTCTGTATTGTAATTTACCACTAACCTTTATTACGACCGAGAGTAAATATACCGATATTGTTCCGCCAGTGCTTTCGTGAATATCACTTTAAAAGTGTTCCTTGTGAAATATGACTTCTCTTTACCGCGAGGCTTCAATGGCAATATTATAACAGAAGAATTTATGAGTAAAATTCAATTGACACACAACAATTGAACACAGAAAACAACTTTATTTTGTTCAAATATTATCCAGTATATAAGCACACACTAGGAAAATTCCCTGCGAATAGAAAAATGCTTAGCAATAATAATTATATGTATTGCGAAAAATTACTGTTACAATAGAATTTACAACATCAGCATAAAGTATCTGTCATCAAGTTGAAACATACTTTTTATATGTTACCAGGTTGATTACAGCAAATCCAACTTTATGAGAATACGCGAAACCTACGAATAATAAATTATTAAAAAAATTTTCTTCCAAATTTTAATTTCTGCTTTAATGGTCATTAAATTTATGTTATTATTATTAAAAAAGAGTAAAATATCATTTTTTAATTAATGATAAATTAAGAACTTCTATTTCGCTCAAATAATTAATCAAATTAACCAGTTCAGTCTTAAATTAAATTTATTTAAATTCCATAAAAAGAACAAGTTCACCAGTGTTTCCAACCGTGTCATTATCATACCTTAATATTTTTCAAATGAATAATTTTTTTACAGCAATATTTACAACCAGTTTTAGACGAATACTTGTTCAAGTAAGATTGTGACGATAATGTCCGTTGAAGGTATTGACGTAAAACTAATAAAAATTATTTAAAAAATATAACATGATTACGACTTATGGTCGTAAGCTCCTGGTGAACTTTTTTGTTTAATGGAATGAAAATGTATTTAATTGAAGACTGGTTTATTTGCTTTTTTGAGAATATTTATAGTCCTCCCACGAATTAGAGTATTCCAAGAATTATTTGTTTAATTATGAAAGAAGTTCATAAAAATTTGAGTAAGAAAGTTACTTTTTAAAATATAAATTACACTATTGTGTAATGCCGCGATGCCACAATTTTTATGAAACCTTGATTGCAACTGAAGCCTTGTTATTATTAAATACTCCATGAACAAGTCGTGCCTTCTGTTCATAGAAATAAATGGTTGAATAACGATACAGAAGATGAGAATTTGGGATCCATACCTAGAATTCTCTTCCTAATAGACCTTGAAAAGGAAGTAGGAATTAAAAAAATTATATATGCATGCGTTGTGTTAAAATAAATTAGTACAAAAAATAATAAATCACAAGTGAATTGCTCTTCGCACTAACATACAATATTCAGGACTAAAGTGAAAATATCACCAAAAATCAATTACATTCATGCAAGAATATGTATTTTGTCGGAAACTTAAAGAGGTGTGCAAAATTGCATTGGTAAATTTGTAGGATGGTTTGAACGAATCTATACTATCTTTATTAATTAGGAATCCTGTTGTTAAACCCAAAGATGTGTTTCAGGAAAACGATCGTTAAAGAATTATTAATATATACTTATACTCGTATAGAATTACAGAAAGTTATAGGTAATTATTAATCATCTACCAGATTGATATTGTTGGGTTATTATAGAGAATTTGACAACGATAATAGTGGTCGTAGAGTTAGTTGGTAAAGGCAATTGTGGGTTGCGTCGTTGAAGGGCCGAATTTGCTCCGCGGGAGCCCTTTGACTGAGAGACTTTGATGTCCCCCGTCTATGTCCTGTCTCTAGTGTGCCACTCAATCACCTAATCCGCTAATTTCCATGTACACTGCAGATTAAATACCAGCCAACAGCCCAGAACAAGCGGTCATTTACCTGTGGGAAAATTTCTCTCCCTAAGTTGACCAGTAATCGTTGGGTACTTAGCTTAACTTGCCACATAGAACCGAATAAATGTTTTACGTTTCCTCTTCTCGTTAAATAGTGATATAATATTTAAGTGTAGAAAATTGTTTCTCAGTTAGTATGATAGAGAAAAGTGATTATAGGGTAGAATCTATCATTGATTGAAAAATTCGAAAATAAAATGGGAAACTATTTACTTAGATGAATTTATGGGCGCCACGTTGTAGTACGAATTAAAAGAAATATTAAATAAAAATTTAAAATCCTACAATTATTCCAAGAAATAAATAAAAATACTATTAACAGAAGAAAATGAACTAAGTTAAAAAATTATGCCTACTGCTCCTTCACGAAATTCTACGCCAGGTTACCATGTAACGGTACCGTAACTCGAAAGAATTTTATGTGTAAAAATTAATATCCTTAGCGTCAGAAAAACTAGGAAAGAAACTCCCGACTTCGTACCAGAACAGGTGTTCTGTCGCAGGGCTGGAAGCAAAGTCCGGTTCATTCGACGACCACGTGCTTTCACATCTGCTTGTCACCGTCTTCCAAGTTCCCTACTCCATCAATTCTGACCAAAATGTCTCTCGCTCCATCTGCCCTTCTGGCTTCTTGTCCTCCCCTCTCCCTTTTTCGTACAGTTCACCTAATTGGTGGAACCTGTCTTAGCACCAACCCCATCCAAATCTGTTACCAATTTCCAGATTGGATTGTGGAGAAGATTCTCCCCCCTCTCTCTCTCTGGCTGCGTTCTGGAACTTCCGGGAAATCGTCTGCCTGTGGGCTATTCTTAGCTGGAAACTAGTTCAGGGAATTACTATTGAAATAATAAATAACAATTGAATTAAAGGAGAAAATTGCGCTATAGTAGACAAAATATTTACCTTATTGTTAATTTTAAAACTAACTGATAAGTCGTACATTTTCTACACTATGTGTACACAAATCTTAGTCTTTATTCAAGTCGTAAATAAATAAAACACAATAAATAGAAAAATTTTAATTAAAAATAAGGCGTTTCATCCCTTACTTTCAGGACCCCTTCAGTTCTCCGATTAAACCTTAACAGAAATTTTGTGTTCCTACCGTAACATCCAGACCCCTGGAGAAAACGTTTCGTCCCCAAATTTCGGTATCTCTTCAGTTCTGTAATTAAAACTAACAGAAATTTAGAGTTAAAGTGTTAATTATACAGATGAAGAGGTTCCAAAAATTGGGGACGAAACGTATTATTTAATTAAAAATTCTTGTAATTCTGACTTAATCTTTTGTTATATCTCATTTATATTATCTGAGATAAATATTACTTTATTAACGAAGCTTAATTAACTGTTATTTTATAATATTTAACCATTCGGCTTCTAAATTATTTTTAGGGGGATGGGATAGCGTAACATTGCATGAATGATCCAAAAAGTTCAAGGCTATACGTTATGCATTTTGTTGTAATAATAAATAATTTACAGTCATCTGCTATTAATACATTACTTGAATTTTTCTCTAAGTAATTCATACAAACAAATAGCAACACGCGTAGGAAAATATTATTCAATTGTAACGTATTGTAAAATATTGGGAAACGAGTTCAGAAAATTTTCCCTTGCTCCAACACCGGAGCTTCCATGATTTTCAATTACCTGACGATTTTATCAGAAATGATCTTTATTAAATTATATTTCCTATAGGAGCATTGGTTTTTAAGTTTTGTAATATAAATAATTAGGAAAGAACATTAAGTTAACTATTAATAATCATGTATTTATTATCTGTCAAAAATGACAGCTCGTATATTAACTAGAGTCAATATTTCCTGTTTTATATTTATTTATAATAATCTCTGTAAGGCTTGAAAGGTTTAGTATACTGAAAATTTGAAAGGAAGAAATTATAAATTGTTTAAAGGAGGAAAACATTTTACGACAGAATATTTAATAATAAAGTAATTATTATTTGCAAGACATTTGCAGACTGTGTTAATAAATTAAAATGAATTATGAACTAAACCTGTATCACATATAGAAAGTAAACTGACAAAATTATTATTCAAAAATTTATGGAACAATATATTCAGTTTTTTTTAATGTAATGAGATTGTTTCCGTGGATAAGTTTACAAATTCAATATGATTATGTCACTGTATTAAACTGAATGTGAATTTAATGATATATCAGGCGTATTTTTAATTTGCTCTTATTTATATACATTATTTTCCTAATAGTAAATATAAGCGGTTAAACGTTAAATGTTTGTTGCTATTTATTCGCAGCTGTGTTTGTTCAATAATTATTTTATTGATGTATTTGTTAGTTAGGATGTATAACCGAGCAATGTCGTAATGTAGGAAAGTTTTGAGAGCGGGCCAGAGTATTATTTACCCAATCCTAGCTGTCCTGCATCACAAGCGCGAATTTCTTCCTCGCTTTCTGATTATCGCGCCTGATTGAGTTCTTTGCAGCGAGATCTGCAAGTTAAACTTCTCTCCTAATTTGCTGCGCTCTGCCCAACTCGCTGACGCAGTCGGTTAACTTAAATACCATTGTTATTATTGCGTATTTGTAAGGCTTTGCCACCTTCCGCAGTGCGGGGCCCGCTTTCCATCTCCTTTGCTCCCTACGCGCGTTACTCATTAAAATCTGACAAAAGCGGCTGGTTGCCTTGGCAACAGACATCGTGTCAACTTGTCGACGCAAAACAGTGGAAGAAGTCCGCAGCTCGACCTGATGCAGTCGCTAAACAAAGAGTGCAGACACGAAGCTCTGGTTTAACCTTCGACCTGTTCGATTCTACACGGTTCCTGTTTTCTAATTCATGTAACTACAATAGACTGTATAAAAGAAGAATGAAGCTCGAATAAAAATGGAAATATTATACATTTGTAAAATTCCTCTTTACATTTTTCTTAATGTATCAAAACGTATTCAAATAAATTTCAATCCCACTTCACTGTTGTGTCATCATTTTCTCGATTGCACGAAACATGTACTTGAATAATCTTTAGAAAGAGTCGAAAATTCTTTTACACATTTATACAATGCTATGAGGCATGTATTGCAATTAAATGAGTAAGAGAATAATTAATAGTAAGCCAAAAGTAGTGAATATACTTTTAAATAAAAATCTAGGCACCTGTATTAACTGTGATGGTATTTTCATGTTGGAAGTATTGCCTATCTGAAAATTTTCTGACTTCTTGTGATTAATATGTCTCAAGAATCTCAAATTCTGTTTTTTATAGTCGCTTAAACATCTAGGACCATTAGCAACTTTCTAATTAGATAAGTTATTTCATGTTTGGTCAAATTTTCTCAGTGAAGGTACATACAGAAACACCCAGGCCCTTGCCAGGAATCGAATCCGTGTCTCCTGTGCTACGAGGCTGCGACGCTAGCCACTACACCATAGAGGCCGCAGAGAAATAGTTGTTGCTCACCATTATTAACATCATATTTGAAAATCACAACTGATCCAGCCTTGCTGCCTCAGTTTCTCCATCAATTCGCCTCTTAATATATGTTCCAGAAATATTTAGATACCTTCCGAGTTTCAATTTCCTTTCAATTGGATTTCCTTTTTTATCTAACTAGAACTACGAAAAAGTGAGGATATCATCATCGTAGAATGAAGTGACATATATTTCGAATTTTTTTCTTCAAAATTTACCTTTAAAATACACGTGAAATGGAGAACGAGTAAAATACCAATTACTTTAATAATTAATTTTTTTATAAACACTGTACCGATGTTTTAAAATATGTAACTTACAGACTGACAATATCATTTCACCTTAGCGAACAATTCAGTGCTATTTATTCCTAATTGATGAATGGCCGCTTGGGAAAAGAAGTAAAGTATCGTTTTTAAATTATGTAATGAAGAAGAAGGACGTACATACAAATATAATACCTGATATGAAAGTAACAACGCATACTAAGAATTAAAAACACAGATAAGGATAATTTTATGACAATAAAGAAGAAAATAAAATTAAAAAACTCAGTAGCAAAATGCCCCTCCTCCCCATTTCATTTATATAAAATTATACTAGTATGTTCAGCAAAAGACAAACTAAACCGTGAAAGAAGGCAGAAGGTAGGACAACAAGCAATTAGACGGCAGCATTAAAGAAATTTATACTGATGGATAGAAAAAGAAAAGTTAATAAGAAAACTTCTTCCCAAAACATCTATACAACAGTGGAAACTAAAGCAATAGAACTAGCAACCGAACACTCCCTTAAACAAAGACAAAATACATTTTACATACTTTTACATGCACCAACAGCGTCAAAATCGATAAAAGGCAGTTCAAGAAACAACAATATGTTAAACAATATTGTAAATAATATTCTACTGGCCAAAAAGGATATTTTCTTTCTTTCTCCATGGCTCCACAGCCCATTGAGGGCCTGGGCTGCCATCTTGCATGACACATTCCGAATTTGGAGTGACACATGGTCAGCGTATCGATCCTCCAACAGTCTTAATCGCGGTCTTCTCGACCATGATAACACAAACATCCAAGCTCATGCCAGGATTCGAACCCGGGACCTCTGGGTTGTGAGGCAGCAACGTTAGCCACTACACCACAGGAGGTCGGCCACATTATTAATACGTGGATATTTAATGGTATCCGATGCAATGACATCGCAGACGAAAAAGCCAAAACAACAGCAGCCACGAGGGAAGAAACAGGGGAAGGATATAATTTGACCTGAAATGTCATATTAGAAAACAAGCTTGCATAGAATGGATGAAGAACAGAAGAAAATAGAAGGTAGGTTCCATTTTTTTCTTTCTTTCTTTCTCCATGGCTCTACAGTCCATTGAGGGCCTGGGCCTACCGAGTCGACTGCGGACTGTCATTTTGCATGACACATTCCGAGTTTGGAGTGACACGTGGTCAGCGTATCGATCCTCCAACAGTCTTAATCCCGGTTCCATACTTATATATAAAAATCTGTCTAGCCTCTCCTTATTTCCAAAAAACAAAACCTTCACGAGAAAAGAACAAGTGGCCCTATTTCGTATTATCTCGATTAGAAGCTCACACACGATTATTTATTTTCTAGAGACGAGCCACTTATATGCGAAACTTGAAACATACAGATGGCAATAGAACAAATTATTTTAAACTGCAAGAGGTTTAACATAACGCAGAATTTATCTCCCCAGATGACACCCAAAATTGCTAAACGCAGAACAGGAAGAAATAATAAATGTTATGAATTTTCTGAAGGATACGAACAACTTAAAAATGATTTAATTTCAAGGTTTCAGATAAATTTATCTAACGTGTTCTAGTTATACTATGTAGTATTGTATTATTGGTTGTGTACCATTTTCAATGACCTTAGTAGTCGACCCAACGTAAAACTTCGATAAAAATAATTTTCCTTGTGACCTGACAGGAAATATGTAGTAGCCAAATTTATTTCCCTCTAGGTCATCTTAATCGAGTTATGTATTTGTTCCACAAATCTATAATGTGACTGTTTCCCGAAGGAAGTTACTTTTTCGCTTGTGGTGCGCGCGGTTTTCGATACACCTAGTCTTGCTATTTACCTCGCCTGTGGGTTGGGGAAAAATCCTTGAGCATGCGATGGAAACGGAAGGAACCGTGTAATGAATTGAAGACCGGAGCTGCAGCTGCTCGTAGGAAATATTTTGGAGAAGCAGGCGCAGAAGCCGCAATGTGTACACACGGGGAGCCATAAATACCCGCCACTGGCGCTCGATGAACTGCCGCCGACTCTTGAGAACAGTTTTAGGCTTCCGACCACTCGAACACGTCCCAAGACCACGAAATATGAGGCCTTCCGCGTTATCATAATGGCGTCGTGGGTGGAGGATGGGGGCGAGAGAAAATTCAGCTCTACAGACCCGATTTAAATGCCACGGTGTCGCTTTTCACTCCAGCGTAGGCAACCAACTTGACAATAAGCTTTCCTTCATTATGTTGGCATAACAGACGAAGAAACAACGCAGATAGTTGTTTATTGACCAGGCCAAAAAAAGGTATTAACTTGATTACGGAGTATACATTAGCCATAAGATGGAATGTTTAATTGAAGGTAATTTTTTTTATATTTGGCCCATAACTGGCGATGCGTCATGATGGTCCATTTCTGTAAACTTCCGTGGTTACAGGGCATCCTTCTGTTAGCCGATGGTTGGCCCGTGACTTCGTACATTCACTATTTTTGCACAGTAAACTACATAGCATCATCGTTAAACTTTTAAAGCACGCCGTCAGTTTCATCGCTAGTTTGTTGTAAGCAAAGCTGAAATCCGTAAAAAAAGATTTCATGCTCCAATTTTTCAGGTTTAACTTAAAAATGATGGCTTTGAAACTTGTCTGAAGGAATACAAAAGTTAAAAAAGGCTATTTTAGTTCATTTAAAAGGATTTTGGAGCAGTAACGTATGGTTAAATATGATTGAAATATGGAGAAGTTTTTTCGGATAAATAATGGAATACCTGAAATAGTTTTTACAAGTTTTCCACAAAAATCCAAATGTGGAAAGTGAAAATTATTTAAAAAAATAATATTATAGGTGAATTATTATCATGTACTCGACATATAAGGGATCTTAAAATTCATGAATGTGTTATGTTTTTAATTTCAAGAAGCGTCAATGTTTGTTCGTTGTACAATATAACAGACTTTATTAATGAGCATCTTGAAAAAATATGTAGTGCAATTACATTTAATTTTAATACTTCTGCCGTTAGTTTCTTCACAGAAATGTGTCCAGATTTTAATTATATGTTTTAATCATTGATGTGGTTTTTAATGAAAACGATTTCTGTTTTGTTTCAGGTACGTTTCCAGTTTTTTTATTTGAGATTGGAGTTTGTTTAGCTAACTGTAAGTACATGAAGTTTTGATCTAATAAGAGACCAAACTAAAATCGCTGATTTCATGAATCTTTATGGAATAGTGTATACGAGTTATTTTAAATATCAGTAACGTAGGAAACGACCTTTGATGGCTGAAATACCGTCAAACTAATATTCAGATTATTAGATGTCTGATTTTTTCCTTATTTCGGAACACAAGTAGAATTTATATCCTGTAAAAATTAACTTATCGTCGTCTTGCGGTGTTAAACAACAGATTTTTGTTTCAAAGTGCGTCATTTTTGCTCTACCGAACATCAATTTTATTTAAATTACCTATTTTGAAACTTTTAGTCACTTTAGTTGAACATTATTTTCTAATCTATTGTTTGTATGGAGACAATTGAAAATACTTCCACTTGTACAGTTACTTAAAAAAGAGTTCAACGTTTCTACAGTCTTTTGCTCTTGTTATCAAGTCTGTAACATGTATTTTACTTATCAAACTTAAGGACCCCGGTTTGGTCAGGTTGTTTTTTAGTGCATACGACATCAAGAGGTAGCCCTGATAAAAGTCTAAGAACCTGAATTACGGCGCCATTTTTTCATCCTGACCCTTTTTAAATATTTGATGAATTTTAATACTGAGCTTTGTTTGAAAGCATTTTTTGTGTTCTGAATTGCTTGTTAACATTAACGCAGTGTAAAAAGGATACGATAAAGCGATATTATTTATTAATTATTTAATGTTGTTCTACATTGGTGGAAGCCAATGGTAATAAAATATGAGATGGGGTTAAATTTACTTATTATGATTAATTAATTAAGCTAATATAATTCATTATTGGGGGACATATAGTTTCAAGGAGACAGAAATGAATTTAAAATCAAAGTAGAGATTTATTTTAATAAGAATAAAATTATATCCAATAGTAAATTTATGTAGTGACGAAACTCATTAAAATCAGGTAATGTGTGAGGTGAACAAAAACAGAAACGTTTCTGTGGCAAATAGACCTGGTAATGTGAAATTCTAAAAATTTGATATCAAAGATACCGTAGAAAACTGCAACTGTATTCTCTGGTGGTGACCTGCTTCAGATTGACGATTTTTGAGGCGCCTCTCGTTGCGTTGACTACGTAAGGATGATCTGGCTCCATGCCGAAAATCTACTAAAATTTCTACATCTTCTGAGGCCTCAATAACTTCATCCAACTGTCACTTGCGGCCCGACATTTAATGACCGCTCAGCCACAGAATCGGCTGCAATTTCAAGTAGCACCCATTGGTTAGAATTTACACAGTTCTGCCAATAGGAAAAAAAATTAGCAGCAGATGTGAACGAGTGTCTTCACAAATGTTTTTTATTAGTTACGCGAAGTATCTGTTTCCAGTACGCGTAGCTTCCGTCTAGACAGAAGGAATTGCAGCTGATTTTAGCAACGATTTATTGTAAACATATAAAAATAAGACTGTTATTGGAATCTTCAAATAAGTTTCGATATTCGTTTAAACTTTTTTGATACGTATAAAAAAATCCGTTTTCGTTTTTATAGGTATTCAATCTATTTTTTTATCCTTATTTTGTGTTTCTTCTGTAGACACCGTTCTTGTTCAGTTTTATTTCATCTTTGTCTTCCTTACTTGTATTACATACCACACATATTGGTATAACCAGAAGTTATTATTCTTCATACGAGGCACGCATTCTGTGAATGTGAGCTATAGTTACATAATATAAAATTATTATCAATAGTAAATCAAGGAAAGGAGAAAGAAGTCCACAAGGCGACACTAACTTATAAGGGGATGAAAGAGCTGAAGCGTGGTGGTTTCGCAGTGGCACAAATGGGAATTAAGTACATACTGGTGTACTTCGAAATGCCTGCCGGCCGGATAATTCCAATGCAGTAATTAAAAGCATGAGAAGCAGCAGTTTCCCCCGTACGTCTCTGGAGGCAAATGCCAACGCCAAATTAGTCAGGCAGGCGGCTGGTTCCCTGTCATTAGGAGCCCTGCGGGGGAGTACAAACGTCTCACAAAATATCTGTTACCCACTAATATCATACGGAGTGAGCAACCTCTTCCTTCTACTTAATTCAATTCCTCCTCCAGGGTAGGGACATGCAAGCTGACTCTCCTTGCGAGAGCTCGACTGAAGATATCTTTTGTTATTGCAAAGCGACGAAACCGATTTGCCTCCAGAAGACGCGAACTACTACTGACTGCTATTTCAGTTAAAACACAGCACATTAAAAATATGGATATGAAAATCGTAAAAGTGGATTCAAATTATAGTCAAGACGCTGTGGAAGAACAATAATAATACAGCCCATGATGAAGCAAAACTGAGAAATAAGAATTTTCCGAAGCAGAGTGAGAAAAATAACTGGAAAGGAAAGAAATGTGTAGAAATATTGGAGGGAAAAGTAACTAGCAAGAACGGTAAATGATCTAAATTTATGCAAGAAGAAATCTTACAGGAGATAGTTCTTTTCACCACTTAATTAAGTCTATGTTAATATGAGTTTTGAGGCTCCCATGTTCTATCTCAAGACGCCCCTTCACCCCTCTCCACCCTTTTTGAAAAAATCACGCTTCTTGCAGTTCAAAAAGTTACTTTCATTTGTATGACCCTTTCTCTTCGTCACAAATGATTTTGTTAAGTTTTAATTCATTGCTGAATACTCTTTTATCAATAAATTTATTGTTTTATTTGGAGCGAAAAGTATAGAATAACGTTTTACGAGAACAAATGGACGAATAAATTACAGAAAGGATTTATACGATTATATTCTGGACATTCAGCTTGGAGAAAATCATATTAACGTTCGGTTACAATATTTTGTAATTTAATTTTGCCAAAACCATTACCCCATGATAACTTATTCAGAGAGAAAGAGATTCTGATTCACGAGTAAGTAATTCAAAGACCAGGTAGCTCTGGGATCACGGTCCGCGCGATCTGATTCATGAGTGAGTTATTCAATCAGCTAGTAGCTCTCGCATTACAGGAACGGAGTGAATCAAAGGAGCTACCATTGTTTTCTTCCGAATCAATTAACACTCGCTCCGCAGAGGACATGCGTTGTTTACTGAAGACAGTTTTTAAATACTGAGAGTAAATTAATTTCTTGGTATTTCAAGAGTTACTAACATCACACAGACGCCAAAAGCGAAAAAAAAGTACCATGGGAATGCAAGGAATTTTAA
The DNA here is from genome assembly GCA_034510155.1 of Eucriotettix oculatus. Lineage (NCBI taxonomy): Eukaryota > Metazoa > Arthropoda > Insecta > Orthoptera > Tetrigidae > Eucriotettix > Eucriotettix oculatus. Next base: position 37,468,452 of record CM067382.1, read on the forward strand.
ATTGGTAACTGGAATCCTACAGTATTCTCTTTGAATCAGATCTCGATAACATCGCCCGTCTCTACCGTATGTGCCCCACTCTACTCATCAAAAAGTATATATAAAATCTTTGTTCTCTCAGTGCATTGATTTGTGTGAAGTTCAATCAATTCAAGTTCTCGAAATCTATTCGTCTGCACAGATCAGCAAACTCCAGCCAAATCACATTCCTGTAGCTGTAGCTCCTAGTGAACTTATACCTAATGCAATTGTCTCTAAAGTTATTTGCTTTTACTCAAAACAACGCACACCGACTTACAAAGTTTAACAACCTAACAAAACCGTGTATCGCATTATTTTAAATACACGTTTAATTTCACATCTTAACTAATTAATTTTTTTACTTTAGATTAGTATAATATTTCAATAATCTTTGAAATATAATTAAAGAAGAAAGCAGCACAGGTTCATTAATATTTAATGTGTTCGTAATTAGATCTACTTGACCTTTATACATAAAAACATGTAATATCCGGAATATATTACATAATATAAATCCATTAATTTCGAAACACTTCTTGGTCGTGTTATTCAAGACTTGACATCAATTACTTTTCTAATAATGCTTCTAAAAATTATTTATTGCCTTCCCATCCTACGTCCGAGTTTTCTGCGCTGAAGTGTTAATTTTTATAAACATAAAGTATTTGATTGTAACCTATTTTCATTTTCAACGAATTCATCAATACAGCGTTCCCCATGGGAAGTAATAGTCGTGAGTTTTCTACTTAACGAGAGATTTATTTGATCATGTCCGCCCCTTTTCCACTGACATTTCTCTGTGCCGACTCCTCAACGAAACGAACTTTCGAATTGTATCACTGCAAGAAATGAATTAGTGGTTACCATTTGCAGTTTCGTTATCTCTTCTAGATCAGTTAGTTTACTGCATTGGAGGGATAAACCGGGTGACTGACGTTCAACGACTAATAAACGCTTGACGAATCCGCATCAGCAAATTCAATCGATCGCTTTTGTGACGTCAGTTGTAATGTTCACGCGCTGCCGCGCTGGATGAGGGTTTTCTATTGATATTCCCATAAATAACTGTAAATTGAAAAAAAACAGACGTCTGTTGGTATAAAAAGAAGAATCATCGACGAGGAGGAAAAATATTGTACCATGGAAAATCGATGTATTATTTAGCATTGGAATGGGGTGGAAGGTGAACGGAAGGTATGAGATACCGGAAAGACATCTTTGGAAATAGGAGTTGAAGGAGGATAGTTGAATATTATAAGGACGAATGAACTTTGGACTAAGCAGAATATAAATGTAATAATAATTTTAAAAATTAAACTAGATTATGTAGAGATACCTTTGAACATTATTGTGGAATGTGGATATAATATTGAGAAAGGTCACATTATTGTGCTATAAAATAGACGACTAAAAATCAAATATGAAATATAGAGCTAACGAGGATAGTTGAATGTTGAAATGAGAAATAAAAGACGAGGTAAATCTAAGAAGAGGCATGCATACGGAAAAAGGAAATAAGGTTAATATAGCAAGAAACATTGTAACAGAAAACAGTTTGTAAATACTTACAGTAAATGAGAATAGCTGCTACGTAACACAGACGCCAAAAGCAAAAGACAGTACCATGAGAATAAAGGAAATCTAAATGGGCAGAACTTATCAACATTCACAGAATCTTAATTTAATTTTATAGGAAGACAATGGCAATTGAAATGAACACTTCTGCAGTTTGACGGGTTTTAGCGAAAAACAAGGTAAACGCCAAATGTGCAAATAATTTATTTATACATTTAATGAAAGTAATGATGGTCCTCGGGGTCCATTGTCTGAAATGAGTGAAAATAATACTGAGTAAGGAGAGAAATAAGGGGGAGGTGATCGGAGTTTAAAGGTTGTGGAACTGAGTTTTTCTCGTGCTCATTACTTCATGAAGGTGAAGAACGTGCTTAAAGTCAGCCCATTAATTTCTTGCAGGCTTTGAATTAATTTTCGTCTATATTTTATAATTTTTCCAAGTTTTAAATACAGATTTGATGATAATTTTATAGTTAATGTTACGTTTGCCACAATTTTTATTTTGAGGTTATAAGTTGCAGCGCAGTAGGACCTCTACCTAGTTTAAGTCGTATTTTATGATGAATAAAACCATAAAATTTTATTTATATTGAATGTGATTCACTGACAAAAAATTTCTGGAGAGTAATAAAAACTGACCCATTTCGCTGACCACTAAAATAGGTGAATAGTTTACATAATAATCTTGTTTCAACTTATTCTCTATTCCTGTTTGTCTTAACGTTATGATTGATAATGAGTAGTTGAAACGTTAGAGTTCTGTTTGGTTGTAATTAGAGACCGAACTGTCGGAGGCGCAGAGAAGTACGTAAATAGTAGTCCGTTTATCGTAAAGCTGACGACGACTACGACGACGACGACGTCTGTCCTCCTAATGGCTGAGGTAGGCGGTCTCTCCACTGAGACACGCATTGTTCGTCGGAAGAATGGTAAGCTATAAGCCCCAATCTTAGCATGCCTTTTCCTCTCTCTCTCTCCATGTACGTATCAGGCACAGGGCGCCCGGAAAGTTCGCGAATCGCCGCGTTCCGATGTTTGCTTCCCCTTGTTCTTTTTCCGTTCTACGAGAGAACGCACGGCCGTTTCGCCTTTCAGCTTAGTAATCACTGTTTGTCAAAGGGTGGTGGAGGGAGGAGAGCGGGATATAAAAAGACATCGCGTTGCCTCGGAGTTTGAAGCTTTCCTATCCATATATGTATTCGTATTGAAGATCACCATTTTAGTTCGGCCTTATTTCCATTTTCAGACATTGGCGGATGATGACGGTAAATAAATTCCCTGTTACTACGAAACGAGATTGAGGTATAAAATTAAAACCAATTAGGTCAATCAAATATTTTGTAATTACAAATGATGTACATCTTTCAATATATTTGTATTCTTATATCTATTTTTTCTCATTTCACTATATATGCCATTCCTTAGCTGTTCGTCATAAATTTTCATACGTTCTGGAGACTTATTATTTTCGCACACTTTTGTATGCGTATATAATTTACTGGTATTCAGGTGCATCCCGGAGGCAGAGCTATACCCAAAATTCAGCAACAAATTATATAAAATCTATAATATATCTTTTTAAATTAAACGCTAACATGATTGAAGTATTAACGCAACGTTTCTAAAAATTTTTGTTTAATTTTTCGAAGGTGTAGGATATTTATTTATTGATAAAAAAATTGATTGTAGTATAAAATGGCGGGGTTAGCTTATATTGACTTGGGCCAAGCATTAATCTTATGATTTGGGTAATGTGGGTGATCCTGAAACAGGTAACTCCGCTTTAATAGCATTGGAAGGGAATGGAGAAGGGACGAGATGTAAAATAGAGGAAGGTAGCCAAGTATATATATATATATATATATATATATATATATATAGAGAGAGAGAGAGAGAGAGAGAGAGAGAGAGAGAGAGAGAGACCCGAATTTAAATTGCCTCCATTAGAGAAGTGATGTAGCGAATGGTTTAAGAAGGAAAAAAAATTACTCACTTGTTGAGACATTAGAGGTGCTTTTAGAACGGCAACGTTTAGTTTATTTGGAAAATAGAATTCGAGTTATGAGAAGGACGGCCGTAAGAAAAAAAATAAACTTGTTTTTAACTCGCGTGGATAAAATTCAGCGTACATAAAAGTAATATCTTTTTACAGCGGCTTTAAGCTGCTTAAATTCATTTCTGGTGGTATTATTTACGTTATAAACGTAAGAGCCACTCGTTTCATTTGCGGACGGACTCTCTATTTACCGCGGTTTCTGCGAATGGGTGAGTGAGTGAGTGAATAAATGAATGAATGTAGCGTCGCGTGCAATTCACTTTTCCATTATACTCGCATGTGCACACACGCCATCTTGGTATTCTATCTCAAAGTAATTATTATTCTGATACATGTCCTGATTGCATTAATTAATTTATGATTTAGCGATTATTATCTTCTTGCGTTATAAGGGAGCTTTCAGAACGCGTCGTAGGTATTGCCGAAATTATTATTCACTGCTCAATTTTTCTTCTGCACTTTCTTTGACAAATTAGTCAAGCTGTAAAACCATAATAGATCATCTTGGTGATTCAATATCATGTTCATTCTTTGTGATGGCAATTACGCCTTTCTCGGTTAATTCCAGACAATCGATGAGGCGAAACAATTATAAAAATACAGAGCTGAAAGATAATGGGGAATCTTAAACTGTTTGAAGAAATTTAGAGCCTCATTTCAGAGCATTGGAGAACTGTAAAATTGTGTAAAAATTAGAAAATAGAAGTAAAAATATTATAGGGTGAAGAAAAACAAAAAAATGATTGACATAAACAGAGCTACTTGAAAAAAAACATTATCGATCTATCTCAGGAAATGTCTTGGGCCGAGTAGCAGACAAAACGTTCGTATTTTGACTTTATTAAAAAGTTCAACGGGTCAAATAGCGCTCTGAAACTATACGTTATAAAGGGTTCAATTACTACCGTTTTTTTTCTAGCAACGTCTTTTTAAATTATAAATTAAACCTTATCAAAATTAAATTATGAGCACGATCATGTACCGATTTCTTAGTACTGCACGATTTTTAGAGCGGCATTGTGCTACGTTCCTGAAGATTCTGAGACACATCCTTGAGTGTGTCTGAAACGTGAACGGGTCAATTACAGTTTGACCTCCAAATAGACCGGAGAGTAATCGTTCGTGTGATGCAACACAGAACTCTTCTTTAAGAGTATTTGACTCCAATCGTAAGGTACTTAAAAATTTCTTACACCACCACATAGAGAACACTAGAACGCTGAAAAAATTGAAACAGAAAATTTTTAACGAGCGACAGCTGAGATCATTAGTGTTGTCTGTGTGACATGATGTGATTAATGTGTGCCACGCATGCAAGACAATACCCCCACACTAGTGTGATCCTGTCTAAACATGTGTGCGCAGATCCAAGGAGACGGGATACAAAGAAAGGACTACTCGGCTCGGCATGTGGTAGGTGATGATAAAAAGGAAGACTTCAATCACATGGCTCTGGAGACTATCACACAAGTTTCACTCGAGATGTATTTTCCATACATATGCCAAAGAAACAATTAGGTAAGATATTGTCTAACCTTCAAATATCCTCAATTGTGGAATTTAATGAAAAAGGGAGGAATGCAGAAAGGCCCATTATTAGAACAAATAATAACCTGTGTTATCCTGAAAAAAAGGGTAAGAATCAAAGCACTAGGACTAATCTCTGACCACTCCTTGAGAAGTAAAGAGTAATAAACTCAGTCTATTCCAGAGAATGAGGATATAGACTCTTCGGCAGCTGAATTGGTTTTTGAAGATGGCCTCTGCATAGTCAATCAAAAACGCGATCTTCAAATAATCGTATGTCAACAAAATACTTGTTACATCACGAAAGATGAACCAACAGAAGGCTAGTTCTAATCCTGTTTCAATGAACCTTAGTCTGATAAATTAGACAATAACGTAACAACCATCAGAAATCCGTTTTACTGCCAATGAAGAGAAAATAAATCCACGTTCTTTGGAGGAAAGCAACTAATTGAACACTGACCACATCCTAACGAACGGCTTTTTAATACACTGGAGTAAATGAAGGGAAAATAAAGATGAAGAAGTGCAGTGATCCGGAAATAAGAAGGTCTCGACATGTCAAAGGAAGGTTTTGAAGAGGGAAAACTGGAGGCACTAATCCTACGGTGAATATTTCTTCTTAATTTCGCTCTTTCACAATTTCACCCGCCGTTAACGTTGATAACCACGGGACTTTGAAAATATTATTGAAATGTTTTATCTGGATAATTAGTTGTATATATGTCGTTACGATTTTGTAAACAAAATCCTTCAAACGGCACAATAAAGTTGCTTCTGTTAACGTCTGCATAAATTATGAACGAAACATTGAAAGAAATACACGATATTTATTCGTTGCCAAGAAAATAATCGCTTATTTATCTGTAATGAAGCAATTAAGAGGCTGTCGTTTAAAGGATTTTTCGGTGGGTTTAGTGTAAAAATTGAAAAACGAAATGTAGGTACAGTAATATATATTTATTTTCAACTATCCTTGAAATCATTATCCTCTTATATATGGACACCTGAATTAGCTGATAATGACGGTAAATAATCTACTGATAATATATCATTTATATTTATTACAGTTTTAAACTACTAACACAAATATAATTAACATTTAGATACGTTAAGAAAAAAAATCTCTCTAAAGATATAGAGAAAACTAAAGGAATTGCAATATTTTAAGAATGTAACCGGTTAAGGTTAAACAGGCCAAGAATTTAAAAAATAGATTCTCTGTTATGAAGCACATGACTTAAAAATAGATGAATAATATTATTTTGGTTCAGTTATAAACACTTACACTAGTACATTATTCATGTGAATTACAGCATTCTCATTTCACAGTAGTGGAGTTACTTTTCTATTGACGTGTGAGGTTTTTAAACCAATATCATTCTTGAAGATAACGTAAAGGAAAGTCAGGGTAAAATAGCTTCATTATGTAGTTAACGAAAATTATTATTAATTGTATGGTATAGGTACTTATTCAATAGATTATTTACGTTTAATTCGCTTAATTATACGCATAAACGTAAACATTTGATACTTTCCTACAGCCGAACTTCAACGAAAATTTAACAGTATTTATAACAGCTTTACTTCGTTTTCGTAATTTAACCATTATTAAAATGATATCTTTTCCGTATATCCATTTTCATAAAACTTACAAAAAGCGTTGTAACAAGAAATAAAATAAACACATCTTTGCCAAATTCTCTTTTTTGTAATGAGTATTTCTATTTCGTTATTTCTCGAACCACCAAATCAGTTGTGCCTGTTTATGTATTGCAACAAGTAATTGTTACAAATTTTATCCTGTTTATTTACTTTTTCATTCCATTTAATAATTTCGTGTTGATCATTTCTGCCTTGATCAAATTTTCACCTGTTAAGCTTCTACGAAGCACTCAATTTTCAAAATTATAGAATTTGGTCTTCACGATTGTTCTACTGACTCCTGTAACTACATTAGCATCCTTATGGCAATTGCATAGATTCTTGTGGAATGTATACATTTTATATGTTAATTTAGTGTTCGTCTTAGTTTATACAATTTATTTTTATTCGTTGGCAGTTTCAGGGAATAGAGAAATGAATTCATAAAAAAATTACTATTCATATTTATTGTTAATTATTATTGTGGATAAAATCATACTTACCCAAATAGTCTCGTAAATTTATATACAATAGTGCAGTAAATAAGGATGATGTATAATAGTGAATTAATGGATTTGGATGAGAAAGAATAGTGAGAGTTCAGTGATTTTCCTTAGCGTGAAAGACGGGAACCACCTCTCACAGATTAATGAATTGTAATTTTTGGAGATGTTATTCTCATTCTTTAGAGGTTTACCTTTCTCTCATCTTAGTCTTTGAGTTAAGAATCACCTGACGGAGGAGGATAATTTACTGCGTAAGATAGATCTCCGTATTTTCTGCGTCATGATGTCCATCAATTACGCTAGGGTATGTTTCTCCTCTCCACAACTTACAATTACAGTATAAATATCCTTTCATTCCCTTTTGTTATTTTCTGTCTGAACCGTGGCCCAGAAATTGTAAATGTCTCTAAACTTGGTGCAAGTAATACCTTTCAATCTGCAGCAGCTATGATTTTACTTTGCTAGCGAAATTTCCCGGTTATGAAGTATTTTGGCTCTTAAACTCGGAGCAGACCTTAATGAGATTCATCCAGTCTTGTGCAGTGTGGCTCTTTTATCAAAATTGCAATTAGCCAACGTTTGTGTGGACCCGAGGTAATAAGTGTGGGACGATTCTCCCGTGGTACGGAGGGACCTGACAAAGGCCTCTCTCAGCTGGGCTTCGCCCAATTGCTCACCAAGGTCTGTCGGGTTTTGCTGGTTGTGAAACTGCCTCACGCTCTCTGCTGCATTTACTCTTCAACATCCTACGTCTCTCGACCGCTTTCTCCCTCCACTCTCCTTCATAAATCTTACAAGGCCCATTTCGCAAATTTAATATCTCCATCCCCACCACACAAACTCATGAACCAACATCCCACAGATAAATTATGGGACATGCTTCCATGAGATTACTTACTCGCGATTTATCTATACTAATACTGGTGGATGTGAAGAATAATCGATAGTTTATTCACAACTTAAGCAAAAATACCAGATGCTCATCACAAGCGGTTATCTGTAAAGGAAATGGGGTAAAACTTACGAGAAGAAATATTGTCAAAACAAGAAGATTTACGATTATTTTAACAATCAACGACAGCAGTTGAATTTAAACGTCATACTTATGGTGCAGAATCTGTAAAATAATAGTTCAATATAAAAAATTGTTTTTGAAAATCCAGTATAATATTAAGTAGTGTATTAGATTTTTAAGTGAATGACGATGGTGCATTTAATTCAGAAATAATATTATTTGTCTCATTGATCTGATTTGTCGTGAAATAAGGTCAGTATAGAGAGAGAAATTATACCCCAGCAGGGAGGAAAAGAAATTAAAAGAGAGAATGAAATCATAGACCGTCGGTTAGTCAATATGCAGACGTTGAAAAGTAAACTGGGCTGCACCAAGAAGTTTAAAACTGTTAGAGTTGTTGACGCCCATTAGAACTGATGATCATCACGTCGGGAATAGTTATATAAAGTTATTAATTGTTCAAAACAACTGACTCTCTAAAGAAACTTTCTTCCAGTAATTTAACATTGTTATTATATAATATACATATTATCTATTTTTCTGAAAATCTTTGTCAGTACGTGACTAAGTAGGTCCCAGCTACAGGTCCAAATTTGACACACGCGTTCCTCAGAGACCAAAACTGCCTAATAAATAATTTTTTTTTAAATATACAGAAGTTATTTCTGTGAAAATGTGAAAAATATTACAACAAAAATTACCGTATTTCATACACTAATCGAGATCTCCTAGATTTAATGCGGGTTGCTTATATTCATGATCAATAATCCTATATATTTTTACTTTATATACATATCTTGTCGTAATAACCTATCTCTGGCATAGAGCTAACTAAAATAAAATATTATTCATTTGATAGTGGCACTCACCACAGGTAAAAATATTATATCAAATAAACATTAATAGCAACAATTCTGTCTATATGAGAAAAAATTGAAAATTTTAACAAACCTCCGTTTTTCCACTTTTTTTTTGTGGTTTTCAGCGTCTAGCAAAGTTCGCACTCAACTTCAAAAATGAGTAATGGCTTATTCTCTTTGTCTCACCCAGACCTATCAGTAGATATCTTTATTTCCAAGCTAAATCAATCCCCCTTCATCACCCCCTTCCAATTTTAGGCCACTTTAGTTCGAAAATTGAGGATTTCAGAAAATTTCTGAGGACACATGATCGAATAGAAATTCGATTCCCTACAATTTTGGTCACATGACCGTTTCTTTTCAGACCATTGGAAATGGGTTAAAATGACACCTCTCTGTAAAAAATACTATTTTTACGATTTTTCACCATTTCACAACTTGTTATTGAAAATAAATTGTAGTGTAATCTCATGTACTGTAATAAACATATCTTTAATTTACATACCTTCTTTATTATTTACGTGAACCCGAGGAATTCCGGGTACTTCAGCGAATGTATCAATTATTTATGGCTTATTAAACCGCACATACTGACACTCGTCCAACTATCATAACATTTTTTAGCAATTTTTTTTATACAAACAAGCTCTTGGAGGTAATCCGTTTCAAGCTCATGACTAATAGTTTGTACCTCAATTTTTTAATTACTTGTTTTTAATATCTCCAAAGAATCCAACCAACTAATGCTATGCACTGCCCATTGCTAATTCAATGATCCAGCAAGTCTGTCAGATACGACTCCTCCGTGCACACAATATTTTAAAATATATCCTCAGCCCGTTCAAATTTATATCCCTTTCATCTTGTATATCATTATCAACAGTTTGGATGACCAACCTTCCGATGGCTACATTAAAAATGTTAAGCACGCATTCGTTTAAGTTACAACTGTTATATACATACTGATGTGCCTGGTACAGCACGCTTTGGTACTGCATTATGTACTACGAGTTTCACGAAACGTGTATCGGTTTACTAACATTTCTAAATATCAAAGGAAACATGACTCGATATATATATATATATATATATATATACATTGAAACTATTCAAATATTTTACCATTAGGGACATTTTATTATGAATTGATTAACTGAATTCCATGCTTGAAAAATATCATTATATTCTGCAACGAATCATTGAAACTTTCTCTAATATCGTATCTTGTAAATTTTTTTATCTCTATGTCTATACACCTAACCGTACTTTTGAAAAGATAAATTACACTCATAATCAACTACATGATATGTTCCTTAACAGTACTAAGATGAGAAACAAACTATATAATTTTAATTAATTAGTATTTATCTAACCGATTCTAGCCAGGGTTAGTTAAAAACAAACCTACCGTAGAGAAAGTGTTTTAAATGTAACATAATTAATATTTTCATTTTATGGTAATTACTCGAACCTGTGGCATTTTAATTGTAAAATACGGTCAAATCGCCAACCAAGAAATTTAATTATATTTTCACTTGATAGAGACCAATGCATTTAAATTAGTATTGTAATTAAACGTACATTTAGCTGAAAATTAGAAGAGAATTCTAAATATAACGTCAATATTAATCTAAAAGTCAATTTAGCCTTCCCTGTAAAGAAAACAACAGAAACACTATCTCCGTTTCTACGTCGAAATTTTTAATTTATTATTTAGCACAGGGACTTTACGAATTTTCATTCTTTATTCACTATTTGAGAATTTGACTGTAGTCATTTTTTTATTGAAAGCATTTAGATCGTTCCTCAATTTATCTTGCAAACGTATTTTTTTTTACCAGGAGTCTCTCCGCGTTCATTTCCAGCAAAAATTTGTTCAGATTTGTATGTTCTGTTCCATAATTAAAATAATTTTAGAATCCTGTATTTTGCTTCCTACATTTTAAATATTACAAATCCACGTACAGAAGCAACTGTATTTTTATCCTATATAAATACTACTTTAATTTTTAAACTTTTCAACCCAGTAACTGTTTTTACTGAATTTTTTCCAATAAATTTAATGTAGTTTTCCTTTATGGGGAAGTCGTCTTCTGTATTCTATTGTTGATCCTCTCTAAAGGAAAATTATTCTGTTTAATTTTCTTTCGTAACTGCCCTTTTAAATTTTACATTTCCCATTAAAGTTAAAGAAGCCCAAGCTTTACTTATCACGAAAGTCTCAACTTCTTCCAACTAAGGCTGATTATAAATTTAATACCCATATAAAGAATTCTTTTTAAAATATATTGGACATAAACATAGAATTGTTTTCATTGCCATTGATTTTCATTTTATTCCCATCTGTCAAAGCGTTTAGCTTTAGGGACCTCATATTAATTTAAATGCGGATATAAATGATTCGTTACCAGGATTTGTTAAAATCTCTATATTTTGCATTCTGAGATGTACTTCTTGTACCAGCTTTCGAATCCTACCGCATTCGATGAAGAAGAGGAACAGCATTAATGTAATGACTGTGCCTTTGTGAAGAGCGTCGACTAAACATTCGTCCGAATAAAGTGAACAATCGAGATTAAATCTCCAAAAGAGGCACCATTACACACCCTAAAGTGAAACGTGCGCACATTTATCCCTCTGTCAGTTAAGAAGGAAATTACTCCTTGTGAAACTTGCAAGAGAAAAATAAGAAGAATAAAATTGTGAAGAGAAAAAAATATTAAAAGAAAATTCATGGCTTTTAATCTGCAAGTCTGCAATCGTCGAATTGATCTCACAGAGACTTCGCATTGTGTTGCGAACTCGTATGTCTCTCTTAAATGACAGAGCTATGAAATATCGCGCCGGTAATTATTGAGAATACAAGGCGGTTTCTTTTGTCGTGCCTTCCTCAAAGCGTGTCCGTTAATCTAACCTCGTGTCTCCCCCACGCTTCGTTGGTTGGCTTCACGATAATCTTCACTTATTCTTGCAAGTAATACACAGCTTGCATGTATGAATGCCGGCTTTGTTGGACTAGGGCCGAACGTTAGTCGCATTTTGTACGTTTGCCGGTTGAGTTGTGGCATGAGCACAAGGAGAAAATGTATTTACAGGAATGAATACTTTTACTACGGACCAAAAATAATAGGAAGGAAACAAATTTAAAAAATGGAAGGGTCGCCAAATTGCTATTTTAATGACTCAATATTGTCGCTATCAACAAAAGGCCGATAAACGTATCTTCTCCTAAGAACGTGTCAGTATTCGCTTTCTAGTTAGTTCGCCTTTTCCCTCTTAAAAACTATTCGAATCAGTCTTCTTCTCCTCAAAAAACAAAATAATATCAAATTTAACTCTTTCAGGTGTTCCTCCACACAGCGACGAGCCTTATCTTCGGGGATGCCTCGATACCTCTCTGGTTTTTAAGGTTTTCACATTCTGGTACATCGCGATATCATTTGGAAGAAGTATGATCCGGGATCGCAGACCTTAGCTATACAGTAGTCCGTTGATCCTATCGTTTCACTAGACGATTATTCAGAAGGAAACGCTCTTTATATATTGTTTAATACAAGTTGCTTTATTGAAATGTGAAATCGAGGAAAGGGAAACTTCTAAATGATTGTGGTATAACCTTGACCAAAATGGTAGTTAAATTTTTTGTAGTAGGTTGAATAAAACGAGGTAAAAAGCGCTGTTAAATCAATAGAATTAATACATTTCGTGATCGACAGAGATAAATTTATTGAGGACTGGAAGGGAACGTTAAAAATAACTTAAATATCTATAAATGTGAGGTGCTGAAATTTATGTTAATATAAGAATTTATCGTCAAAAATAACGAAGTTTCTGTTTATATTTATATTTTGGAAATTTAAAAACATACAAGTTATTGAAATATATTATTGTGGTCTAGAAACTGGTAACTCCCCTTTAAGGCAGGGAGAGGGGGAAAACACGAAAGTTAGAAGGATGCAGCCAAGGTCCCGGGTTATACTTTAAGGATCCTACCCGGTTATTCACTAGAAACAGTTGCAGGGAAAACCATAGAAAACTTCAATCAGTTAGGTCGGCCATTGGGTGTTTGTCTCACGCTCTTACGTATGATGCGAGAGGAGTTTGATGTAGGATCCCAGGATTCCCCAAACTGAGGCTAGACCTTTTCAGTCCGAGTGGTCCAATAGGATGAGATAACAACTATCACTTTATGATAAAGGTCTGCAGCCCCAGATCATACACCTTCTAAATTAAATCGAGGTGCCTCGGAATGTGAGAACCTTAAAAACCAGAGGAAGATCGAGGCATCTCCGAAGTTATGGTAGCAATACCTGCGAGAGCAAAATTCGATATTATTTTGCTGTCGGAGGAGTAGAAGAATGATTCGAAAAGTTGCTAAGAAAGAAGAGGCGAAGTATATTATTGAAACGTTCAGTTTTAAATATCTTGAGACAAGAATAGTAATGGAGCTACAGCGATCACAGAATATAATATATACATCTTCCGTATAGTTAACAGTACCAAATTGAGAAACAATACTTTTATATAAAGAGGCTTGGAATGGCAAAAATATGCAAACTCAATATAAAGATGTTCCTGTCTTTAAAATATTCAGTCCGGCAAGAAATTGACAAGTACGAATACCATCACTCAAAAAATTCAGTTTCTACTCGAATATATATGTATAATCTTTTGATGTTATATTCCTTGATTTCCTTGATGTATAATTTGAATATTCCATATATTTTTGCATTCCACGTCCTAAAGGTTTGGTAGTGGTGCACTTTGACTTTTAAAACGTTTCTTATAACCTGTAGTTATTGAAAAGATTGGTTACCACTCCGGATCCAAATTTACTTGCACTTGTACACCTATAATGTCGTTACGATGGAAATAGCCTGTCTAAGGGCGGAATAAATGATTATTTTGGGGGTTATGCAAATAGGAATTCATTATTCCTAGCATTTAATGATAAAATCACACACTATTTTGATTTAATACTGCCTCAATAACTGTTTTTTTTGCCTATCGAGTGTACAGAATACTGAAATGATTTTGAGCACGCATGTGTCGAATTTTAACCAGGTTTTATATACGTATATATTATTTCATATCTCACTCTAAGATTAATTAACACACTCTGGGAGTAAATTATGAGTTATTCAGGTTGTACAGTTTCAATCCGTACTCATCGAGGTTGAGAAATTTCAGGTGTTTTCACACCAACGTGTGGAATTCAATTCCATATAACGCATGCATTTGCAATGTAGAGCCTTCATGAAAATGGATTCTCTGCGTTTGCTGTCGGATTACCGAACGAGTCAGCTCGGAGATGAAGCGAACAGGGAATGAATGTTGATAGACGCGCGCACACACGAAAGTGGTGCTGCCAGTGAGGCTTCTCTTATTTCTTCGTTTAATTTAAAACGTTACTATATTATTTGATTTCGTAATGAATAAAGATTTTCTATTGCTGTCTTGACTGTAACGGAGAACCTGATTTCATTTCACCGTATCTCTGTATGTGAATGAGCTACCAGTGTCTCAGTATAACCTTGATAAAACTATGGGTTTTTATTGTATATAACAGATAACCTAGACTGAGTTACTGACAACCTGTATGGCTACTTTTCTTGAATTTTTGTCACTCAAATATCTATTTTTCCGTTTATACGTATGTAAAGGTTTGCTTTCAAAATCTCAGAGCTTCTCCGTCGAGGCGTTTCAATTTAACTTGTAGATTATTGTAGCACACCTCGTGATAAATCAAAATTAATTTTTACATATTTTACATTTTTTTAAATTGGTATATCCAAATAAAGTATATACCAAATTAAATTATCTAAGTTAAAAACATTGGCGACTGCTCCAGCATGAGATTCTACCCCCAGGTTACAGTGTTTCAGAATGGAAACTTGAAGGAAAGTTTGATTAAAAATTAATAAACCTAGCAAAAACTGCTGGAAAGAAACTTCTGACGGCTTACCAGAACAGGATTTCTGCCACAGGACCGGAAGCAAACCCCGGTTCATTCGGCCACGTGGACATCCACATAATCCTCTCTTTCTCAATCCTTGCTCCGTCAATTCTCAGCCAAAAGCCTCAATGTTCTACCCGCTACATTCACCTAATTAGTAGAAAACAGCTCTTAGCATCACCATCCAAATCTGTAACCGATTTCCGGATTGGTTAAAACAAGGCGGAAAAGTAACTTTAACATGACTCCAAGTGATATTCTAGAAATGTGTGAGGCTAGAACATTAATTTATTTAAATATAAGAATTTATCATTGCAAATAACGAAATTATTATTATATTTATATTTTGGAGAGTTAAAGAAATGCAAATTATTGAAAATATTGAATGTGTTGAAACTTATTAGTTAATAATGCTTAGATTAGAACAATATATTTTGAAAAATTATCATAATATCTTTCTTTGGAAATGAAGAGGTTCGACGGGAGTGCAAAAAGAAACTGTACATTAACTATTTGTTATAGTGATATTATTAATTTTTAACTGTATTTTTCTTAGTGATAGCATTATAATATTTAAGAAAAAGAAAAGATAGACGGAAAAGGAACTTAATCACAAAGTTTGGAGAAAATTATAGAAATGTAAGGGGAATACGAACATTTCCATCCACCCGCCAATGCACTGCGTATAATAATATGCACGTGAACTATTCAAGTGGAATTCCAGTCGAACAAATGTCTTCAACTTTATTAATCATCGCATACCGTCGAGGAAGCATAGAACATATTTTGTGAGTCATTTCTCAGATCTGAAATTTTAGTGAGAACAAATGCAACAAATTCACCAATCGTTTTCTACTTTCACTTTCCTTGGCACTATTTTTGACCACTGTCAAGAAATTAAATTCAAAGAGCTGTTTATTTAAAAAAATGAATCGATTCACCTCCTATTTTCTTATTTTAAACCTTTGTGTTGAAACGTTTTGTATTAATTTAGAACTAAAAAAAACAGTTTTACAATTCTATTTATTTTCACGTTAAAGTCAGCAGGTTCTAAAAATAGAAGACTATTAACACCTTTTCCGATGACTTATTAAACTGTTAGAAGTAATTTTAAATTTTATTACAGAAAATTGAAAAATGTTTTAATGTAACCATTACCTATTTTCCTTTCTATGTTAGAAACGTTGATTTCATCTCCTTGTTATATTTTGTGCGCCCTTCATTTTTCTCTTCTGCGTATTTCGTTCGGTTCTCGTCTTTGTTGGTTAGATCATTCTCCCACTTCATCTTTGCCCAATTAATAAATCTCAATTTCACAGACAATGGAATACCTGAAGGGAGAAATCTTCACCTAGAATTACTAGGAAAATCGTTTTTTTAATAAATTTTCTTTACTTTTTAGTTTATGGTTTATGTGAAATCCAGACTAATGTTATGATAAAACCTAATTTGAAACTAGGGAACAGGAAACATGTTAGAAAATAGAGTATAATTTTAAAGGGAGATTTACTTGGATTGAAGGAGCAATAGATGATAGCTGCTATACGTTGTCCACGTGTGCATCATATGATTGATGCATCGTCACCTGAGGAATGACGCGAGTATTTCGGGAAGGGCGAGGACAGTTGCATCAGCCAGCGGAATCTGCCGTTGCCGAGGCTAATTTCGTTATGAGATTGCGTTGCAAATTTAAACGGACTTGGTCTGCCTTTGTGAAGAACCGCCGCATAACGCGGAACATTGACAAATACCGACCACACATTCGCCGAACAACCAAGTTATGTGACGCGCGAGAAAGAGAAGTTGCAGCAAAACTCTTGAGCTATTGATGTCTCTCTGGTTTATTTATAACTATGATTTCAATTAATTGTTTTGATCCTCGTCTTGTATTAAGGAAACAAAACTCGCATATAAAATAAATTTTTGATGCTTCAATGAGTTGGCTTTTATTTGGCTTGGATTTTTTAATTAAAGAGCTTCAAACTGTTATGATGGATGCAACATTCAATCACAGTATAAGTATCCCCTTATATAAATTTACTGACCATCTATTTTTAAAAAAAACAAGCATGACATAAGAAATTTAGTATTATAAATCCTCTACAGGGCGCCGAAAATTTTACAACCCCGGAGATGAATCAATCTATCTAAAACTTTTGCGGTTACCCGAAGGGAGACATCGAATACCGTTTATCAACGTAAGGTCTTGGCTGCTTGCTTTAAAATAAATGTATATATTGTGAACGGAAATTGAATTTTTGTACCATCAAATATATTCCTCTCCAAAAAAAAGGGTGTACCTGAATGGCCTAATCGCGTTTGTTTTCACGTACCGCATCTGATAAGCGTCCATTGAATAAAGTGTGTGTAATCTATAACGTGCCGTATACGGATAAATGGGGAACATCGAAGGTTAAAGTGGCACAGCGATATTTGGGGCTTTTATGGATATGGTCCCTATCCCCTTTCCCCGCTTATGGGACAGTATAAATCAACTCTTCCCGTGCCTGCAGCATATCACGCTCAACTTACAAAAAAAAAACAATTTCAAAGGAGTACGTCACAAGAAATTGCTGTTGTTTTCGATGCGATCTCTCCTACGAGCACTAAACGAATGTAACATCATTTCTTTGGTGAATAGCAACAACCTTTGTTTTAAAATAAATAATCGCTTTCAATTCAGTAAAAGGAGCTTGTGTAGTAGTGACAATAACGACTAAAATACTTCTTTCAGAAGAAACTTCCCAGACTGATCGATAATCTTTAATTTCCAAGTCAGTAATTTGTAGTTTATTTTTAATAACTGCTAATTGAAACAATTATGTATCATTTAGATTAATACTCGTAGTATATAATCTATACCAATAAATAAAATTGAAGTGTCTGACTTTCCGGCATGTTTGTTTCGAATAGGCTCTGAAATGGCTCAACGGATTACAATGAAAATTCCAGGGTTTAAGGAAAGGCAATTTAACTTAAATATTAGCACATATTTCATTTCGATAATGATATATGTATATATTCTACGTGAAGGTTTCTTTTATAGACGTGCATAAAAAAGTGCGGGTATACCTATACTCTTAATTTGTTTATGCTTAAAAACGGCTTAACGGATTTAAATGAAAATTTCAGGGATTGAAACGAATTTTAACTTAAATTTAAGTATTTCGGCGCTAACGAAGTTACAGTGGTTAGCTAATGATTAATAATTGACTGGATTTAGTGTTCCAGTAGACTTTTAAGTCAATTTCCTAGTTAGAGTTATCAGCGATTAATCACTACTCATATTGGATCATTGATCTAAATATACAACTGCACATTGAACGACATAATCTGGTGGGGGTATTTTAATAATGAGCTTAAATTTCCTTCCTCTTTCTTCTCAGTTCTTGGAGACAACATACGAGACCGTCGTCCTTATAGTTCAAGTAGAAATTACACGAAGCAATAGTAGACAGTAGCTATGACAAATATGTTAAGGCTCCAAGCGTTCTTAACCTTCTGTTTCCCACGTACTTGTCAAGGAAATGTTCTTTCAGAGGTGTTGTGTGTGTGGCATCATCTCACCTCGTTCACAAAAGATGGCGAGTTGTTCAAGACTGCGGAAACGTTATTTGCTCTCTCTCCGCAAACTCAGGCGAGAAGCCAGGGAGGTCGAGCAACTATTGATGTTGAGCCACAGGACAAGTGTCTCGAGTGGTGAAACAACTCATGAAGAGTCGAGGGATTTTCTTCCAGTTCTCGACGTTACACCAGTATACTCCAGACCAAATATGGTATGAAGAAGAGACCACCTCACTACTTCAAACTACTAAGCGAAGCGCACCATCTTTGTCTCGTTCAGATACAGATACTTTCAAAACTGTCTGCTTATGATATGTGTTCAATAAAACTACCAATAGCAGTAACTCTCAAAAATAAATTATTTCCGTGTTTATTAAATGAGTCCATTTTATTGATAGAAATCATCAGAACATCAATTTATAAAATATGTATTTTGAGCAATTCGTGAGTGGGAGAATATTAACTTTGCACTGAAATTTGTAAGCAGTAACTGTATAATTTTATAAGCGTGGTTAATGCTTTAAAATAGTTGTTTTACTAATAATTATTGTTATTAATGATGAAATGGTAAACCTGTATGTTTCTATTTGTTTATACAAAATTTCGTACACATACTCTTCAAATCTCGAGTAAAAACTCTGGACGGTTGAGGAAATAAAGAAAAATAGTTATGTGCATATAATGCATGTAATACAATGAAAAGTATTTAATAATATATGACTTTACTACAATTCTTTAAATTTTTAGTCTTTAATGTTTATTAATGTATAAACATAAATAGGGGAAATATTTTAATATTTATAAAAACAAACCAAATATTTAGATACATCTGTGTTAAAGTAGCTACATGAGTCTTATATATAACCCATAATATATTTTTGTGAAACTTAAGACAAGTCTGTGAAATTTAAGACTAGTAATTTGAGTTTACTAAAATACTTTAAAAATTATAGCCTATAATGTTTTTATAATCTAAACTTTTCATGTTGAAAATTTTTGTTCTGGGAAACGAATTAGGCTTGTTCATTCTCTATGGAATGTAACGACAAAACTTTGCAACTTTTCCACTAAAAGAACGTTCTTTTCTTAATATTCAGGTCGCTAAATTTTTTTCTTTGGAGTGAAAGATATTGAGCATCTTTCGTTCCGGAAATGTGGCGTCGGGGCAGCAATGATATTGAGAGAGCGTTTCCCACTCGTATCGGAGGGTGAATCTGCGTTGAGGCTGTCTGGTTGGGGGGAGGCTTTGGCGCCAGAAGTGCTGGAGATCTATCTGAGGCAGACAACATCTGTAATACGGCGGACAAGAGGCAGACGCCGATGCTCCAGGCTCTGTCTGCTTTAGCCATTGAGGAAAACTTGATTCGATTAGACAATCATCATATTGGTGACGATAAAAGACAAGATACGAGTTATCACGACCATGCAAAATAATCAAGGGACATAGAGAAACACGAGGGAACAAAATGACTGTGACAGGGCCAAAGACTTTAAAGAGTCTTTACATTAAACGTGAGCTTTATAGACCATTATTATCAATTTATAACACTGCTAAAAAAATAAGCTACGAAAATAATTTACCAATTCTTCTGTGGCCTAGTTTCTAAAACTCAAAGACTTACCGTTAATTATAATACTAACTCTTATTAATAATCATATATATGTATATTTACAATTCTATAATGAGATATTTAATCCTGAATTATAAAATCTGAAATTTTATTAAAGATTCCCAACGCATAATCGAACCAGCTTCAGTATATTGATATTAAGATTCACCAATTAAGATAGCGATCATTATGTAGATAATCAGATAGAAGAAAATCTGGATGAAAAAGAATTAAACCTAATAATGACAAAATGGAAAATTGAAACAGGTTGCTCTATATTCAAATAACAAACCCTTTTACCTCTTAAAAATATCTTGAAAAGCTACCCGTAGTATAAAAATAAGTCCAGATGTTACTGCTTATGGAGAATATAATTCTACGATAAATATTTTCCACCAGCCAGTAAGTGAGTGGGAGCGAGAAGTAAAACTGTCCACGACATCACGTCATTAACGGGTAAAAACTCTTTGTTAAAAAAACTGGAGGTCATTATTCCAGAGAGTTTCTCTAATACATAAAGTGACAAATTCATTATTAAAAATGGTAAACCCTTTGGATAAACGTAAGTAATACAAATGTCATCAATCTAGAATATTGAGTTAGGATCAAAGGCAAAGGCCAGGTTTGAATTTTAGTGGTAAGACAACTAGAGTAAACATGTTAAAATTTCGATGTACTGTCTCGAAACGTGACAGAAAACCTTTACATGTGTTTTCTTTAACAGTAGCTTCTTGAGTTTCTTTTAATGAAAAAAGTTGGTGGTTGTTGTCCGAACGAAGTATAGTAGGTGAATGAGATTATTATAAACAGGACTTCTATTTTGTTTCTTCTTGCCTATATTCATGGCTGAAGAAATTTTTGAGCCTGTTTGGAATAGATCTGCAATCCTAATTGTATCCCTGGAAACCCTGAGAGGAAGAAGATGCTCCCTTCCTCAGTCTCAAATGATGCGATTAACAGGCACCAGGCTAATCACACAAACTTTGCTACTAGTTGTGTTGACTTGGCCGCAACTTTGACAGGCATCTCGCAAAGTCTGAGCCGGATAAACAAGGAACGCGTCACACTACTCTGCATGGATTACTGACGGAGGAAACTTACACTATTCCATGTCGTCATGACTAGGAACATCTTCGGCATACCGAAATGATTTAGAACGAGAGCTATCTTCACAAAGAAGAAGGAAAAGCAAATATCGTTATGTAGACAAGAAATTAAATGGAAGGAAGCAGTAGGCGTAGTGATAGATCGCTGATAATGTTACGATAACGCATAATCGAACCTGTTTTAGTCTATTGATATTAAGCTTCGACAATTAAGATAGCAATCATTATTTAGATAAATTTAAAGTTAGGAAAAGAGAAATATTTAAGTGGACATAAGACCAAAAAATATGACTTCGGGAAAAAAGCATGTAAGCTACGGATGTTGTAGTGTACATAACTTTAATAAATTAATAGCAAGTTTACTTCATTTCATTTTAATCAAATAATTTTGTGAGACAAAAATTATGAGCTTTGGAACTCGTGGAATCATTGCACTTCAGGTACAGAGGGCCGTGGTAGACAAATAACTATTTAGGGACCTCCTGCGAGGGATTAAGAATGCAGCCGATGATCCAGCCCAGGATTATAAATCTTTCCATGAAATATGCTAGAACGAAGCATTCAGACATGAAGTAGAAATAACCTTGAACGTGAGGTATCACTTTCTTGAAAACAGACGTTTCAACCCCGAATTGGGAACTTTAGGGAAGGGAGTTGAGACCTGAATGTTCATTGGCCAAAGTTATGGATAGTTTGGATCTGGAAGGGAGATCCGAAGTTTTGAGATAGATGGAAAAGGAATGAGAAGGTTAGTTAAGCCCAGGACTTCACGCTACAAATGGTGGAAGATATTTCAAAAAGTTGGTGATGGAAGAGATTTCAGGCAGTTAGTTATGGAAGAGAAGTGTTAGTGGAGACTTCAGACAGGCAGTTATAGACGAGACATGGTTAGCCGGATGCTAAAGGCGGCGGTGCCGGCATGTTGTTTAAAATGGCCTTGATTTTGCGTTAAAGACTCCAGAGGTTTCATAAGACTACAAATCCATCAATCAAATGTCAATGTGGTCATCGCCAAAAATGAGACTTTGTAAATATAAAGACCAAGGTATTTGAGTCCACCATTTCCTAAAAAAAGAATCAATTTGGTTTTCATTTTATGAATTTTTAATTCATTATATGCATACATTATTTAACTTATCACGCTCTATTGATTAAATAAATTAGAATATTCCTTGAAAAACGCTACAATGCTCATTTAAAATTTTTTAATAAAATTCATTAGAGAAATTTACAAGAAATTGATGAATCTACAACGTCAAGCACAATGGTTGATAAAAGGGGAATTTAATCACTGTTATAAACTTTGTTTCATTTATATCAGTCAAGGCTTTGACGTTTAATGTTTTCACAATTAAAGCAACTATTTTCGTCAGTGAACAACAGGAATCTCCATTCCAATATAAGTTTTGTTCATAATAGTTATTTATTGAAATAATTTCAGAGACTACACACATTGAAGTTCTATTATATATATAAACTTGAGCTGAAGTAGTTTAAGTTTCTGAAGCTGTCAGCCACCGGATATATAAAAACAGCACAAGGCGAAATGCTGCAGAGAATGCCCGGGAGAAACATGAGCAAATAACGCGCAGCGGCTACGTGGCCTAAGAATAAAAAAGACCCTATGTCATTTCCTGCATAATTCAGATATAAGCAAGTAAAGGGTATAAGTAAAAGACTTAAAATTATAGCTAAATATTTCTACAGTGATGTGTGTGTAAGAACCCTGGTTGTGGTTTCAGTGCAACATCCATCACCTTACTCACATAAATTTAAACTCCACACTAACCGCAAATGGGAACCAGTAAATCTTTATTTCACTTAAACATTAAGTACATTACGTATTATTGTAGGACAGTATACAATATACACCAAAAAATTAATATTTAATTAAAGTAATCCACGATATTGATGAGGTGCAATTTCAAATTTTTAAAAATAAAACTGACTTTGCTATTCACATCAAATATTGGAATTATTCTACCCCGAAAAACAGCAAAATAGCATACTTGCTCGTATATTGTCACACCCACTAATTTAGCAATGCTTTACAAATTTGTTCAACACAAATATTTACGCACAATTTAGGTAGTTTTATAGAACATTACAGCAGTGTTTAAATTATACGGACAATTCGTTCCCTGGTTTGAATAACAATGGGTAATAGAACACACGCACACACACAATTCCGCGTAATGTGTTACTGATGAAATGGGTTAAACATCCATTCTAGTAATTGCTGCCCGTGAAAGTAAAGCGAACGAACATTTTATGGGTCATCGTTACAATTAGTTCGCAAAATGAGGTACTTTCATTCTACCATGTGAGGGGGGGGGGGTTACTTCATGTACAGTGTGTAATATAAGGAAAAGATCGGAATTAGCAATCTTAGAAGAGCGCAATCAATTACTGGATGTTGACTATAAGTAGTTTCGAGAACTCATAAGCAGAAAGACAAAATTATAATTGTTGTAATCGTGACACCGTAATTTCTTTGAAATTTCAGTTCAACTTTTCTAGTCAATGGATTTCAATTAACGATGACTTACGGTGAAGCGACTAATATGTGAAACGGAATCAGCAAAAATAAGTACCGGCAAAATATCTGCGAAATAACATAAAAAAAGTAGGTGTTGCTCTATGAAACCAGTGAAATTATGTCTTTTAGCATTTAAGCGTCTACATCAAAACGCAGGCAGAATAAATCAGTTTTGGGACGAACAAAATGGACTTGGCGTTTTTTGACCGCCAGTTTTGGAGCATATGACCCAGAAGGTTGGCCCAGTGAGAGATAAACGAGACGTAACAGATTTGAAAGATCGAAAGACAGACAGTTAAGGGGGATAGGGGATGGGGGAGGGGGTGGAGAGAGGGAGAGTAGCGAGAATGTAGAAAGGTTTTAGAGTGGAGAGAGCTCAGTAGAGTTATTGAGATTGAAGGGAGAATTACGATGTCGCAATTTGATGGTGGGACCGGAGAAACTTACGGTCTGTTGAGTTCGGAATATACAACTAGGTGTAATATTTATTTTCGCTTTCTTTCGGAGTTGGAAGACAATGCAGTTACGTGCAAAGACAGCTCGATTGGAAAAGATTACAGTTTCACAATAATGCATGGACTCCTGAAAATTTGTACGTCGAGATTTAGTTTGGAATAATAACTCTCAATTGAATTGCGAATTTGCTTCAAAATGCAACTCTTACTACTTAGACGTCCTCAATTACTTGATTAAAAGATTCAACAATTTATACTAAAGCTCTGAGATATACTGAAATGACAATTTCAATAATAGTACATTAATATTTGTAATTTTTTCATTTATTAATTAAATTTTCTCTTAAATTATGTGTTCATGTATTAAATATATTTTGTTTAATAATATTTTTAAATTCACTACTAAAGAGACTAGTAAAAACAAATCTTTGTCACTATAACACATCCAATACAGAGTGGTCTGCTCGAATATTCCTATTTTTATTTATATGTGACGGGTAAACAGTTGAAGATAGAAATTTTCAGCAAAGGTTATATGAAAGGTAAACTCACCATGCTTTTTGATACAATCATAACCACATCTGTATGTGAACAGCCATATATCAAGACGATGAACGTTGCAGCGTGTCTTCTGAAATGCTCTGAATAGCCTCTTTGATATTCTCATGAAGATCACGAAGTTACTTTTGACGTAATCCCAGAGAAAGAAATCCAGTGGTATTAAATTGGGAGAACTCATGGACCAATACATCGGTCGTGCCCTAGCAATCCAAAGGCCAGGGAAAATGTTGTCCAAAGTCGTACAAACTTCATTGAACCACTGTGGATGAGTGCCTTCTTGCTTGTAAAAGAGAACTGCTCCAGCATGTCAAGATATGTGGTACCACAGACAGTTTTCTGGGCGAAGAAAAACGGTCCAATGACTAACTCCACCAAAATATCAACTTGGCACTATCGTGGACGTGTTCTTGTGCAGTGTAAGGTTTCTGTGATCACCAGACCCGCATCTTATGCCCTGATACATGAAAAGTGGCTTTGTCCGAGAAGAAAATGCTGGACATGGAATCAGGATCAGCGCTGAGACGGTCTGTTGGCAAAATCCACTCGTTTGGGCCTGTCATTTGGCTCAAGAAGCTGTTACTACACTTTGTATGCATACAATTTGAGACGTTTGTTGGACACTTCGATACAATATTTATTTCGGTATTCTTAATGACATTCGGGGACTTCACTCATTAGCGGTTGGCCATTCCGTCAGATGCTAAGCACGGCCATCATTCTTATTTAACAAAGTTGCAGTAGCTAAAAGTGAATCGTGCCTCTTCTTTATGCTTTTAACAGTTGGCGCAACATTTTTAAAGACTCATCGAAAGTCTCTTTGAACTCTAATAATTGATTTAAACTGCGCTTTCATCTGCGGTGTCGACAATTTGCTAAATGAATGACGACAGAGTGTCTTTGCGTCATCCACGAGCTGGATTCTAAACTTGTTGGGTATCCTTGTTCTTCCTTTCGTTTTATTTTTTAAATTTATTTAAGGACGCATCTACTGGTAGTATCATTGGTGAGTCAAAAATAATTGCATTAAATCATGTATATTACAATTAACGTTTCCTTAAATATGATTTAACACGTTAGTATCTTTCAAGAGATTGTTTGGCTCGAAGAAGAGACATCGCAAGGTGATTGGGATCCAAAGTGTTTTTTTTCTGATGGCGGTGATAGGACAGTGAAGCAGTGTAATGGGATGAAAATTGCAGGCAGGTTGGTTAAGGCGCTCTGGAAAGTCATAAATTATGCGAGAAATAAATATGGTTAGTTCTGATTCTTGGTATCTTCTGGAAATGTTGGCTGGGAAGGTGAGAATCTGTTGATTGTCTTAAGTGGGCTGTAATTACTCCTCAGGTCAGTGGAAGAAGCTAGTTCTTGTAGAGAATTAAGAAATCAGATGGGGTTTGGATATCAAAGTTGTTGTAATTCTTCTTCCTTGAAGCTTCGGAATCGGCTTGCTGGCCAGCAATATATTTTGCCGTCAGTTTTATCTATTTGCCCGTTTTGGTGATGATAGATAAGGCACTTCTGATTTTAATTAGTAGATTATCTCTCGTTTTGGGGTTGGCTATGTATTTAATTGCTCTGGTTCTCTTTCTTGTAGAAACTTTATTGTTAGTTTGTATCTTCAAACGTTTAAACGTAAAAATAAATTGCAATTTGGGACATTCAAGTGGACCAACCTGTTTATACCTGGGTAACGCTGGACAATAAACTAATATTAAAATTAATAAATCTATTAACAAATATATGTTAGTACTGACTTCTTGGTATGCGAGAAAGCAAAACGTTAATGTAACGTTGTGGCCTATATTTATCATCAAAATTGGTGTTATATTTATCCAGAATACATGGCAGAGGGCAACATAGACTTTGATGAATTATCTCGAGATATTTACCCATTTTTGGAGGGATAACAGGCTTAACGAGGTTTGACCCTACCAGAAATTATCCCAAAGAGTCTCCGTTTGAGCTTTATAATGAATATTTCTCCCAAAAATGCCAGCCATCAGCGGCCATAAAAATATCGATTTGCGTCATACCTGTTTGGCTTGATGTGATCCGCGTTCCAGTTCTACGGAAGGAACAGTACTAACCTATGTGCAGATATATATGCTTCATCCGTCTTGGGAAGGCTATCTGGAAGCATTCCAAGCGGGGTTCTATGATGCATGCTTCCCTAATTTCCGCGAGATAGCAGATAGTGAAGGGATACTCCTTGGTCGTCGCGCTATTCGGGGCTCTGAACACACGCCTTATCTCGCCCACAGCTGCGACCAAAGCTTTCACGAATTCTATATTTACGCCGCTGTGTGCCTCGAACCGCGATTAACAGGCTTCTATCCTGGAATAAATGGATGTAGACTGTTTTTCCTCTCGACAGTGTGGAGCGGTTTTCGTCTCGCACGAGCTCTTGTCACTTATTCAAAGAGAAATTTATAGAACACTAAACGAAAACGGAAAAGGCTTCTAAAGCGTTCCACTTAGCAGTGACCCGTTATAAATTGGTAGAGTGTCAATAAACCGCTGAAGAAGGGAAAATATTTTGCGAGGACAAGATATAAGACAGTGATTCGTGCTTACAGGTGTACAGACTTTATTTCTTCTTTCGGACAACTTTCAAAATTCAATACCCGCGTCTCTTCTCTATAATTGGATTCTAGGATCACCCTTTCCTTAACTAATCACTTTTACAGTCATCGAGGAGAACATTACCTTTTTAATTATCAGAAAAAGTTCCAAACCTCATAATTTGTTGAACTAAATAAAACTTTATCTTTTCTTCCTCGGAATCAATTTAATAGAAAAATAATTTACTGCTTCTTCAAATACAACTGAAATTAATGGAATTGAGGCATGAAATTTTAATCGGATATTATTGAACAAATTTGAATCAGGCGACTGATGAATACTAACCCTTAGCTAAATATTGCACTGAATTAGTGAACCAACTTCCCGTCCCGCAAATGGCACTTTCATAACTCTGGGTTACATTGATCGAGTGTCAGTTAAACTTTCTATTGAAAGCGCGAATAGATTGACCTGACTGCCGGAACCCTAATTGATGACCCACTAAAATTTCTGTGTCCTTTGGACATACAAAAATATTTCTGTTTAATTGTTTGCAAATATTAATGAGTGTGATAAAATTCTAAAAACTAATACATGAATTTCTTTTTTTTTCAGGTGAGAATATTTAATTTCACTTCGTACCATTTGTAAGTACGAATGTCATTATTTTCATATTCGGTAACGATTCAGGACACTTTACTTGTTCTTTAAATGAACAACTTCCTGTCCTAACTGCTTTAAAAACTAGTAAATAATATGGCTGGGATCTGGATATGAAATAAATGCATTGCAAACAACGTAATATTAGTTTTTCTAATTTATGGTATTTTGGTATTTTAGAAGTTTATTTAATAGGAGACCAAAAATACAAATTTAATTACTTAATTTTTTTTAATTGAAATGAAATCTTTCTCTCAAAGTAACATTTAATGGGGAGAGATAGGCAGGAGTTTGAGTAGAAAATATGTGGTCAATTTTCTGTAATCAAAAGTTTATTTTGATTGAATTATCTGTATTTAAGAATGTATTTCAATTTCTTCCCTTCCATCGCCTTCCAGAGATAACTTTCATAGACACATGCAATAAACAATTAAACACTTTTATCTGCTTTTAAATTTAATTTCACTTCACTTATATTACCTCACTTTTAAATACTCCTTTCGTCGTTTACGCTTCCCAAGTAGCTCCACAGTAAACTTAAAAATTTTCTTATAATTTCCTCCTTACTCGGCCACGATCCCGCACCTACTGTCTCATTCGCAACAACATTTTCCAAAAATTTTACATATTAAAATTTTAATTCGTCCGTTCTCCTCAGACAACATATCACGACTCTCGAAATCTTAAATACTGTGTATCTCGGTGTCCGCTCTGCTACTGTTGCCATTTTCCCTGCACACTTGGCAAAAAAGGACGCTCAACCATAAAGTACGTCAAACCTTTCCCCCTCGTCCTTAGGACATCCTTCTTGATCGAGACAGATGTGGTGAAAAACGTCAAATTGCCCAGATTTTAAATTACAAAAATTATATTGGGCCTTCTCATTTTTACCTTATTACACGAGAGACGAATTTCCTCCTCGATTTTATTGAACAGCTTAGTATAATTTATGAACCGTTGAGTATACCTTAAAATGACTGCTACAGATACTTGGATGACTGACCAAATAGATATTCGATACTGTTTTCCAGTAATGACTTCTTTTTTTTTGGGTGTGGGGAAAACAAAAATTTCCCAGGCTCGTACGGAATATCACAATAGTCATGTGACGGTATCAAATTTGGTTAGAAAACCCGGCTGAACTGTTTCTTTAACCATCACCATGAGAATGTTTTCGATGTGTGTTATTTCTCTTTTTTTGTGAAATTCTTTTAACGTTTTTCTTAATATTTTCATATTTGACAGCATTCTTCACGACTCACTAATTCATCTAAAGTATTCCTCATAACATGACCATAAATCAGTTTTGAATTCCTGCGATAATGGTGAAAAGTTTAGACCAAAGGGAATGAAATTTTCATTCGTCTGTACTGTCAAACAGACAATAATAATAATTTTTAAGTCAACATTTATGTAATTGTTTCTCATTCATACACAATGAATGTGGTAATTTTTAAGCGAACATTTATGTAATTATTTCTCATTCATACACAATGAATGTGGTATTTGGCAATCAGAGCGTGACGGGTTGGTACTTTGTAAGGAACTGTACGCTTTACACCTTGAAAGGAGGCGGCTTCGGACACCTGATAGGCTATAAATCCGGAAAGACAGTAACGAGCCTGTGGTCGGCCCTTAGCAAAACTTATTCCGTGGTCGCGCATTACGGCGAAACATTACGGTCCGACAACATTATGTTGGACACAATGACTTACGGCAGAAACCGGCTATGGGAGTGTATCACAACTTTCAAAAACAGATCTTAGTTTTCCCTTGTTGTTGATCTGAAATCATAGAGGAATATATATAATATCACCTGAAATGAAAGTTTATTTATGTTTCAAAATCTTAATATCAAACTACTCGTTCACATTAATGCTGTAGAAACATTTAAATCTGCCGTAAAATATTTTATATGGAGCTTGGCCTTATAAGACATGATTGATCAGCTCTGAGAATGCTTTAAGGAAGCCCTCAAACCATTTCGGAGTATTAGAAAATCTTATCATTATCCAAGAAAATATTTTGTGTCCCCCGCTGTTCCAATTTGGAAGTAATGAACCGTGTCAGTTGCACTTAGCCTAATTAGTAATTATGTGGAAAATATGAAATGCCTGTATAAGCATCTATACTGGACAACAATTCGTGACCATTGTGATACTGACGACTAAGCCACATTTCTTCTCTATTTTCAATAAATCTCACGTCCTTAATTATAAATTAAAATCCAGCCAATTTGTCAGCAAAAAATATTGATTTTAATACATTTACAACGTTTCTTCAATAATTGTGGATTTAACAGGTAGGTTTTAAATTGTACAAGTGTGGATAATTTAGCGACGTGGACGGTGAGCTGTATGATAGTATTAAATTTAGAACACCGCGTGAATTTTGGTCTCTTACATCTTGGTGAGTTACTGTTTTATTTTCTTCAAACGATTCCAAGTCTACATTTAATTTCTACATTTCGAATATTATACTGAAAGTGATCGGGGCGGAATGGGACTCTAATTTAACTATTTATGTAAAATTATGTTCAAAGAAATATGACTTCATAAAAGTATAAAACGTTAGTTTATTCTATTACTTACTTAATCTAATATCAATGTAAATTAAAAGGACGAATTTAGGTTTTTGATGAAATTTTGAAAAGAGCCATACAAATTTTCCATTCTGCTCCAGCCTTCGGGGTTGAACGGCATAGGATTTTTTGTACATACTATTAGTAAAATAAAATTAAATTAAATTTAAGAAAAACCTTAACAATTTTTTGTATTTTCTTTATTATACTTTTTCAGCGTTTGGTAGATTGTTTTATCAATTTCTCCTTTTGTAAAGAGATTTTTTTTTGCTATCGCACAGTGTTTGCTAACATTTTTCTGTCTTTTCGTTCCTTTCCTTTCTTAATCTGTTCTTTTTGAGTACAACATCCTGTAACTCATTCTTATAAGACGAGTGTGTCAGGTTTTCCTTTTTCTCTTGAGGAACACATTACAGTTTGCCTTATGCAGTAGTATCTAGTCCCGCCCTGCACGCTAGCCTCAGTTTAAGGTTTTTCACCGAGCCCAATACATGTAGATTTAAACCTTATACGTAACTTATATTCAGCTAAAGACACCTATTTTACGAATATATACCATTAAATAGTTAACAGTGAGGAGTTTTGTAGATTACCTCGTGTCGAAATAATGCAAAACATTTAAGTCACAATTTTTTATTGAAATTATAGTCGCGTCACCTGTGGATGTTCTAATAAATATTTACAATAAATTACATATAAATTGCGAATAACACAATGCAAGGAGTGAGAAACAGCTGACCCTTTTAGAACAGAGATGAAACGATCGCAAAGGCACATATAGACTACTTCCAAAACACTAATTTTGACAATGAAATTAAGAACACTGTGAATTGTCATTGGAGTATGAACCGGGATCCAACAGATGGTGATTTTTTGATTGTTTCTTTTTATCTTACAAAGAAGGCTGCTGTTTTCATAGACGCAACTACTTCTACGCCGTTGATTGAAGAGTGAGTTGATCGTCTTGAGAGGGTCAATCAAAATCAACGTCAAATCTGGTTTTTGAAATATTGCATATGTTTCAGTCGCTGTGACTGAAGCATATTTGTTAATTGCCATCGAAACATTAAATTCAGCAGAGATAACCGAGTATCCTACCCTATCATTAGACTTTGAACCGTCTGTGGAAAACACTCGGGGATGATTATATTTCTCAAGAAGAGAGTCATAGTTGTAAGAATTTGGTAAAGTTGGCTGCCAGGACTTCTTCCTTGACCAGTTGCAATACTCAACTCCTATTTACTAACCTCCAGCACTTTTCCAGTAAAAAAGATAGGGTATCCCGTTCCATCCCGAGTTCCCTTATACGATTTTATAACAGTTAATAGGATTGATAAACAATGTAAACTTTGAAAGTGACCGGTGATGCGTCCAGATAATTCATTTCCGAGATATTCCGTGTTCATAAATTAATTTGGACTTATATGTTACCTGACTACGTTAATCACCATTCCTGCACATTTCACGACAACCCTCTACGCCTAGCTATCGTGAAATTCATTATCGAAGTTACTGCTTCGTGACCTTCGTCACAGTAACTGGGATCACACGTGTGCGTCTGTGTTTCTCCTTTCCCTTCGCCTCCAGAGGCATATTAGATTTGAATACTATCAAATTACGTCGAAATGCGTTCCTGCAAAGCTTTGTCTGTCTGTTTGCATCGTAATAGGAATGTATGTATGTGTGTTCCTTGGCTTTGTATCGGGGTCCTTGGCATTGGCGTATCTGCCTGCCGTATCACGCGCGCTCTGAATAGAGACGACCTGCATAACGCGCTGCATTCTCGCAGTTAACCATATTTACGCGTTCCCAGGCGGCCTGGATGTTCGGACTATAAATAATGAGTTCCGCAACGTGTGTAGCATGTAAATGGCGTCCGCTTGTTAGCAGGCGCGAGCTATTGTTGCGGACTATCTGCGAGGGAAATCGAAACACTTGTTAGCCAGGCGTCACTCACACAATACTTTACACTATACTTTATAAATGGCAGGTCTGGGTTTCCGATGACCCTCAGCGCTGCTTCCAAAAATCGAAGGAATTACCATAAACTGCATTAACTTCAGTAAAGTGCCTTACGAAAAGGAAATATCTTGTGGTATCTCTGGAAGTGTTTCTGTAAAATTTATGAAGCAATTTCCATGAAACGGAATTAAAAAATATCTATAAAGTGCACTGAGACGACGATATTTACGAAAAAATTCATGAATTTCGCTTAAAAATAGTTATAAAACAATTTGAAGATAAAATCTCTGTTGGAGTAATCCTTTTTTGACAAAGCCTTCGACGACGTAAGTCAAGTACGTTAGTGGAAGACGATGGAAATATGGCAGTTTCATATCTTTTAAAATGCCCATTTTGAAGTTCTGCTCATAATACTTCCGGGGCTGTTATAACAATATTATTAGACACATTATCTGAGTTTTTTGAAATCAATATATAGAAAATCAGCCTATAAGTTGGAAAAAAATTTAATCTAAATTTTATTAACCTTGGTGAACTTTAAAGAATAAAGAAATTGAAGAATTTGATAATTGAGACTTGTATGTCACAAAAACGAAGAGGTCGAATTAGTAATAATATTATAAGGACATTTCCCATGACTTGTTCTAATGTATCTCTCTATATTGTCTTCAGCGTCCTCTTTTATAGTTCAGTATTTTCTCTCCTTTCATTGAAATCGTTAGCAGACGTTTTCTCCATCCTTTCTGGTCCTAGTCGCTATTTTTTCTTGAAAAAATATCCTTCTCCGCAGTGTGTGTGTCCTGTTCACCACGCTATCTTTCCTCCGAAAAAAATGATTTTTATCTATGCTTTATTTGTTACCTTTTCTGTCCACCATCGCATTTTAAGCCTATGGAAGATTATATGTTGATTCAAGTAAAGTAATTTACCTGATTGAGATTTTTTAGTAAACGTTGTTTTCTCTTCATATTTCCCTTTGCTGGGAAAAGTTCCGGGCAGTTTCTAATTTTCGGATGTCAATTACGAATTAAAACTGTTCTTCCGTCCTTTCCTGTACTTTTTTCCCTGGCAAAATTTAAAAATAATGTTCAATGAGTCAAATGTTAAAAATGTTTCAACTAGATGAATAAATTTGACAAGATTTTGAAAAACTCTCATTGTAGGTAGTATAGTTTTAAAATGTTAAATATACCGTATATTAATGGATATAAGTAATGATTTGAATGATGTTTGTAACGAACTAACATTTTGTGTGTAGTTGATGTGGAATGTTTTTAAAAATAGAAATCATAAAGCAGTTTGAAAGTATATTTCCCGGAAACGTTTAGTTAAATCCTATTTGTCATTAATATTATTGTAGCATGTAACATTATTTTATAATCCACTAAAATTATTCTTATTGGTTTTCTTAAACGTAGTAAATAGAATAATTTTACTTCAATGCAAAATGCTCACGAGGAACGTGATATTTCGGAGTTAACAACATAGCTTCAATTTATTTAATGTGTTCG
This sequence comes from Eucriotettix oculatus, assembly GCA_034510155.1. Taxonomy (NCBI): domain Eukaryota; kingdom Metazoa; phylum Arthropoda; class Insecta; order Orthoptera; family Tetrigidae; genus Eucriotettix; species Eucriotettix oculatus. The sequence continues at coordinate 37,502,723 of CM067382.1, forward strand.
TGTATTTTAAAATAAACGTTTTATTAAAAAAAATTGTTTCACAACGCAAATTAATTTCTTACAGACCCAGAATTTATTTAAATGATGTTACCTCTCGGCGTACTCACATGAAGGGTGGGTGTTGCGAGAGATTTCGTTTAAAAAAAACATGTTTGAATGTCAGGAGATTTAAATTGGAGCACCTTTTCAGTGTTCACCATTATCGCGTTGTGGTCGTAGGGGTTTGTTGGTTGAAAATTGTTATTTTTAGTTAGCCACCCTCACCCACCCTCGTTTCTCCTACCGAAAATGGTCCCATGTGTTCGTAAATATTTACAGCAGCTTTTAATCCCTGTACGTCAATCAGAAATATGAACATATAAATATAGTCCATCAGGCCGTGTTAACACCCTTCTGTTCTTTTTTTTTTAGTTTCTCGTTCACACTCACATCGCGAAGGGCGTTTGAATTGTTTGTATTCCATATAGTTGATTGTCTAGTTCTTTAACTGTCATGTTTTTTGCATTAGCATAAAGTTTTTAATTCCGGAATATCACATGGGTCTTTCATCAGTTTTGATATTAAACTATTAAACATTGGTACAGAAAGCACATTCCATTCTTCGTCATGAGAAATATTATGTTACTAATACGAAATTCATGAGCAGAATAATATGCCTGGGTTCAAAATAACTTTGTTATTCTTACTAAAATTATAAATAATTACCTATTTGACGAATAAATCAATTCATTCATCGTCCACATCCACATTGTGTAATTGACTTATATATTTAAAAATGCAAGTCTGTTATTATTTCATTGAATATTATACGAAATGTTATGTATTCAAATTTAATATTGATTTTTAATTTTTAGTCTAGTTACCCGATTAAGTTGTCAAGGACGGACGAAACTCGTAATTATATTAACAAATACTATTTTTTTGTTGACAAATTTAGCTGTATTTTTTATTGAATGGTATTACGTTAACAGGTACGTTCTTAAATTGTTTCGTCTGGAAAACCAATTAATTTAATTCGTAAAAAGTTTCCACAATTTTCTTAGAAAAGTTCTTGCCTATTTTCTCGGATTGTAGTGTACCTGCCTCTCTCTCTAAACTTAGAAGAAGCTCTCCTGAAACAATTTCTCTCTCAGGAGGTTGGGAAAAGCGAGGTCGATCTCTTGAACGTAAGATGTATACTCAGATCTCTAAACATTCAATATGTGCTTTTAAACTATATCGTGGAATAATACAAATTACGGGAGGAACGTATGAATAATTTAGTATCGAATAGTGGTTTAAGAGAGAAAAACTCGGATTCCCCGTATCTAAACCAATCTTTTCCAGAGCTGTATTATTCCTGCTGTTTGCTTACCGATATCCTATCTATATCTTATCACCTATACAAAAGTGATGAGCTCCTACACAGACCCATTGTACGGATTAGACCTTTGTAGCTTCAAAAAACAGTTCAAAATACATTTTCAAGGTTAAAAAATTGCCATTTAAAATAAATATGTATCATACTAATTGAAGCTTTTACTTAAATTTATTAAAATTATCGAGTACCATTCGTTCGACATTAGTCTCGAAAATTGGCTATCGATTATTTGATTAGGACTTTCAGTTTTCATCCATGACGTAATATTCCCGGTTCATACTTATACACTGTTCGGTATATTAATCCAACCCACATTTAATATCGTGGCCTGACTTTCTATTTTTTATGAGTACAAATTCTGGTATATTTATTTAGCCTTCGTCCCATTGGTTTAAATTATATTTCGCGTATTTCCACTTCTTGTACGACCATAACCGCTATTTTACTTTGCCGACCCATTTAGAAAATAACTGATTTATAACGACGTAACTTAAATTGTAAATTGTTTGTAAAATAATCGTAATTTTTTCTCACCGCAAACATTTATTGGAAAAAAAAATTGGCAGATATTCTAACAAAGCTTACCGGAAGAAGGATAGTGACGTAACTAATACGTCAACCGGTAAATAGTTTCATATCAAAATTTCACACTGATTATAAAGATTACTACGGTTCATTGTTATATACGCTGTATTTCCCGTAGAGGGTTGATGATGAAATTATAGAAGAATGAGAAGAATATCCTCTTTCAATTACGATAATGCAAGGGGTTACTCGTGTGTTTAATAATATTCGTGGAATATTAGGTCACTAAAACATATAATTAACGTTTGTAAGAACATACATAAAATAAGAATTAACGAACCGTATAACAGACAATCACAAACAATATTGAATAAGAATTAAAAAATTAAAATAAATCGACGTTTCGACAAAGATTATCTTACTTTTAAAAAATAAAAAGATGTTATTAATACTTTTGATTGTTGTAATATCATGCATAAAATTTCTTGTATGATTGTTCTTATTGCTACATTGGTCAGACTAAACGGTCTTTGTCAATTAGAATTAAGGAGCATAAGACTAATTAAATTTTTATTCGTATAAACAATCACCTATTACAAAGTATTGTCAGGAACAAAATCATTTGTTTAATATTGATAATGTTATTCTGAATAAGGAAAAGAATTTTAAGAGAAGATTTATTTCTAAAATGCTATATATTAAAAATAAAGAATTTTTTGTTAACATAAAAATGATACTTTTCAATTGAATAAATTATCTGATGGATGAAATGAGTTAAAACATCCTCTTCGTGAGTTGTTATTTTTTAAATATAGAAATATTCTACGTTTTTTCTCCGATTTAAGTTTTCTTCAGGTATACTATAATTTTCACAATATGAATACATATTTAATAAAATAAAAACTGACAAAGAAACTATATTAACTCATTTAATGAATATTTAATTGTCAGATAAATTATTTATTTATGTCATGGATTATTAAATTATCTTTGTTAGTTTCGTCTTTTGCTTATTCTTTCATTGGTATTATTCTTGTTCGTACATTTTCAGTGTGTTATAAAAATATTGACAAGGACCACATGTGTTGGTCGAAACGTCTATTTAGTTTAAGTTTTAATTATTATTCAATTTTTTGTTATTGTTGTTAGAATGATATTTAATTCGTAATTTATAAATCTTCGCGCAAATTGTAATTTTTTTGTCTGATAGGAGTTTTTATTACAAATTGATTTACCGAGTTCTGAACTTATTGTCGGCATTTACTATCCTGACCTCAAGCTAAAAAGTAAAATCAGTAATATGGGTTGACCAAATAATAGTGTTTTTCTGACTTATTTAGGCGGAAGCAATGGGCATGGGTAGCAAATATTGTTAGGGAATTAAAATACGTTATTCTGATTACCATTCTCGCTTTTTAAAATGCTTGAATTAAAAAAAAGGGATGCTATTGGAATGTTTTAAAAATTTGTCAATGTTGAATCGCAGATTATGTGGAGTGATAAAGTGGTAACCGAGTGCAGGTCACTTTATTTCGACAAGAGTAGTGATTTGGAAGTTTCTGTCGCTGGATGGAACATTTCGTCGCCCAACGAAGGTGAAAAATCTGAGTATGAATCTCCTGTTGCGTGATTCAGTTCTCTTGGTCAGAGTTGCTTACGATAATAGAGTTTGCAATTTCGGAACCTTGTGGCTTTCGTGTTTCCTCACTGGTAACGATTTTCAACCTCATGGATGTATTATAGCAATTACATAAGGCAAGTTGCTGGGGACCGAATTAATAACTACAATTACGGAGTTGACACGAACAAATTCCACTGTTTTGCAAGTATCGTCTGAGATGTTGTGTGGCGTAAGCTGGAAATTTATCGGTGTAATTGTCGGATACGTCTCCTCTCAAGTGTCGCATGTCCTCGGGGAAACGTCTTTCGCGAGTGAAAGCCAAAATCAACACACGGATAAGACGGTATCTAGCACGCCTGCCAACATAGAAATTGGTAGCCGCGGGGCTTTGTCGCTCTTCTCACAAGAAACACGACTGTTGTGATCTGCACGCTACTCCCTTCTGACAGAAGTAAAATAACCTGACACCCATTGCGGATAAGTAATGTTGACTTACACACACTTGTTCATTTTGTGCTTTCATAATCTTAATACATGACTAGCTTCGTCGTGCGATGCTCTGGATATATTTCTCCACAGGAACAACTTCTCATCTCACAAGAATACGTAATTTCCCCTTCCTACGAATTAGAAAGTTAGTAAAAGTAATGTGTATTCTTACATAATAGTTTTCTGACTTAAATATTTACAATAAATAAAACGACGGCCAAAAAAGTCAATATTAAAAATGATAAAATTTCGGTCGTAACTGTCGCTGGAAATGGTCCACGACTCCGAATTCTTCACGTGTAAATTCTATAATCTTTTCTACTGTGGAGTCAAGGAGAAATATTATAAGCATGAAGAAGTGTCAATATGGAGATAAAACGTCGCTTTTGTTAATAAATAGTTATATATTTAATGCTGATTTTTTGGCCGTCTTTTCTTTTAATAGGTATTCTTCCTGTAACGATTTATAGCACGTAATACATAGACTAGATTTCTCAAATAATGGTTTTTAATTTCTCCTCAAATACAAAAATCACCGAATTTATTTCAAATAATTAGCTGAAGATAGATAAAACAAGAAATAATAAGTGTATACACTAAGCGTTTTTACTTGAGTAGAGGCTCTGATACCAGCACATGGTTTACTGAATGACTGAAAATCTCTGACTCGTTCCACGTACCAGAAGTTCTACTTCTCTTTGGGATCAACTGAGTATGATTTAATACTATCATTAATTCAACCGTTTGCTTGTACACTACCAACTTGTCTCAACAAAGTGTACAGTGTCGGAGAAGTTGTCTACTTTGCATCTTGTTGACACACGACTAGCTAATTCTCCCGAACAATACACAGCGTTTGAGTGGGATCTTTGTCGTCTCAGCATCAACCCTGATCCCGTTGGATTCTCAAGAGTTTTTTTTACAGTTTCACGGAGAATAACGATGCACACTAAAAGATTTAATCGGTAGTCATCGCATTACGCGAAATTGTACTTAAAATCTTACAGTGAATGAATGCACTTAACTAAGAAGAATTTTATGAATACTGAAAGTTCACGTTTTCTATCATCGCTGCTGAATGGAGCTTCCCACAAAAGAAGGGTTTATGAATACAGTTCATATTTGTATTATCATGCGGTGGCGATACAATATGAACCTGAGATATCCTGGGAAATTAAGCGTCTCGGGCACGACAGACTTTATTTTGTCATCATCCGCTTGCATGTAATGAGAAATGGGTTTCAGTTCCGGCCGCACCACGGTGCTTTGTAATAATCAGGAACCGTAAAGCGATTAGTCAGTTATTATTCTTGGGACATGTGGTATGAATTCGTCCTCGAGGCAAATATTCACGGTGCGGTGCGCACTTGCGTCTATAAATAAGGCTTGGCTCAAGCCACACGATCTGCAGTCTGTCATCACTCGCAAATCCACATCGCCGACTCCCTCGCTTCGCAATAATCTGATTCCCCCAATTGCTACTAGAATGGGAAAATCGACTTACACAAGGGTCTTTCACTGTTTCGTCGCACGGTTTCCTTCAGAACCTTACAGATATCTTCCCATTTGCTCAACACTATACAAATAACATTGTCTTCTTATGGGGATCTTCTAAACTGAACTATATCATAATTTATAATTATAGGTGTACGAACAGTTTTCATCAACGACTTTCTCTTGATTTTTTTCTTTATTTGTAGATGAACACCCGGAATACCTGTATTAATACATGGCATTAGTTCATTTTCATTTTAAATAAGTACCAATAAGGCGACGAAATTAATTGAAAAAATAAATTCCGTAAATCGCTCAGAAAAAAAACAGGTAGCGATCTTCTAGATATTCAGGCAAAGATCATAACTTAGAAACGAATCAGTTTCCCTAAAAATAATGGAAGGAAGTATTGATGATTATCATAGCATGTTGTGCGTTAATTGTTGTGGTATTCATTCCTAAGACGGGTCTGATGCAACCCTCCAATCTAACATATCTTGCGCAAGCATTTTCATTTCCGCATAACGACCACATCCTCTCTAATGTGCTTAGCATATTCCATCATTTGCCTCCCTCTTCTGTTAACATCCCACACACTTCCCTCTAATGCTAATTTTACAACGTGGGCTATTAATCTATCCCTTCTCTCAATCGAAGTTAAACATATTGTTCGCTCTTCCCCTATTCTGTTTCGAACTTCATCGCTAGTTACTCTATCCATCCAACTGATTTTCAACACCGCAAATATTTCTATTGTTTTCCTTTCCACAACTCCTATCAGCCACGTTTTGCACCCATATAATGCATCGCTCCACACGAACATTTTTAGCAACTGTTTTTTTATATTCACACTTATATTACCCGTAAGTAAATTCCACTTTTTCGCGAATGCCTGAGCTGTCCTACTCTTTATATCTACTATATTTCTGCCATCCCTCGTTATTACGCTTCCCAAGTAGCAAAATTCATTAACTTCCTTTAAAAATTCCCTTTCTAATCTAACAATCTTTGTTATTCCACTCTTTCCCATACTACACTCCATTACCATTAACATTACCTTTCTCCATGACCACGTTCATGCCATTTATTATGGTTTCCATGTCTTCTTCTGACTCCCCTAACACAACAATATCATGGGAAAAGCGTAGGGTTTTTATTTATTCTGCTTGCAGTATGATTCATTTTACATATTCCGTTTTAACATTCTTCATCGCCTGTTCTATACATAAGTTAAACAGCATGGGCGACAGACCGCATCCTTGTCTTACTTCTTTCTTGATTTCTGCTTTCTTTTCGTAAATTGTAATTATGTTACATTTAATATGAAGCATGCTTGGGAGAATTAGAGAACCGTTCGTAGTGAAATATTTAAAATCTTAGGATTTTACCGTTCATAGAAATGCTTGTAATTGATAATACGGCAATGTGGAATTTGGTATTGGATGGTAACGGAGCCAATTGTGAATGTGGTGAACAATTTTGAGTAAACTATTTCGAGGATTGCTCCCTAAAACAGTTTTGGTATCGAGTCCTAAAACATTGCCATTTACAGTGAAATACCAAGACGACTTTGCATTATGATTCTATAAGTACGTGTATCCCTTCAGATTCGCCTTAATGACGCAAAAGGAAAGTAACAAATGGAGAAACATTTCCGCAAAAATTGATAGCTATCGTAAAGTTATCCTAATTTTCGTGTTATGTGACTGAGTCGTGCGTGTGTGTCGGTGTGTGTAGTTAAACAAGGTAAGCAGGGGTGACGACGACGAGGCTGAAGAGAGAAGTCTGCAAACACGGGACCGCGTGGGAACGCCCGACAGATAAACGCACCGGATGTGACGCACTTCAAATTGCGAGCTGCAATTAACAGCACTGCCCCACAGCGGCAGTCCAGGAGAGCACAGTTGCTCTTTGCTGTGCCTTACCTCCTTGATCCCTACCAGGCTGCGACTGCGACCTGTCAGGGAGACTTGGACGGTGTCGCGAGAAGCTCTCTTCACGCTTTTGGTGGATGCATTTGTCCCTTCAGTAGATACGTGGAAATGTTTCTTCAGTCTCATTAAAACTGAGATCTTCGACTGATGTAAAACGGTTCACATTAAACCTCAAGAGGTGTGTGTCATAAAATCTGGGCTCATAAGTGAAGATCTTTTATCGCATCGTAATTTTCGTTGAGTGTGCTACTATTTAGTGTTACGTCATATATTTACTTTTAATCTTTACATTTATTACGAAATTAATAGTCGGTGGTTGTGTTTTACCAACAGTTCTGAGGTACGACAAGTCGTTTTATAAAACGTTTACGACGTTCGATAGGATGATACAAAGTCCTCGATGTAGAAATGTTCCACTTGAAGTGCTTGAAATCTCGTAACACTTATCTTATTCTTAAACTTTTCAAAGATGATGAATTAACACTTATAGACACAATTTTATCTGTTGTAGGCAATGGAATAATCCAACCCCAAAAACGTATCTACCTATAAATAATTTCAAATGCGGTTTCGTTAGATTCCCCTAAATGTAAATGTCAAGCGCCAAATTGGAAAATGTCAAACGTTTCGATCACTCTGCCCGCCTTTAAGGAATGGGAGAATTTAGAGTTAAACAATTGTCTTATTTAATTCATAATTTGAAGAAAACGTGGAAGATGTTTCTCGTGGATGAAAGCTACACTAAATTCCACTTACCAATTTTTTCTCTACTACTGAGTGAAGTTACTATTATTGTTTTCAAAGTAACTACTCTAAATTATAATCAAAATAATTTATAAAGATTTTATTAATAATTGTGAAAAGTATTTTCCCAACTTACCAATCGTGTTAGTATTAAATCATTGATCCCATAGAGTAGAATTTCAGGGATGTGGAACGAGTCAGAGATTGCTCATAAATTGTTATGATTACTCAGTTATTATTAATCTGTCACTATTTACTATGATTATGTTTATCTTACAATAAGACATGCCCAAGTACTACAGAGAAGACAAGATATATAATTTGTACTCGATATAGTACTTGATAAATATAGATAATATCTTATACTACTCAGCAATGTACTATATCTGTGATAAGCTCTATACTAAGATATAATCATCTCCATGAATTCTTTAACAGAGTATGAGTGACTAAGTAAAAAGTTAGTTCATGTTTGAACATGTTAGTATTTATTTTTAGCTGTTTAATTGAGGCTGTAAGTTTATTAAATATGCTAATAGCATTACAATGAACACTCTTTTGTATTATAGTTAGAGACTTCCATTCCTTGTGTAAATTATTTTTATTTCTGATACCAAAGCTATGCACATCTGAGTTTGTTGTCAATAGATGACTGGTACTAATCTCAAATAGGATATGCACTGGCAAGTAAGAGTAAGTATTCCCATTTTCTTGACGAGCCTACTGCATGAAGTTTCGGGTGGAACCTAACAATATTTTGACAACTTTTTTTCTGAAGTTAAAAAATTCTTTCTTTCCCTGATACATTACCCCAGAGAATACGTCATTAAAGAGTGAAAGTATGGAGAAAAAAACTATTTTTTAATGTTTGGGTCACCACAAAAAACTTAATTTTAGACTTTCTTATCCGACCTAAGCCTAAGGGACGATAAGAAAAACGAGGGAGGGAGAGAACTGTTTCATTGTTTAATTGTATATAAAAAATTTGAGTTCACCACACCCTTAATATATTTAAAGGCAGATTAAACGCTTTCATTTTTAATATTTCACTTTACTCTATTGCTATTTAGTTCCGCTCAGTATTTTGGGGGGACTAATGTTGTGCATATTTCATTCACTACTACGTGTTGATGCTTAATTTCAAGCGTACTGAAGCACTTACACTTGGGATCCTTATTCCAGCATTTCAAAGTGCTGCTCTCTTCGGTAGGAACAGTCCACGTTTTGTGTTCCGAAGCTTGCCAGTATCTCCCGTTTGTGGCTGTGGGAAACCGCGTCGAGCATAAGGCTGTTGATAGCGATCTACAGATCCTCATCAGAGGCTGTATTTTACGTGATAAGAGAGGCCGGGGCTATGTTGTACCAGGTAAGGCGACGCTTTTACTGCCGCACATACGTTGATTTTTATGGCTTGTAAACTGTAACAAGATGCCACTGGTTGTTTCGGAACAGCGCCTGTAATCGTCAGATCTTTAGTCACATACTAGTAATTGGTCCTTTGATAAGATAGGCAAGACGTAACTCGGAAAAAGTATGTTGGTTTGTTTTGTTTATGATATGGAAGCACAAATCCAGATATCTAGTTAGAGAGTTAAGGATATCTAGCTCGGTTAAACCCCAATGTTGCGTGTAGGACGATAAATTGAATAAAAATTGTTTATTTAACGCAGTGAAAATATTATCATTTTGAGAATAAATAATTTGTAAAGTCAGTATATTTGCACAGCGAGGAAAAACAGAGACGGATTCTATTAGTTCTACTCGGTTAAATCGAGCTCAGGAATATCTCTCTGCAGCTCTTATTTCTTTTCCAAATAGGAAAACGGAACACAATATCATCTATGTAATAAGTATTAATTTTATATCAAATTTAGAACATCACAAACGGAGTCTTACAGAGTTTAGTCAATGATTTATAGTAAAATCATAATGTAAAGATATAATTTACGAAGTACTCAATATATTTAATAACTTACGTATTTTTGGTATAAATTTTAATGTATTGTAATAGGTCTTTCCGTTTATGTAATTTTTTCTTGATTATTTACTATACTAACTCAAGTATTCATAGAACTAGTGTGGCTCCCAATTTTTATGCAACCTTTCCATTCCGATATTTTATAATTCATGATCTTATTTATAATCCTTAAGGTTAAGTTTTCACTGCATCTCGTGAATGAAATTTTGTTTTGGCGTCTTACATCTGTGGCTTTATAAGTTTTGCAGCATGTCGACCGGTGATAATTCGCAAAACTCGTCGCTTCTAACTCTTTATTGGTAAATATATTCATAAATTTGCTGTCTTTAACTGAACTTAAGGAGAAGCTGGCAGTTCACCTTATAAAAATGTGTTGCAGGAAGCAGTACCCAAAAATAATAGATTAAGAAAGAAAAGGAACGGGAAAAAGGGACAAATGTTACCAAAGATCTCTTTGCGAAAGAAAAAAATTGATGAATAAGTATAAGAAAGAAAACAAAACAGTTATAACTTTTAATCAATTAAATTTTATTGCACTAATTGTAAATACAAAACATCCTATATCGTTCTGTTCCGAGGATGGGGCAAAGCGGGAAATTTGTTTCTTTTTAAAAATTCATCAAAAATCTAAATTAGTTTTTTAAGGTATATTAAAATTAGCTTAAATACGTAATAGCATAACCTAATGTTTTATGCTTTTGTGAAGTAATTTTTCTTTTTCAATACTTTTATAAAAAAATTTTAAACAACAAGTGCCCGTTTTGCCCTGACTTTTCTTAGAGAAAGGATAAATTTAATGGCAGTATGTACAAAAATTTTCAGTAGTTATTTAAATGATCTTGAAAGAGCCGTGTTAGCATTTTATCTATAATAATATTGTATTTGATCCTGTTTTTCACCTCGCTTTATACGTTTCTACGCGTTTGGTAAAATTGTTTACTGAACACCTTGCGGCTCTATATCTCAGCTTAATAAAGGGAAAACTATTCACCGTGATAATTTGGTAAATTTATTATGTCCTAAGTCAGTTTTCAAGAACTCAGTGAATAACTGATCTAATGCTTTCTCCTCGCGTCACTATTTGGTTAAGGAGAATTTCGACAGCTGATCAAGTAATAAGAAGATGACAACTATAACTGCAGAGACGTCACTGTTGATTGTTGATCTAAACCATCCCATTGAAAACAATGACTTTTCATTTAATTTTTTCTGATTAGTCTTTGAAGAAACTGTCCCTTATTTTTTATGTGACATATTTGGCTTTATTTTATGAAAATTCTAAAAGTTAGCACCTTGATAACATTCTTGATGGGTGGGGAACGTTTTTATGATTTTACGAGGTCCATTTTGACTGCGAATATGGTAATTATTCGTTTGTGAGACAGGTGTAGTCGAAGGAAGGACAGCTGCTCCGCCCACAGCGGCTGTAAAGTACCGCATAAACAATCAAGCTACGCCCGCGTCTTCCGTGTTTATTCCTTCGCTAATTACGACCACGTGGCGGAAACGATCAATGGCCATGTTTGTAGCATCATGCCGAGAAAGCAGAACCACTTTCTTGGCATCCAGGTCACCCTTTTCAGAGAACAACTCGGCCAAATAAGTTCCTGGGAGCACTAAGGCTCATTACACTGCAAACAAGAAATTTATTATCGGATTTACTATACATACGAGTTCTTCAAAAACATGTTGGTTGCACCCGATTCAAGTCCGTTTTTTTCTCCGATTAACTGATATTAATATGGATTTCTTTTGTCGTTGTTGTGATATTCAGTCCTAACACTGGTCTGAAGCAACCCTCCATGCTTACCTATCTTGCGCAAAACTACCACATCCTACGTCCTCCATAACCTGCATAGCGTAATCCATCCTTGACCTCTATCTTCTGTTCTTACCCCAAACACTTCCCTTACAAGCCCCTCATGTCTCAAAACGTGACCTATTAATCTATCCCTTCTCTAGGTCAACGTTCTTCATATTGTTCGCTCTTCCCCTATTCTTTTTAGAAATTCTTCGTTAATGATTTTATTCACCCATCAGATTTTCTTCTTTATCACCACATTTCAAAGTCTTCTATTATTTTCCTTTCCGCAACTCCTATCGGCCACGTTTGGCACCAATATTACGCCACACTCCACATGAAAACTTTTAGCAACGATTTCCTAATATTCACACTTATATTACTCGTTAGTAAATTCCTCTTTTACGAGGAAGTCTCCTTGGCTGTGCTGTCTTACTTTTTATGCCTGCTATACTTCTGGCTAGTTATTACGCTTTTCAAGTAGCAGAATTCCTTAACTCTCTTCAAAATATCCCTTCCCAATCTAACACCCTTTGTTATTCCACTGTTTCCCATACTACACTCCATTATCTTGGTTTTCCCTCTATTAATCCTCATATTGAACTCCTTCTCCATGACCATGTTCATGCCCCCTAATACTACAATATCATTGGCGAAGCGTAGGGTTTTTATTTCTTCTCCTGGCAGAACGATTCCTTTTTCATACGGCTTTTTTCATTTTTTATATATAAGTTAATCAGCATGGGCGATAGACTGCATCCCTTGTCTTACTCCTTTCTTGAGTTCCGCTTATTTTCTTGATCTTCAATTATAATTACAGCCGAATGCCTTCTGTAGATGTTATTTATAAGCCTTCTTTCTCGATATTTTATTTCTGTGTTCTTCAAAATCCTTAATAGTGTGTTCCGGTTTACATTATCAAACGCTTTTTCTAAATCTACAAACGCCATGAACGTAGGCCGGTTTTTTTCTTATCCTGTCTTTTAAAATTAGACGTAAAGTCAATATAGATTTCTTTTAGTATGCTTTAAATTTATTAACTCGTATGATTATTTCTTCTTCTAACTTACGCAACATATTTCAACCCTTACTGATCCGTGCGTTCCTGTTTCCTCTTCCAATAGGAAATCTTTTAAAATGTCCGTATTAATTACTCCATAAATGGTTCACCACCTGAGTTAATGTCACGGATAGGTAATGGAACTATTATTGGGAGCCACTGGCTGTAACTGAGCGAGGTGTCGGCTTGCTTGATGATTGAACCGTATTTGCAGAGGAGGAGAACGATGGTATTTGCTGTGTTAGCTTCTCTCCGAGTGTGAATGGATGGGTGTGGCGGTCGTTACTGGGAGACCCTTGGCCGTCGTTTCTTAATTGAGTCACAAACAAACTCCACTGGCAGCACATTCTGCGACCTACTTCCTTCTCCATCCGCCCGCCGTCTTTAGGCTTGTGGTAATTGAAACGCAACTGCCTCTTGAGATTATATCTCACCAAATGCCGTCTTATTATCTCCGCAGCGCGAAAAATATATTGTGCATTTACAAGGTCTGTTAACTTTGAATTTTACTCCCCATGTCTGTGTGACTTTAACCAACCAACCGTGGTCTACTAAAGAGCCGACAATTTAATATAAAAGGTCATGTTAATTTTAAATCGTAGTAAAATTAGTTTGAGCTGACACGCGCATTCGTGAAATTAATATTAATAATAACGTATGAGTGTCCCATTTACAGTGCATAGTCAGACGTCTACTAATTATACCTAAATCCTCTTTGCTTTAACTTTTTTAAATAAAAAAAGTTTAATTAAACCCTATACAAATTTTGCTTATTCATAAAAATTACATCCGTGCGTTGAGTATTCTCGATAACAAACAAGGAGACATCTTTACCAAAGCGAAGAAATTTTCCGCTGAGCCAAGGTAGGAAAGCTCGATTATTAGCAATAATTGAACGTGTATCCTTGGGACGTAAACGCTCGTGTCCTTGCTTTTCTCTCAATCCACTGCCAGTATTGCTTCTAGAGACCCTTTTTACACTAAACATTGGCGCTTTATTAAAAATTAATTCCCTACCAACCAATTAATTTTTTCGATATGTAACGTAAATCATGACTTTGAATCGTATGAATGATCTTTCTCCGGACGAAGAATGTAAACAACCTATTACAATACATGTTATGTAGACTTAATTTATTGGCTGTGGGAGCTTTCTCTCGTTACTTATTTCTCTCCAGATTGATTATGTACTGATGTGAAGAATTGGAATCATTTTCATTACATATTTATGGGTCGCTTTCCTAATCATGGCTGAAGTTCGTCTACTGTACGATTGAACTGTGACAAAACCTCCGTTTATTCTTGGTTCTAATAAGATGAATCCAATAATTTTTTTTATCATTTCTCATTCTCGACTTATATAAATCAAACGACTTGCCCTCGTGACATATTAATTCCCCTGTCCGTGTATCAACATTCTTAGGCAATGAAGGTTGGTGTTTTATGGCGGGATGTGAATTTAGGTCAGGGGTGTTTGCCTACAGGGTTATGTAAACGTAAATCGTAAGATCTGTGTAAAAATTGTGGGTCTATTTATTGCTAGAGTGGCGTAGTTGCACGCATGCGGAGCACGTCATGATCATCTGTCAGGTGGACAGGAGCTTGCTGATAACGAATCTCTGAAGCAGTAGTGCGGGCCTCGGGCTTCCACTCTGCTATTTGTCCGACCTCAAGACAGGTCATCCCATCTCCAGCTTACACGGAAAGAGAAAGTAATTCCGGGAACGGATTTCTTTGTTACAACCCTTCAACTTTGAGACGAAATTGCCCCTCAAAACACTGATTGGTCGTTTCACAGGTGAAACGATATCATATGCGATTTAATAACTGAACTTCAAATAGTGCAAGGATGACTGAAGGTGCTTATGGCAAAATTTTACATAATAAAACAGCTATCCAGAGATTTTAATCATTTTGAAGAGAGTAGGGACACTTGAATCAGTACAAATGGAACAACAAACTGGTGGAGTAATGGACAATGAATGTAAGTTGAAAGAGTGACTCTTGTTGACATTTTAAACTTCTCAAAATAACGAGCTGGCAGTAATAATTTCCGGTTAACACGTTCACTGAGTATGACGCTTTAAAGCGTCAAGTTCAGACTTGCTTCCGTGCCACTGACGCGTTTTAGATCATTGCTGTTCTACGCAGTAGAAAGTAAGATGGCACTCGCTGTCGTTTCATATGACGTCACTGGCAGTGTTAATGGGTATACAGCGATAACAGCATCATTAAAAACTGTGTCATGTTATCTAGCGGTATATCAGACGCAATCACTGTGACGTTCAGCTGTGTTTAATAATATCTTGTGCAACAATAAGATATTTTCAATTATTATTACTATTCGTCTGTGGAAAGAGTGACTGGTGAAAAAGTTTTGCTGTGGTATGTCTTGAGCAACATTTGTCGCAGCCCGAGGCTCGTGGAAACGCGTCCCTAGGCGACTGAGCTGCATGAGCGAAATGTGTGTTAAAGTATTAATAGAGCGGCCCCGTCCTTGACAGCCTATTTAAAGAGTCTGCTATTTCTTTGTGCCGCAGCTGTAAATAATTAATCTGGGGCGCAATGACCGGTGGAGATTGCGTGACGCACAAACGCACTGGGTACGATGCTCGTGCGTCTGTTCACCGTCTGCTCCTATGTCTTTAATACGTAACACCGTCTCTGATCCCTTCCTTCTTTTACATTTCCTTGAAGTCCTGTACAGTATGAAAGTAGCTGGAAGAAAAAAGTCATCACAGGTGCACAAAAAGCTTGAAGCAAAATTTGAAATAATTAAAAATATATTGCTTAATTAATTATAAATAATTCTATGAGAGCAACTCAACGTGACACATTAATCTGCTTTTATTTGTTTACTATTCTGTTGCTATCACTTATTTAGGCCAGCGATTCCTTTTCCTAATAGGTCTATTATCAATCGAAAACGTCTCTGTCAGATTTCACGGGTTTTGTATCTTGTGACGATTGGTTTGTTATGATTTCGTAGTGGTAGTAGATTTATTAAATTGAAGAGATACTTAACTAATTATTTTACATGATAAGTAGCAATAAAAATGCTAACAATTTATTGCAATATTAAAGTTAAAAAAATAAGAAAACAATTTAACTGATATACATTCATCTTAAATTATTTCTCCACTTTTTTATATAGCATTTCGTTCCTTTACTAAATGGTTTTTTCTTGGTTCAATCGCATTATCCTTTCGCTTTTTAACGAGGTATAGGTAACAATTATAGTCAATTGGACTCCATTAGGGAAGTAAATTATCGTCGGACGTTGGTCCGTATGTACAGAGAATTTTATATTGTAAGTATAAAATATTCAACCATTATTTATTTGCAAATAAAATGAGACGTATCGTATATAATTATTCAGATTTGAGGAAGACCACTTGGGCCGAAAGATTTTGATTATAAAACTATGACGCTGCAGTCAATTACTTTGTTAACATATCAGTTGCTTGATAACTTTCATAACATTAATAATAATTCGTAACCAACATTTACTTTATCATTTAATAAGTGTGTATTTGGCGATAAACGGGATATTAATACTTAAATATAAATAACATTTTAATTTAAGTTATGACACTTTTTGTTTCTCGCGAACGTCGTCGTCGCCGCCGCCGCACACATGCAGACTACGTAAGGGCATCCTGTAGTAAATTTATTAGGGTAGGATGGGTACGAATAGTGTCGCAGGAAACACCGTAAAAGTAGTTGAGCCCGAAAAGTATTTGTTCAACAGAAATATCGGCCACTATTGTTTATTTAGAAATTTCCGTGTCCCCCACCCCCGCCCCTATAAGTTGTAGCCATATCCTACCCCAACAGTGCTGATTTACGAGTCTCAAAGAACATGTGCGCAAAATTAGGCTGTAATTTTTCCACGCGTTTAGATTTGTATTGGGAACATACAAAGACATATGTTCGAAATTTGAGATTTTTTAAGCATGAACTAGGAATTTTATTAATAAGAATAAGGTATCCGAACCTTCTATTTGATATTTTTAGCGAGAAGTAACATGTGAATTTAACTGAACGTTTCATTTAAGTAACAATATATTTGAAGTACTTAAACAATATACTAAAATTTTTATCTCTCGAGTGCGGTACACACGCTGTGCCATACAAATATGACGCGTTGTGCTCTACCTTCCGCATCCCCCATTTTCAATTCCCTTCCTATGCTATTAAAGGGGAGTTGCCTGTTTCAGGATCACCCTCATGTAGCCTGTTAACCAAAAAAAATTTACATAGTCAATTTGATGTTAATTTTAAGACAAGAAACCTGTATAAGTAACTTCGATGTCCTGTGATTTATGCCAATTGTACTAATTAAGTAAGTTTCATTTCCAGTATGCCTTTTGAAATTTTATTATTTAGTTACCTAATATGCAACTCTAACAACTATTTTATTTTATTTTCAGGTAAGACGAGTATTCATCATCACTTACCGTAAGTTATTTAATATTTGTTTGCCGGGATTCTTTAGAATTAACTATGATATTAATAAAATATATCTCATTAAGTCTTACAGATTGGTTTAATTAAAAATTAGTATGTACGTTTAGATTAAAAAAAAATTGATAAACCATTTCAATAATGTTATTTTTTGTTAGAGGAACTGTTTTGTGACAGTTTTGTTTTCGCTGACCAAATCAACTTTTATAAATGAACGTACTTTTCAATTTCAGTTACGTCTGCGCTTGAAGGAAACTATATTTATATATAAAATTATGTCTACATTTAAAATAAAATACAATTCAGAATTCAAATATATTTTTCAATTTTTTTAGTTGTTTTTCCCTGAAAATAAAAACCTTCCAATTATTCGGCAGTATTGGTGAATGTTTTAATATGTAACACATTTTCAATATTTTACACACTAAGGTAAAACAATTATTTTATAACGTTCGCTTTATAAAATGAAAATGAATTTTATTCTAATATAATTTTTTTACCATTACGTGATTAGACCTTCCTGAAATGTATGTTGTACTTCAAATACTCACTTTACGTTCTTAAAGCAATTTACCTAACCTGTCTGGAGCCATCATTAATTCTTTTTTTTAGGAAGAATTCTTTTTCCAGATAATCAGTCTGTTAAGAAACGAGTATTTTTCCGCATCCTTATGTTGCTCTCTTTGTTTAACTTAAAAGAGGAGTCGCTTGAATCAATACAATTTTGTAGGCTTGAAAGAGGGTATACTTAAATCAGAGAAAATTCTGGCCTTGTTTCCCTATTCCGAAAGTAATTTACATAGCAATAAAATTTGGCTTCCTAGACTACGTTCAGTAATTGAAAAGTCGTAAAATTACTAAATAGTGCCTTCTTGATATGCTAGCTAATTTTATATTTGTAAATTTATTAATGTTAGATAATTGAATTATTTCTTATTGTTGTTGGATTACTCTCCCATTTTAAAGGCTTTTCCTTTCTTTCATTCGGGGTTTCTTTCGCAAGACTCAATTCTTCTTTTTGACTCTTTTGGTTTATGTCACGTTTAATTTATATATGTACACTGATGATAAGCAAAGAAAATATTCTTTTAGGAAATTTATCCCATTATGGAAGACTTGATATAATACAGGAATAATTAGCATATTGAATCATGCTTGTTGTGAGCGGGGAATAGAAGTACCAAAACTGATGAATTGTACCGCACCTGAGACATATTCCTTACTTGGCTTAGAATTCAAATCTGCAGCTTTTTGGCATCCCGATCCCGTTGCAGAAATTTACGTCTGCCATAAACAATGATACGCTCGCATATTTGGCGATGGATGTGACTGTAATTTGGCTAGCGTATGGGAGGGAGACTTTTAGGCACAGCTTCCCGTGATATATAGTCGTTTGGCCAAAGAAAGCACTTGCTAAGTATACAGATGGTGCTAGTACATTACATACAGTACTACTCCAATACAAAGTTATTATTCTTAACCATTCACTCGTGAGACTTGAGACGGGAGAACGGCAGTAAAGTTTCCGAGCGCCGCCATTAAAGCATTTTTAACGGCAAGCCGGTTCCCCCTTTTTACAGCATAATAAAAACATTTTGTGTTTTAATTTAGGCAAGTGGTGAGCATGAATATGGTGAAATTAGTTTGTAACAGAAACAGTTCTTTCTATATCCACTGCGGCTGTTATTGGTCAACTTGTATATTTTTATAATTTATAATTTAATTAGTGAAATTACACAGTAAATCTGGGCATAGTTATTAATAGTATATAATTTTTTATAGGGACCCATTTAAATTTATAGCGAGTAAGCTAATTAGTAGAAATAGTGCCAAATATTAGCCGTCCACTGTCATCGTTTCGTCACGGCAATGAGGTAGACTGAGCTCGTTAGGAGCCAAAATAGACGCCAGGCGTCGGAACATTACCACAATTACACGACTACACTCCCATAGCAATCCGGTATGATTTATCGCTCTCATTAATAACACAGTTTTTGACACTTTTCCTCTTACAGTTTTATGCGTGCTTATGAGTTAATAACACATTTTCGGTAGTATTATTTTCAATGTGGGAATCATTATAACTTAATTGGAACTAAGACTTTTGAAAATTATAGTTATACGAATTACGTAATCTGGGGTTTCTTAATATTTTGTTAAACTAATTCTGTAAGTGAAATATTAATAGGGCATGGTAAAAGAAAAAATCCTCAAAAAGATCTCGGGTTCAACTCCAGTGAATTTGATATTAGCACAACGTTTCAACGACTAACTGAGCTAACGTATTAAGTTATGTCTGGTACCTACCGAGCACCGCTGACAAGGCGGTTTTTGTTTGGTGTTCGGTTAGTGAAGTGTTTGGCTGTGATTTATTGATACTGTACGCTCGTCGTCAAAATAGTAGAGCCCTGAGTTTGAAGCCTCACTTTGCCCATTCGGGTTGACCTACGTTATTGCATTAGGTCTATACACACATAAAATGCTTAGAAAAAAATTGTTATTTACATATCAGAAAATGGCATTAAATTCTGCATAAAATGAGACCTTTAACAATAACTTAGGTCATTCCGAATGGGCACAATGCGGCTTCAAACTCAGGACTCTACTATTCTGACGGTGATAGTAGATGTGGTAGACTCCGATTGGTCAATCTTTTCCATAATTATTACCGGACTAAACATCTTTCTCCAATTGTGACTGAGTTCTGTGGTTTTGATAATTTTTATATTATAAATTTTCTTTTAAAACCAAAAGATTATTCCAATAGCTGGAATGTTCTATTGATGCTTAAGAACTTAAACGTGGTGATTAACCTGTTTGATATGAAATGTGGCTGTGGAATACGATGAAATTAGTTTGCTCCAACGACTATACATTTTTAGTGTACCAAAAGAGTTTGGAGTTCTATATTTCTAAGAGTTTAATATGGAACGTATATATTTAATATGGAATGTCGAGAAAGCAAGCAAGAGTTAAGATCGTACTGGGCTGTATTCCACAGAACTGTCGTTCCATTTTCGCTCCACAGCGGATTAGCCATTTAGCCAGAGTTTTTCCGAGAAGGTTTAGCGACATCAGGAATCATCCAGTAATCCTGGATAATGCGCCACAATTGCATAAATTGTGTTGAGCACGTGACATACCAAAAGGGAGCAAGTTAGATGTGATTATGTAAGAGAAAGGATGATCAAAACATCTGCGACTATTTGGTAGAGCGAAGGATCAGCATGGAAGTTGTAAGCAGAAATGGAAAGGGTTCCAACTATTTATACGCAAAGGCGCTCATCAACAAAACCACGTGACTTACGAGGAAAGGTGTCTTCGTAAAAAGATCCTCGCCAATTGTCGGTTCTGAGAATGTGGAGGAAGGGGAGATGATCCTGCCAACTTCAAAAGCTTGCTCTACCGCCGCAGACGTAAAGAAACTGTATGTATCATGCGCCTGGGGCTTTCTTTCTTCTCTCTGCTACAAGGCCAAATTTTTAGTAACGATTTACTAATTTTCACACTTATATTACCTGTTAGTAAATTCCTTTTTTCTGCGGAAGTCTTCCTTGCCTGTGCTATCCTACGCTTTATTTCTACTATACTTTTACCATCCCAAGTTATTATTCTGACCAAGAACTTTTGTCAAAATAACCTTTCCCAATCTAACACCCTTTACTATTCCACCTTTTCCCATACTACACTCCATAAACTTGGTTATCCTTTTATTTATCCTCAAGTTGTACTCTTCCTCCAGAACCACTTTGTTTTTCAAGTATTTTTCTGACTCCCCTAGTATTATAATATCATCGGCTTACAGTATGATTCCTTTTTCAAATTCCGTTTTAACATTCTTCATCACCTTTTCTATATATAATGCATGGGGGACACTCTGAATCCCTATCTTACTCCTTTCTTGATTTCAGCTCTCGTTTCTTGATCTTCAATTCTAATTACTTCAGATTGCCTTCTGTAGAGGTTATGTATTAGCCTTATTTCTCGATATTTTATTCTTGTTCTGTTCCAGAACGATATTTAGTCTCAAGTACTGTATTCCTTATAATTGACGAATGATCTGTGGTAGAAAATGTCAAGTCAAAATATATTGTTTCCATCATACGCGCATTATATATGTACTTCTTTTCCGTAATCGTTACGAACAACTTTTAAATACGTTCGTTGACAGATCGCGATTTTAAGGCAGGCTTATTTTGTTTCCTAAATTTATTTGTACTATGAGAATTTTGATGCCACGCGTTGATTGCCTAGTATCGTAATAAATCATTCAAGTGCTAGGGATTATGAGCTCGTTTCATCCGAGGCCTTGCGTGTTCGTCACAATTTAAAGTAATATGACACGATACCCAAACTTTGTAGAAGTGTAAACAGTCTCGAGGCCAGCAGACTTTTTTTTCCCACCTCGTGTTAGCAGTAGTTCGGAAAGAAAAAAGAAAAGAAAGTCCCACGTGCGAATTTATTTGACTTTATTGCCCCGTGCCAACCCAGGGAGAATATATTTATATTTATAATTTACTCCTCCCTCTCGAATGAAGTGTCCAACATCCAGGAGCCGAGTGTGCTCGGGGAATGATTAAGATTATCAATAATTTCTGGAAGGAACAGCACAAACGCAGTCTGTTTACTGCCTGCTTGATGTTTTGGAGACGCGCCAGAAAGTCTAACATACGTTATCGACGGAACAAAATTTTTCCGAGCCGAATACCTAAATAGTTTCAATTTGAAACTGCTATGCGAGACACGTGCTATTTAAGACGGTAAACATAGATAAAACCTTGTTTCACGCCCAAGATATCGTAAATGTCACGAATGCCGTATGAGTCATGGACTCTGTTTTGAGAAATACAACCGCGCGTCTTGAAATGCCGAACAGTAAATCACTCACAACTTTCAGAAATGGAAGTTAGTAATGGAGTTGGATTTCCATTCCTTGCAGATCAGTACGACTGTAAACAGTTCATCATCATCTCTCATTTCTGCAACAACACGGAATTAATGCTAACTTAGGTCTCCAATAAATTTCGAATAATTAACGGTCGTCCTTCAATAGCTAAGCTGCCGGAATATTCCAAAATAATATATATTTTCAATTTCATCGGCCCATGAAGCGAAATTCCTGACGTGAAGTACAATTTTTTAGTCTCATAAGACTCGTACATTGGTAATAGTTTTAACTATGTAGTTATATTAAGTACTTCTTCTAAAGGAAAATTATTATACAAGACTTTTTTTAAAACTTTTAATTAAGAAAACGTGTTTTCGTCATAATAACTGTCACTTTGAAAGTTCGTACTTTAATACAAACCGATCTCCCCGGTAAAAGAAAAGTAGCTTTATCTTAATGTTCCAAGAAGCAATTCTACGTGAAAGATCCTGCTAAATAATTCTCCACTCTCTTATTGCTAATTAACCTTTTCTTCTCAAGCAATCGAAATGATTTCTCGTAATACAATAAATTTTAATAGCAGTGTCTTCAAAAATTCACGTAACTTAACCAAATATTTACAGAAATTGTGGATAATAAATAAAATATACTGAAGGGGAGTCAACTGAAGACGTACTGTGCTCGTAAATAAGATGAAGGTTTCCTGGTGTATAAA
Organism: Eucriotettix oculatus; assembly: GCA_034510155.1. Classification (NCBI taxonomy): domain Eukaryota; kingdom Metazoa; phylum Arthropoda; class Insecta; order Orthoptera; family Tetrigidae; genus Eucriotettix; species Eucriotettix oculatus. The sequence goes on from CM067382.1 coordinate 37,525,799, forward strand.
TTGCTGAATAAAAAGTGACTGGGTTTCCCATATTTGGACGACAGAGTTTACTGGGCGACGTTTCGATGACTAAGACCACTGTTGTCATCTTCCAGGCGAACATTGTCGTTGTATTCGTTCCTCAATAACAGTCACGCAGGAGATCTTGAAAGATCTCAGGAAGATAATAATTCATGCCAAACTGAAATTTATTTTTGATTAATATTTTTTGTTGCTATTTTTTTATTAATAATTCTGGCTAGCACAATTCTGAATCAGAGTCGGAATCTCCGTTTCTTATATAGGTGCAGACTGAATCAAGAACGTAGTAGTATCGAATTTTTCAATTATTCTCTGAATACTCAAATATTTGCGTAAAAACGACAATTATTTCTCTCAACTGTCTTTAAATTAATTTTCCTCTTCTCTCAAGCTCCACCAACGTTCACAGCCTGATATGAATTTCTGCTCCAATTTCCTCTGTCAATTCAAGACACACGACCTGGTATTGAGTAAAAGATCGTTTTCCTCTTCTGAGTGATCACGTTTACGTCACGAGAAGTCAGCTGATCTACTCCAGGGTCTGGAATCCATTGACGCAGTCACATGGTGACGTCACGGGTCGGATCGGAAGAAGAAGCATTATTTTTAGCGAACGCACGCGGTCCAAAATGCGTCGTTCACCGCCGACAAACGTTACGCAAGGGGACGAAAGAAAAGCCATCGTTAATGTAGTGTTTACAGCTGCAATAAATTTTGGAAGTTAGCTGTAGCCAACGAAAGAATACACAATACGAACATTTAAATTATAATCGTACTAGGCAATAATGATTTACAACTTAAGAAACTATGTAGTAATTAGCAAAAAAAATGTTACCTCTCTTCTCTATCACATCCGTATTTTTCTTACCTGAACTCATAATGAGCTCATTTTATTAATCTGCTGCACGCACTATAGTATTATAACAGTAATTATAATAGTACGTTATACTTCTTAAAATTACATATGATTACATTTCGTACCATAAGAAACTAAAACTATTGCAGTGATTAGTTGTTGAATTCTTCTCTAATACCTAGTCGGAATTGAAGAAGTGGTGTGGAGAATAACTTAATCCATCAAAGGATACAATGAGTAACTCAGTGATTCATGATTCGAACAATCAATGTACCTAGTTCACCTTAGTTCCTATGAAAATAGAAGATTCCTACGGACTGTTATTATTACTTTATAATAATAATAATGTCCGTTTCTAACTTCTATACACATTTCCGCTTCCTTCAAACAATATCTGTTAGCATTCAACAGGACTTTTGCTTGATCTGAGGACGATTCTTTTAATATAATGTGTCACGTAAACAACAACTTTAAAAGCTAAATGCGATTCCGCTATTAATGAACTGGTGTTCCATTTGGTCCCCTGTCCCCTCCTCCCTCTATCAAACCAACCGAGTGATGACTTTTGTTTCATTACATTAACAGTGGCCATTGTTATTTCGGCTTCCGGACAACACGTGAAACGTTTCACCGTGGTCCCTGGAATGAAATTTTTTGATTCATTGGCACATAATAGCTACGAGGAGTGTGTGTGTGTGTGGCGGGGGAGGGGGCGGTATTGGGGGCGGAAATTATACGCAAAGCGATTGTTATTTTAAGTGGTGCGGTTGTTGTGACGTGCGATAAAAACGGAAAACCCGCTGCTAATCGAGTGAATATGATTATCGCCGTCATTGAAATATTACTTGCGAAGATAATAACAGACATTTAATAGACCATCACTTAGCAAAAAAAAAATAACTGGGTTGTTCCGGATCGCGTAAACGGGCCGTCGTCATGGAAACGGCGATGCTCTGTCCCTATCGTCTGTTTTAGATTAGTCGTCAATTTTGTAAATTTAAACTTATACAGGGCCACCATAGTAATAACTTCTGCTAGGAAACTAGGAATCTGTAAATATTAAACTGATTTAAAATTTTCTGTTTATAATTAGATTATCTGTTATCGCCAGCATAATAGTAGTATAAGTATAAAATCATATTCCATAAATCCTATAGAGAAGCACAAGCTTCAAGGATGTGGAACGAGTCAGAGATTTTACATAGGTTGCTTTATTAATATTAAAATATACTGTAACTATTCATTAATTTTTAACTTATAATAAGATTTTCTTAAGTTATATACTGAAGACATACAATTTGTACCTTATATATAAAATTGATAAATATTTTTACATCCTATACTAAAAAATTAGTGTTCTAATAATGTTCTTTCATAATTATAAATATCTACCCTATGATACATTCAGCTCCATAAATTCTTCAACAGAGTAGAAGGAGTGGCTTAGTAAGAACTTAGTTAGTTCATATTTGAACTTGTTTGGATTTATTTTTAATTGTTTAATGGAGGTGGGAAGTTTATTAAATATGTTTCTTGGTCAAACACTAAGCTCAGAACAAAAATTTTGTCGCCGAATTTAGCCTTCCTGTTATCAAACTAATTTTTAAATGCCTTAAATACATGAATTTATTTTCATTTGAACTAGTTTATGAGACCTTGTTTACAATAAGTTAGCATTGGAGAAATAACAGTTTCTTTAAGTACGATTTCGCTTGTAACAGGAATGGGGAACATTATATGTAAATGTGAGAATATCTGCAAGGGACGACACGCTTTTAAACTGTGCGTGTACCATTGTGTGGAGGATCTAGTCAAGCAACAAATTAATTCTCCGACTTGCGCATTGGAGGTGAACGCAGGTAAACAGAGGGCAGACATCATTTACATACGGTAGACACTGAAACCCCGGGTACTAGCAGCATTGCATGCTAATAGCCTCTATACTGTCTCATTAAGGCGGTTTAATGCCCTGTCGCCTGCACATTAAAGCTAAAACATAACTCGGAAGATTAAGATCTCTCGCGTCAATCGTTAAGAATCGCGCTACAAGTCCGCGGAAATTTGAATTCGTTCATTATCTCAAACGTTTTTGGACTTACACGAACATATATTTCGAGTTGCAGTCTGTGGTGTAAGATATTGAATTGTGCCTTACTTATGTAGTACTTCTTTAATTTTTAAAGTTGAATAAAAATGTTTATGTTTGATGTCCAAATATCAATTAGGCCGGTATTAACACGAAAGCCAAAGGAACACGTCTAAAAATTAATCTCTGCATTAGAAACTTTGTAAAATTAAATATGTTTACATTCCTTCAAATCAACCTCTTACCTTTCTCGTTATACACAATTTATCCTTTCAAGTTTCTGAGAATACAGTTTGTAGTACGACTACAAAGGAAACATATCTTTGCCTAGTACGAGGAAGGAGGATTACCATTTTTGGCAGCAGAGAGGAGAGAGAGGTAATCATCTCTGGATATGTCCTGTTAGCGGGAGATGAAACACATTTTTTTGCATGCTGAATTGAAAATCTTACGAAGAAAAATGTTGGTTAAGAAGAAATGTGCAGAGAGAATTATTTTGATTCTAGACGATTGAACAGCAAGATTGTATTATTATTATTGTTTCATAAATTGGAAAAAACCGTTGATACTTATGACGTAATTAACATTTTATTCCTCATAATTACGAGCCGGGTATATTTAAAATTAAAGTAATCTTGAATTGGGATAGGATTATTACAAGTTCATCTAAATTATTAAAGGCGTGTATCCGGACAGAACAGTGCACCTGCATTTTTTAAATGGAACTTATATATTTAATAAAATATATTGCAAGTCGTCTTAGATTTTAATTTATTGCTACTACTACTATTTGACTCATCTAAAATGAAATATTTTCTTTTATAAGAACAATTATCGTCTCTAAAGAACTTAAATTGCATAAGAAGTAACAACCCGTATAACAGACACATTATAATTTTGAACAATAATTTAAAATTAAATAGGCGTTTCGACCATCACTTGTGGTCTTCTAAATATTTATAAGAGGCTGAAGTAATAATAACAAAGATAATGCAAAAAAAGATAACGAAGACAATTTATTAAACCATAATATAGTTTATTTAATCGAGAAGTGAACATAAAATTTATTGTGTATCCTGATTCTCCCTTAATTTCGAATTATTATCAATTATAATTATATGAAAGTTTATAATTAAAGAGGACAAGAACATAACATGATAAAAAGTTCGAACAAGGTATCTATCATCATTATAGCTTTTACAACGTGTTACATAATGGATTAAAGATGCAGTTATGGTGGAAATCTTGAGCCAAATATTTATCATGCATGCTTTAATTAATAAAAGCAGCATCTATATGTCGTAATACAATAGCTTTAATTTGTAAGAATAGCCGACTCTATGTCACTGTCCTTACATTTCGACACAGAGCGTTTATTCAGCGAGGGTTTAGATTTACTTTGAGAAAAGAAAGGGTCGTGAAAATTATGACGAAAATTAATTTTATTACCATGCTCGTCGGATATAATAAAATATATAAATGACTGTTATTATATAATTTTCTTTTCTTTTTATTGCTTCATGAAATATTTATAGCAATTTGAAACAAATGTCCTCGAACACCAGCTTCGTAGAAACTTCAAAAAGCATTCATCAAAATTCAGTGGTGTCCTTTTTCTTTAGGAATCTTGGGAGTTTAAATTCTGTAAAGAAGTAAAGTTTCATTAATAGCATATTTTTATTTTTCTAACGAAATTGGCGTTGGTTGTACGTGAAGAGATTAAAATCCATTATAACTACACTTATTAATTATTTAATTTATTCACTTGGACTCTTCAATTTTGCCATCAGCAAGTTACTCACTACCCGTTGAGTAATTACTTAATATCTTAAATGTTTCATTGTATATGCAATCTAAAAGATAAGTTTTCTGTCTGAATAGATTTTTGCGAAACTCTACCGTTTTATGCATTCTACGAATATCTACAGTTTGTTCTGAGTGTTGTGTGATAGAAGTTTGGTCTTTTTATAACTCCCTTGCTTTAACTCTATCAGTTTGCAACTTCTTTGTGTGCCGCTATTATTTTTCATACAAAGCTTCGTAATTTAACTTGTCAATTCGAATGAGCTTTTTGTCAGTATTTATGACAATATATTACAGTACGTTTCGTTTAATTGTGTATAGGTTTTCGAAATAATAAAAACTGATGAGTGATTGTAGAATAACAAGGAAAGATTTTTGGCAGACATACACCGAAAGACGGTAATTAATTTTATAGCTGATTTGTGATTTACTGGTCTTGGTCCCGTTGAAGAATAGATTTCATACAAGAAGCGGGGGTATTTGTCAGAATTCAGGAACACATGTATTCATTTACAGATTCTGGTACTGAATGTGCAGAAATTCCCCACCATTTTTAATCTGAAGAATGGAAACTACTTTTTCCCTTTATATCTTTCTTTAGTACTTTTTCAACGTTTAATAATGTTTCCATGGTTCTAAACAGTCCAGTGAAAGAAACTCGAAAAGCGGTTGATGCAACCTGAATGTTGAGTGTCTTAAAGATTTAGATTTATTGTTGTTTCCATTAATCCTCGATTGAGGAAATAGGATACGTCATACATTAAAAATGAACAAAATAAAGTAAATAATTAAAGACAAATAAACTTAAAATAAATTAGTAAAAGAAAGTGTATATAGACAAAGTCAGTATAAATACAACACGGACACACACTGGGAAACACAAACAAGCACACACTGAGGAACACGCAATGGAGTTTTAACTACTTGGAGCTCTGCGACCAGGAAACTGTCCTTCCCTCTGTCGTAGCTCCAGGCAATACATGAAACAAACAAACAAAAGAGCAGAAAAAACTGAATAGAAATTTTAAGATATGTGATGTGCTATTTTATAAGGCAGCTCAATCAACACTTTTTGCAGGAACCTTGATTTAAATACTAGAAGGACGATTAAGAAAATCCTGTACCGAGTAAAACGCGCCACTTAAAAGAATATTTTTACTCTGCTTCACGAAGCTTTTGTAGGTACTATTTTAACCTCTGGCGGAAGGCTGTTGTATAAAATTATCCCGGTATTGTGAATAATTTTCTGGTGTAGAGCAAGGCGATGCTTGTCCGACCTTAGAGCTGAACGATTTCTAGTCGCGTATTCATGAAACTCGCCATTTGTTTGAAACAAATTAGTGCTCCGCTTTACAAACTTTAATATTTCATAAATATATACGCTTGGTAAAGTAAGTATTTGCAAAGCCATTAAGCGAGTTTATACGGGATTTTTTACGTGGATGGCAAAATATTCGTTAAGGATAAAATATTATTGAAAATTTGCGGAGTGATGAGAGTATGCAACCCTCGTCGTTCATTGCTCCGTTAAGATGTTCCAAACTTGACCTTGCAAGTTGAAGCTTCAAGTGCGAATGACGGACTGGTAAAACGAGATTGGCGAACAATCCCGCAGCCACTGTTCATTACTGACGTGAAAGGCACATCGTTTTTAATCAACCGAAGTGCTATAGCACTGACGAATTGAAGAATTCACGCCGAGGCTCTCCGTGGTGCGAGTTACGCGAATTGTTGGAAGCTGCACGTGAGGACGAGCGGGAGACGTCATGTCGCTAATCACGTACGAATCTGGACTTCCAAGTCGACATACCCTTAAAAGCTCTCACGTTCTTGTGCGATATTTGGGGCAGTAAAGCACTCATTGATTTCTGCTGTGGACTGAATAGTGGTTCGCGGCGTGGATCCTAGATGGCAGAGGACTCCATTGTAGCGGTACGCAGATCCCAAACTTGTATATTACTATTATTACGTCATTCCATTTAATTATTAACGCAGTTACGGCCGACGGAGCGACGTGACGGCCGCTGACTTGTAATCATACAATTAACCAGGGCAAATGCGCTTTAATTACGCACGTCCAATAACGGACGTCGATGCGATGGTCCGCTCAATTAATTTCCGTGACATTCGCCGAGTAGCCGGACTTCGTACTTCCCGTTTGGAATTTGCTTCTTTGCTCTTCGATCTGATGCCGGTTTCATATGTTGCTACCATAATCTCAGCGGCGTTACTCAGGATCTGGTATTTTTTAAATTATATCTTCATCATCTGGCCCACGTCGCAAATTCTCAAGACGCGTGATGTCACTTTTTGACAGCAGAACACTTTAAGAGTTCAAATATTTCTCTTGCATGCATGTTTTTACTGTTTAGAATGTTTTCTCTGGCTGCACTTGTAAATAAATATTTTAAAATTAACCCTAGTATCAGCAATTGGGACCTGAAGAAAAGGATTCTTTATTTTCATATAGCGCAAAACAATCGCGCCAATTTGACCCAAAGTTTACACCACCTCTTTGATATTATGTTGTACTAAACATATAATTACCATAATATTATTTAACATTTGTTACTTTAAATAATAACAATGTTAACGAATTTATTTCGCAAATAAATGCTACTTCGTTTCATAAACTGATGTGTTTAAATAAACTATTCCTGCACCTTTAAGACACAGTAATATGTCTGTTGAATCTTTAACATTGATATTCTCAGAATGTAATTTATTAAAACGGTTTCCCAAATAAATCTTGAACTAATATCTGGAATTCTTTCTAAGTACTGCAGTATATTTGTCTACAACGTACACTAGAATAAATAAAGTAGTCTAAAAATATTTGACTTACAAATTTTTTATATTTGAAAATGATTGATGTTTAGTTACATAAATATAGGTTATACTTAACAGACTTAGGAACCATGTAACTGAATAATTCTAGTAAATATTGTACCTACAACAATAACCTATATCCTCCTAATAAATAAGTGAATTAATTAAAATTACTAATCGAGTTATTAGGGAAACGGTGAAATGAAACATTTTTTATAAGTTTTATTAAACATTTAATATACAATTGAGTATGATGCTTAAATTTATAATTTCTTTAAAATATACAAAAAGGGTGTAAAATGTTTTATGCTAATAATGTTTACAGTACATGAGATATGCAAGTCCAAACGTTGCATAAATAGAGCACACGATAACTGTAGCTACCCCCTTAATAGGTTCCCATGCAAGACTTAAGAAGGCAAGTTCAAAATAATATAAATCAAATATTTATAGTTTAGACTATTTCCTAGGACATTTAATAAAAAATATTTTCACTCAATGAAAAAGGTGCACTATTTTATCCTTAGCCTATATTGAAGAGACGTTTAAAAGTATTAATTTTGTAGTGCCTGACAATTAAGAGAATGATAATGATGATTGAAATCATTGAAAAATTATTTTATTAAACCCCATAAAATTGAAAAAAAATCCTGGTAATCAATTATTGTATTTAAAAAAATGTAGTATTTAATACTGAATTGGATTTTCATAAATCTCCCTTGGAATATAACTACTATTTTGCAATAATAACTGTGATGAGTGGTAGAGATACTTATATTCAAGTGTTTCAATTAAGGGAAATGCTGCAAATTCACTAATATCAACGTATCTATAGCTATACAGTAAAGACCAGGAGATTCAAGTGTTTGCGGAGTCTTCCTGGAAACCCTGGAAATGAATGGTTCCATTGCTGCGCGTTTGTGTGTGTGTTATCTGTGTGGAAACGAAGGGAACTTTGACATTATAGCTGACTCACGGCCCACATGGTAAAAACTAGGGATTCTGGTATTATCACCATTAAATATGCCAACAACTGAGTACTAAATATAAGCAAGAAATTCGTAATCATTCTTTTATAAATTATAACGGATACTTTCAAAAGTATATTTAGAATTAAATTAAATACCTTCACTTAGACTTTGACTACAAGTAATATAAAATATATTGGGAAAGACTTAGGTATTTAAATTAAACCTCAAAAATACGTTATTTTTATTTCATTTGCTTGTCATCTTGCTTCATCTTCTATCACTTCTTCTCTAATGGTTTGTTTGATTGCTTTCTTTAACCTCTGTAAAATGTCACCAACAGTGTCTAACAATTCGAAGAAAACCTTATTAATCAATCGTGACCGTGAAACTGGTCAATTTGTAGACAATTAAAATGTGCCCGACATTTCGATGACCCTGTATATCGCAACTTTCTTCAATTTAGGAGTAATAATGCAACAGTCTCTGTGATATTATTATCTATACCAATAAATAAAATTGAAGTTTTGTCTGTATGTATGTTTGTCCCGAATAGACACCAAAACGAATTTCAATGAAAATTTAAGGATTTAAAATCAGGAGATTTAACTTAAATTTTCGTGTATATTCATTTCGATGTCTTACAGAGCTCAGAAGATATTAATCTAAATATTTACGAATTCATTGAATTTCTTCGCGAAGGGCGGCATGAAAACCACCTTTGACTTATAAGTCTTATTAGGCAATCCTATACCATTCATCCGACTTACTGTGTTATTATAACCGTAATTTTGGCAGTATGAGAGAGATGGGTAGAGAGCGGACGAGTATTCTCACTCCATCTATTGTTGCTGTAGAATTCACGACGTAATTAACCTATTGTTGGCAGAGAGCAAACTTCCGGAGAAATAATAAACTTCTTTGGTTCATCGATATAATTTATACGTAAATTGGTTTCATTTGTTGCGGCTTCAGTTTAATTTTAATATGTAGTAATTGCTCATTTCTGTAAGTTTGTATCGAATTGGCTCCGAAACTTGCGAAAGCGGGACCTGTTGAAAACCAACTAAGGTTTGCCCAGAAGCGATCATAAATAAATTACACCTAACTTTGTATATATTCCATGAATTCAACTTTATCAAAATTCTGTACCTGTTGTTTCGTTTTTAGAGCAAATTAAAAGTTCTATTTCGGCGCGAACGAAGTTGCGGGCACAGTTAGTAAGAAATAATCGCGTGCAATTTTCAGCTGTACGTGATTATTTTGCATGTCATTATCTTTAATAGTATTAGTATTATAATTATGACAGGGAATAATTGGAAGAAAATATCCCGCAAAGTTTGTAGGCATCATCTCACACTAGAGTGGTTAATTATAATTATGGTTTTAGATATTCAAGTTTGTGTATGAATCTGTTCCTTCCAGTATTTATTTTTCTTTAAGAAGCACTAGCTTCACCCGATGGCTCATTTGTTGTATTTTATAAGTTTCGAATTTAAGTATATAAGTATCGATGTATGGAGGCGGGTAAAATCGGAGCCACCTGCGATGTCTGCGAAAGTGGATAGGGAATAAGAGGGACAGGTAGGCTCACTACTCGGCAAAACTTTCTTGGACACCCCGGGGCGCCAAGGTTCTTTGTCGTCCCGTGACAAATTACACCCAGGGTTCCTCTCCCCGCTGCGTCGTGTGAGCTGCGTGCGTCGCGTCGCGTCGGGACGCCCCAAAAAAACAATAACTCTCATCTTTCACGCCGCTAAAGAACGGGATCCTTGTGTTTCAAGCCGTAATTACTGGTAAACGGAATTTATGCGGTTTCGTTTCTGGCGCAATCCCAAGAAAGCAGTGCATTCTTATTCACCTCTTATAACAGCAGACACACGGAAAGAAAATCAGTTCTACTAGCTATAATTATTAATCACCCTTTGCCAAAGCAGCGGAAATCTTTTGTCTCATTATTAAGCCTTATTATAGAATCATTATTAAGTTAAGTGATTAAGTATTTCATGAAACACACTGCGTGATCCCTAGAATAATAAAAATAGTAGACATGGCTCCCTTAGAAAACATTAAATTTTTCTCGTCTATAAAGCACGTTTTCTTTAAATGAATGTATATCTTTCCGGCTATGTATAAATTTATATATATTTTGTCTTGAATCACGTCACTAAACAAGCAGTTAATTCTCAGAAGAAGATTTGAAAACCATAATAAATGTACGTGGTCCTGGAGAAAGAGTTCAAGATGAGGATTAATAAAGAGAACACCGACGTAATGGAGTGTAGTATGGAAAAAGTGGGAAGGGATATTTTGACGGAAGTTAAGGCATTCTGCTACTTGAGAAACGTAATAATTTAGGGATGTTAGAAGTATAGTAGATATAAAGAGTACGATAGCACAGGGAAGGAAAGCTTTAGCGGAAAAGAGGAATTACCTACGGGTAATATAGGTGTTAATATTAAGGATATTAGTAAAGATACGTGATTGTTTTCAACTACATCAGGAAGACCGACAGAGAGCGAATATTCCTATATATTTTACATCCAAAAGAGAAATTTTGATTGCTAACTCGGTCGTGACTCGGGAACGATTTTGTAAGACCAACTTTCACCTGAACACTGAAATGAAAATCAATAGACGTCTCCTAAAGTTTTATTACAACTGTCAAATTAAAAGACTACTTTTTAACCAGTAGTGAATAATTCAATAAAATAAATGGAGAAAACTGCCAATTCGTGAGAAAATAAAGTAATTTATTTAATAGACTAACGACGTTTCGTCCATATTTGTGGGTTTCATCAAATAAATTTTAAATGTAAAAGCGGATAATTTGGTGACGTGGACTGTGTCCAGCGACGGTTAAGGAAAATATAAAGTCAAGTCATTTTAAATAATGTAGTTGTACACAATGTTAAGAGCCAATAGATGGATCTGATGAACACCACAAATGTGGAAGAAACGTCGTAATCATTATTAAATAATTTAGTTTGTTGGCAAATTTGTTGTATTTATTATTTATTTATAACCCGTACTGCCAAGCTTGATGTTAATTAGAGCTCAAAATTTATTTCTTTTTAAATAAGACCAAGGTAGTGGAGTCTAGTATGGGAAACAGTGGAGTAGCAAAGACCGTTAGATTGGGAAGGGATATTATGAAGGCAGTTAAGAAATTCTGATACTTGGACAGGATGATCACTGGGGATGGTAAGAGTATAGTAGACATAAAGAGTAGGATTGCACAGGCAAGGAATGTTTACGCAAAAAAATAGGAATTTACTAACGGGTAATATAAGTGTGAATATTAGGAAATCGTTGCTAAAAATGTTTGTATGGTGTGTGGCATTATACGTGCGCGAAACGTGGACCATAGGAAATGAGGAAAGGAAAGGAATAGAATGTGGTGATATAGGAGAGTGCTGAAAATCAGATGGTTGGATCAAATCACTAACGAGGATGTTTTAAACAGAATAGGGGAAGAGTGAACAATATGTAGGACGTTGACCAAGAGAAGGGATAGATTAATAGGTATGTTTTGATACATGAGGGTCTTGTAAAATTAGCGTTAGAAGGAAGTGTGTGGGGTAAGAAGAGAAGACGGAGGAAAAGTATGGAATACGCTAAGTAGATTAGGGAGAATGTGGAATGTGCTAGTTACGCGGCAATGAAAAGGATTGCGCAAGGTAAGTTGCATCAGACCAGTCTTAGGGCTAAATACCACTACAGAAATTCTCTGCAGGTTGATTTTCTCCTATATAGATCTGTATTCTTCAGTTCTTCTTAGTACTTCTTCACTCACCTCTTTATTTTTCCGTACATCACCAATACTACGTTTCATAATTAGTGAAACTATCCAAAGGCTTAAATATACTTGCTTATTACTTTAGTTTTGTAAAACGTTTTCTTCCTCTCATAACGTAAGTAATAGACTACAAATATAGTCATTTGTAATGACATCTGCAGGTGTGACAAGTTAAAATTTGCGACTAAATGCCTTGTGTAGCGTCTGGCAATCGCTCTCAGTATCTGTCATTGGTGAGGAATGTGTTGGATGTGATCACTGAGGCGAGCTGTCGCTCGCTTTTCTTTTCTGAGCAAGCGTGCCGCGTCGAGTGAAAGTCTTTTGAGTTGGGTAACGAAATCCATGGCGATCGTTGACCTGGCGAGACGCCGCATCCTGATTAAGATCTCTGACTGTACTGCTTTCTTCCGGTCTTTTCAAGCTTGTAAACATTGAATTAGCATTTCCAGGCTGCGACTCAACATCCTTCCTTCGTCCAAGTTTTGGCTTGTTGTTCGATTCGCTTTCCCGAAGCGGGGAGTTCGCTTATTCCCGCTTTCTGCTGTTTTACATCCAGCGGGAAACGTCGTCACAAAGTTTTCCATCCGGAAAACTGAATATTATTTCGTTGCCTCTGCGGAAAAAGGTTCAACAGCTCTTAACACTAGTTCGCTCCAACTCCGTAATTGTCGGAAAATATCTGTTCGTCCGTCCTGTAACTAACGAATTTCAAACGTCTCGATTTACATTGTAATTCAATGGCGGGGAAAGTAAAGTAACTGGAGCAAACACCATTTTATAAATAAATTAAAAGTTAATATAAATAAGACCAAATGTAAAAATAAACTTTCCTCAACTGGACAATTTACAGATTACTTACACACTAACGTAAATTAGAAACTTATTCATTCAAACAGAAACATTCTCTACTACCTGCCACATAAATCTGAAAAGAAGAAAGGATTTAAAAATCATACAATCTTCTTAAACCCAATAAAATATTATATTTGATGTAATAATATCTAAAAATTATTTCCTGCCTACAATTCTGTTAATAAAAATTTCCCGTATGAGAAAAAATTAAATAATACTCATCTTTGCACTGTTGGCTCACTTCACACGTCATCGTGACGCGCAGATAAGTAACAATGCAGACTTTTTAGCGTCAAGGTATAATAGTTTTGGAACATTACAATTTTAAAAATAGTAAATGAGTCACCAACTACGAATATGAAGGTGGAAATTATAAATTTTACAAACAGTGTTACTGTTTCTCATTTTTCTGAGCTTATTTTCATCTTTAGATTCTGTATCTGCCTTCCCCTTACCGATGATGTTAATCTGGATGTACTTCTAAATCAAAGACGTATTCATTAAATTAAGCATTCAATCTCAGGTTTTTCAAGTCCCTGATAATAATTATTCGCTTACAAAAAAATTCTTTAACGCTTTTCTCTCTCATACTGTTGTATTTAATTGGTATTGACTGTTTTCTTTTAAATAAATAAATTAGTTGAATGAGCACTCCAAATCAATTTATTATAAACCGAATTATATGCATATATATCAATAAAATGAAACTGTAAGAGTAATAAAAAAATTACAATGGACAGAACTCTGAATTGCAAAACACTGATTCTTTCGTTTCATAGCGAGATGTTTTATTGGGCTTAGGAAATTATAAATTCTAATAAATGTCATTTGAGAAAATATATATTTTTGTATATACTAGTTTGGTGTCCGGCGTTGCCCGGAAATTCGGTTGCAGTATTAGACAGTAATCACTTTGTCAAAAAATGTTCAAACCATCAGACATTCATTTTTTTAAATTCACCTTCTCACGCCCCCTTAACATTTAAATTACATACATAATCGTTGAAACTTAAAAGTTTTATTGAGGGAGTTAAATAGAATGCACGCGAGTGTAAATCGTAATTCGAACAATATACCATGTCACATTTGACAGAGTATTGATCCAAATAGACTTTATTTGTTCAGTGTCAAATTAATAAATACGTAATTCAATGAGTATGCACGCCATTAAAATACACGGAATACATCAGAATTCAACAATCAAAAATCAAAAACAATGCCAAGCTTCGACGCAATGATTTGGGCATGTAGGTAACATGCTACAGATTATTCAAACAGTATGGTTGAAAACATTGGATTGTGTTTTCTTTATGTGAAAAATTTAAAAAACATTTAGTCGGAAAATTGAAAAAGAAATTTCTGTATCTTGATAATAGCGCTATTTATCAGGTTCAACTATAAGAACCATGCAGGTGTTCCGATAAATACGACACACACATGTTGGAATTTTATATATAAAGGTGTATATAAGATGAGCCAAATTCTCTCTGGGTGTAATATTTATTGATATACGCCGATCAAAGACGGATGTACGTAATGTTTTTGGCAATAATTATAGCGTGGAGAGTCACAGCATTTGCGTGTTGTGTTTCAAGTTATTGTCGGCAAGAGAGTCGAATTTTCAGAGAGACGTTCGGGAAAGCATGCCGATAATTTACGAGGCGCTGTTTTGAGTGTCTGAGGGCTGTAAACACAGTGGCGACAGGGACTTTGTGCGGCGTACAATGTGTGTGTGGGTGAGTGTGTGCGTCGCGTGCATAAAAGTTTTTACGACGCGTGCTGAAGGCGACATGGGGCAGTGCGTAGCTTCGTGTCGCCTCCAAGACCAGGAATGCAATAATGCCCCCCAGCAGGTCTCTTCGCGTTCCCGAGCAATAATATTCCAGTGTGTCTGACCAACAAGGCCTCCTACAATCTCCGTAATGCTCACGCACACGCACGGTGAACCTCAGCGTGAAGGATTACATGCCAAAGCAGTGTTAGGTTAGATTGTAAAATAAATGGCTGGGCTGGGTGTTAAGTAGATGTTTCACCCGTTTCATTGTTTCCAACTGACAATTACATGGCAATTGTGATAAATACCTCCACCATAGGCATCATGTGATGACGTCTTCGCTGAAGTCAGTGCGTGTACATGAAACTTGATCATTGGCACAGAGCCTTGGCCAATCAGCTCCAACATACAAATGTATCAAAAAACGCCACCACAATGGAAGACAATAAAATCCTGAAAACCAATCACGTACTGTTCGCGTCGCAGTGTTATTCCAAAGAAATTCGAAATCTCTTTCTTGATGACGTTGGTGGAGGTACTGACTGCCGACGGTTGAAATCAGAAAAAGTATTTATTTCTCAAATACTGATTTGGAGGTGATATTTTTATAACATTCTGAAAATTGTACGAGAAAATAGCATCTCTGATCAATATATAACTCTGGATTTAAAATATAGTGCTCCATGGGTTATTCATGTAGAGTCGTTATTTGGGGTTTCAGTTGTCTTAGAGAATATAGTTGTATGTCTTTCCTTTGGCGCAAATTTTGATAGTGTTCTACCTCATTATTTCCATTTCAATCATAAACATAAAAAATTCCATTGAGCGGCCCAACGCGTCGCACTCGAGAGAGAAACTGTTTTGTATATATTCTAAGTACTTGAATATATTGTTACTTAAATAAAACATTCATTAAATTTACAAGTTATTTCGTGACAAAATAGATGGATCAACTACCTTATTCTTATAAATGAAATTCATTGTTTATATCTAAAAAGAGCTCTAATGTTTGTTTTTGTGTGCATGTATGTTCCGCATGGAAATATAAACGAGTGGAGAAAATTCAAGTAAATTTTGCGTACACAGTTTTTGTCGCTTGACAATTAGTCCCCAAAGGGCGGGGGTCGATATTTTTAAATATGCAAAATTATCCGATATTTCCGTCGATTATATACTTTTCGGGGTCGTTTTTCTTTTACGGTTTTTCCCTCTACCCTATTTGTATCCGTCCTACCATAATACCATATAGAATTGGATACGTTATGCCCTTACGCAACCTGCGTGTATGCGTGCGGCGGCGACGACGACGTTCGCGAGAAACAAAAAGTTTAATAATTTCAGTATTTTATAATTTATATTTAAGCATCCCGGGCACCAGTTATTTTTCGATAAATGAGATCAAAAAAACTAGTGTTAATGAGATATTTTAATACTCTGAAAGTTTGATACCTCTCCTGGGAAAATATTTGAAGAGATTTGTTCTCTGTAGTATTCCTCTTTCCCGCAGGTTTATTGTCTTCTTCCCCGATTCTTCTATGCTGTTAACTTCCTCCCATCCTTCTTCATACGCTGGACACGTTCCACGTTCGCGTCCATATATCTAATATACTCAATTTAACTTGCAGCAATTTTCAGTTTTTCTACCCATGCCTCATAGTAGACGTTTCTATCGTAACGGTATCACAAAAGCTTCATTCCGTATATTACTCTCTGCTTATTCTGGTCAAAAAAATTATGAATAAGGTAGTAAATGTTATTGAACGTCATGCTTCGGAAAGGACGATTTTGCTAGAAATTGTTGAGTTTTATACCATGGATTATTGTTACAAATGTGACAATTAGACATTGTTTTCGAGAACTGCATATTTTATAAAAACTTAAGTTCTCAGGTTTATTGTAATCCTTCAGGTCCTTTCCACATGTCATAATCATCTGAAATTAACGAGCAATTGATTATGGTTTTAACCAGAGGCAAGTCGCATTATCAACATTCCTTGAATATCCCTTTGAATATAAAACAGTTAAAACAGAAAATTAATTTTAATATGAAAAATTACCCTTATTAAATTTTATTTTCTGACTATGAACCATTAATTATTTATTTTCAAATAAATCATATTCCTGTAAATATTTATTTGAAAAAATACCCATCAAGAATTCAAACCTGAAAGGACTGAAAACAGTCATTGGTAGCTTTTTTTTAAGGTCCCAGTTAATGTTCCCGATTCTCCACAATTCGGGTCATCATAGGTGTGGACACTCACCTCTAAAAGCATACGAAGGAATTTTAAAGGGGATGCGGAAGGTAGAGCATAACACTGCTAGTTAATTAGGGTTCTCTGTCTGTATTTTAAGGATCATAACCAAGATAATGCAGGCCAAATCTATATCAGATAAGTCGGGATTTTGTACCACGTCATTTCGATGGTTAGTGGGGTTTGATGTTGGGGCGCAACATTACCTTCTCTATGTCTGGACCATGTTAACAGGTAGCTGGTCGGGTGTTCCACCGCCCAAGGTCTGTGATCCCGGAACATACACCTCTCAAATAAAACTTACTTGTTTCCGCGTGTGGGAGCCTTAGTTCAAAACCACCACCATTATTAACTATACACTTAAATTTTTTATATGAATTTAGAACATTAAACAAGCGAAAAATAAATCACCAACAATATCATAATAACAAGAGATCTTTAAATCTGCCTGCTAGTACAACCGTCGTTATTTTAGATGGAAAACAAAAAGGTTTTAAATAATTAAAGTGTGTATGTAAAATAGAATCAACTATTTTTGGAAAAATAACAATGTAACCCATGATCACATGCTCTATTCCATACAATGCTGCAGTTTTAAGTCATTTCACAAAAGTACTAGATTAGTAATTATTATTTAGGTCAAGAAAAACGTATCTGGGTGGAAAATACTACAATATTATTAATATGACTAATTTTTCCAGTTTTAATTTTAATTGTATTGGAATTACTATTATAGTTCTGCAGTGCTACAAAATGCCTTACGTATTTTTATATATCGTTGCTGAATACTAATTCGCTCGTGTTAGGTTTCAATTGCCAGATCCACCCGTTGCCATAAACAGTCCAATTGGGGGAGACCTAGATAGTCATGTACAACACCGCCTTTTCCTCCCTTTATATATTTTTTTGGTTTAACTACATAATTGGCGTCGCTGTGGCATGCAGAAGAGCATTTCCGAAGGAAATTTTTTGGATACTGTCCCCATACCACTCTCCCTCTCCCTTGTTCCCCTTGCTTTTAATACAGTCGTGATGTTCAATTTGGAGCTTCCGCCGCTTGAAATTGAATATATGGCTCACAAAACAAGTACCGGATGCACGCTTCGCCGAAATCACGCACATGGGTTCTCCATTGCCCTAATTAATCGCTTCTTTTATTGCAAATGCAGCATACCGCCTGTAAACTGCGGGTCAACAACGTTTATTGGTTAATTCGTCGTACGCCTCTAATGGTAATATTCCTGATCTCATACATAAATGGGAATAAAATCAAGAGAAAGACTGTTTGTTGTTTACCAGAAATTGAGCTTCGATACCAACACGAGGAAGTTCAATTTTTTTCAATTTTTAGCACCTTTTAATCGTATCTCTCTGAGTGGGTCCTTGTATATATCTAATTGTGAGAATTCGTTTATCGGATTAAATGATTATTTTTAAATAATCAGTTTCCAAACACTTGTAATGATAACTCACCTCTCCTTTTAATTATTTTTAAAATATAACATCATCTTCTGTCCCTCCAAAATGTTAACTTAGCGATTCCATTTTTTTTTCATGACGCCATGTTCCAAACAGCTTTTCTTCTTCAGGGCCTGTCCGATTCTGTTTTTTAATTTATCCTGAAGAAAAATTCTAAATTTGGAAATCTGTTCACCTACTCTTTACTATTTTTGAAAATCATTTTTTCGTCTATTTTTCATTATAAATCTTTAAATTTATTTTATTGCTTAGTACTGCCAAGCCGTATATGATAACATACAGAAAAAAAATTAATCAAGCTTTATTGGTAACAATATTTTCTCCTTAAAGGCTACCTTTACTCTAACAGGCTACATGAAGGTGAAAAAGAAACAGACAGGTGAGATAAAACGTCATTGAATACAGGTTTTTTTAGTAACATGCTATATGAGTGTGATCAAGAAACTGGCAACTCTCTTTAATAGTACAGGAAGGGAATTGAAAATGGGGGATTTGGATAGAAAAATAATAGAGTCCTGAGTTTGAAGCCTTTCATTTTACCTAGAATTTAATTCTACATTTTATTATAATTATAAAATCTTTTTCTAAAGAGTTTGATACCTGCGTTTTGCCGAGAAAACTGAAAAAGTCAGGGTTTCTTGTCTTACCTTCATATAGGTCGCCTTTGTATATCTAATTTTCAAACTATTGCTTCAAATAGCCTGAAAATATAACAGAAGACAGTGCAAACTCTTTTAAACCAAACCGCAAAGTTTGAATCATGTGTTTCTTACTTTTTTTTAATTAATTAATTAATTAGTCGACCTATACTAACTCTTGGACAGAGAATCGCAGAAGAGTGAACAAAGCTTTTCTTGTAGTGGTTGAAATCCATAAATATAAAACAAAAGCTTCATTAATGTAGCAATGGTCCAAAATTTTGTACGATTTTTTAAAAAGTGTAGGGAGAAAGGAAAGGTTTATTGGAAAGGAAGGATGAAGTAGGGTGGCAACCCTGGCCGCTGGTCTACCCCAGACCTTTCTCCGCCGTTCTTCCTGGTTGTTTTCCTGGAAATAATGCATAAAATAAGACCCTTCATAATTACGTAGGTCATTCCGAACGGGCACATTGAGGCATCAAACTCAGGGCTCTACTATTTTTAAGACGACAGTAGGCCCTCCGATCCAAATTCCCCATCATAATTCCCTTCCTGTACTATTAAAAGGGGTTGTCAGTTTCTTGATCACCCTCATGTAGCATGTTACCAAAAAGAAACTGTATTCAATTAGCGTTTAAATGAACACGAGAACCTCACCAAGTTTTTACATGGTAATTAAGACGGAGTGATGTTTATAAGGCTGTTGGAATGATGGAAGAATATGATGAAGAATGCTTTCTGTCAGTCGAAAGAGAAACGCAGATCGTCTAACATGTAGGGGCCTTTGTTGTTAATTTACAAACTATAAAAGTGATTCATCTATATTAATGACTCTAGCTTTAAGTTATAATCTAAACCAAAAGTTAACATTTACAATTTCATAAAGTAAATTACACCATACTTAATAATCTTTAACTGATGCTAATTTGTCAGCTTCAATTGAACACAGATTCAGCTAGTTGCATGCCGCAATAACATAAACAATAGACATAAGGTTAAGCCGTAAAAACGCCAGTGTTCGCTGAAAGGAAGCTATTCATATATCACTTCTCTTAAAGCGGAAACCATTTTATTACACGAATGAATGCAAGCGTAACTCCTAAAAATATCTCCGTCCTATTTGAACTCATGACCGCGGAACCATTGTGCTGAAATGAAGATCAAGAGAAATGAATTGAGACACGGATTAGTTTCTGTCTAAAATTAATGAAAACGGGAATTGAATCACACCATTGTTGGACTAAAATTGATCTTTTAATCATTTGAGAGCGAGATATTCTTTATTATATACAAATGTTAATGGCCAAATAAAATAATAATAAAAAATAAAAAGACGGACAATAAGTCAGCATCTAAATTTATTTATACTTCATTAACAAAACTACGACGTTTCCTCTCCAATTTGAGACTTACTAAGACATAAAATTTAGCAACTCGTGTCATTTACTTCTTGACTTCCTCAGTTGAAAACATTATTAAATGTATTCAAATATTTACATGTGAATAATTTAGTATCGCGGACCGTCTTCTCGAAAAGGGAGACGAAACGTCGATTTTTGTAAAAAATAATATTAATAAATTTATATGCTGACTTATTGGCCATCTTTTGATTTATTGTAAATTTCAATTCAGATAACTATGTTGGAATAATTAATTAATTAAAGTTACAATTCAGACTTGCCAATTTATTACTCAAATATTTATTAAAATGAAATTAAATTTTAATTAACATACGCTTCTTTGCATTACCAAAACTATACAAAATAAGATTAAATAAATCTTACCCATAATAAACATTAACTGAGCGGAACAACATGTCGCATTTATATGGCGCAGATATAAAGATATTTGTATATATTTTAAGTACTTAAAATATATTGTTAATTAAATAAAACTTTCGTTAAATTTACAAGTTATTTCACGCTAAAAAGATCAGATAGATTAACTACCTTATTATTATAAATGAAATTTATTGTTTATGTGCAAAGAAAGCTGAAATTTCAAACATGTAATTTTAAAAGCTTGAAGAAATTTCAACAAAATTTTGCATACATGTTCTTTGCAACTTGAAAATCAGCACTATTGGGGTAAGACATGGAGACCACCCCTTGGTGCGGGGGTGGAAATGTTTAAATATGCAAAGTTGGCCGATATTTCCGTCGACTAAATACTTTTCGGGGTCTTATACGTTTATGGTGTTTCCCGTGATACTATTTGTATCCGTCCTAGGACATGATAAATTATGCCGTTACGTAGCCTGCGTGTGTACGTGCGGCGGCGGCGACGACGACGTTCGCTAGGAAAAGAAAGTATCTTAACTTACTAAAACATTAGTCATATTTAAGCGTTAATATTCTGGGCTTCTCCGAGCACCTAGATGGTATAACATAAAGCTACGAAACCGTTTAACTTAAGCGGACTAGAATTAAAAGAGGAATAATAGTTTTAAAATTTATATTTTTATACGAATGCACAGTGTATTATATATGATGAAATTATACATTTTTCATAAGTTCCAGTGAGGATGAAGTAAAATTCCGTGATTAGATTGGATTCAATCTGACCTTAATAGATTTAAAAATATAAAAGTGAAATGATTTTCAGAGTTGAGACAATGATGAATTCGGCTGTAGAGTGTAAGTAAGGGGGTAAGTCTGCAGGGTTTGAGCGATCACCTCACCTGTGCCCCTTCGTTTTCAATAAGTCATGTTCACAGCCTATCCGAGGAGCGCGCGTGATAAGAAGTGTAATTACCCACCGCTCCGATAATGCGCCTTCTGGCTGCCGACTGTCTCAGGAAATTGGCAACGCGTTCAAGGGGGCCCACAGGAAATTAAAGTGACGTTTCTTTTCTGAAAGCACGCTTATTGGTTGGCAATAACTGCGACTCGGCTGAAGTCTGACAACAGAAGTCGCGCACTGCTTCCGCTATTGCTGCCCAGAGACTCTGCTCTGCGACCAGCAAAATATTGCTTCTATATATACGTACCCTTATCTTCTTCCGCGTGCTTCGTTTTCTTAAGTTTCATTCATCTGAGAAATTACACTGACAGCAACAGCCTCCCCGTCCCTTTCATAAGCTCGAACGTGAGACAACCAGAAGCTACTGTATACTAAAATTGTTTCAGAACAAAGTGACCTTAATAAAAAAATCAATTTGATATTTTACTACTTTCATATATCATTGAAAACACGTATGGTGTTGAAATAAAATCAACAAAGCTAAAGCATTATCAATTAATTAAATAAATCAATTATCTGACAATTAATTTCTAATAAATAAATACAGCAATTAAACAACAAAAGTTTGATTAATATTTAATTAATGTAATTACGACGTTTCGTCCATACAACTGAAAGCCTTTATTGGCAGTCCAGAGCATCTATATGAACCAGTAATTTTCCCAGTAACAGTGGGAAACGAATTCAGGCTTTATATACCTGGAATGTTCATCATCAGGTAAATGTTTTAAATGAATAACAGGTTAGATGAAAATTATCAGACCAAGTATCAAAAATTCAATAAATCAATTAACTGACATTTAAGTATAAATTCATATCCATTAAAGTATTTACCTGAAGAAATCCACAAATTTAAACGAAACGTCGTAATTATATTAACTAAATATTAATTACATCGTTTGCTCACAACTTGGCTGAATTTAGTTATTATTAATAAATTGTTTTGGAAAGAAAAAAACAATTTATTAACATCCGACTAATCTAATTTATCGGACTTTGATTCAAAATTTTGCACACAAAAATATAAATTTCATCTTTTAAAGTGATACTCAACATTACTATTTTTTAATTTATGATGAAAACGTTGTTCTTTCCCGTTGTATTCATTTATTACAATACTTAGTCTTGTAACGAAATTATGGTAATTTATCCTAATTGATGAAGTCCTAGTTTAAAGTAAAGAATACCTAATTGTTATAAATTTGTAATTTTTAAAAATTATTCTGTCTCTAATCATTAGTTCTTATTTGAAAAATGATTTTGGTGTTCTATTCTCCGCAAGTGTTTTCGTTTTTACCTAACTATCACATCCTACATACTCCCTAATCTGCTTAGCGTATTTTATTCTTGGTTTCCCTATTCAGTTTTTACACCACGCAATTCCTTCCTAAAGCTTATTTTACAAGACCCTCATGCCTCAAAACGTAGACCATTAATCTATCCCTTCTCTTGGCCAAAATTCTCCATATATTGTTCTCTCTTCTCTTATTCTGCTTAGAACTTTGTGGTTAGTTACCAATCTGGTTTTCAGCATTATTCTTTAAATTATGTGCATTCCATGAAGAAATTTAGAAATTATGTATACTAAGTTACAGGAGGGTACCTACAATATTTTTAACATTAAATCATGAAAAAACCAAATTTGATTTTATTTTCTTATACATGTAAACAAATTCTATAAAGAAAATTATAATGTTTAAAAAAATTGTATTTGAATTTTGTATGTGACTATTACACTGTCGAAAGGTCGTGCTGAATAAATTTTAAGTCAAGTATAGTTTTGGTTATTAATATGTCTTATAAACGTAGAAAAATTATTATCGCATTACTATTTTTGAAAATCTGAAGATAAAATGTAAAGCGAATAAAAAAATTAGGGAAATAGAAATAACGATGGAAAATTTTTTCAATATTTTGTACTAAATGGATTAAATATAACTTTTATCCAGAAGAAAAATAAATGGGATACAAAATACGATGTTTAAGTAACATTGAAACGATTTTTAGACTTAATATTTTATACAAAACCCACTGGAAGGTGGGAACAGGGGAAATTAAATTTTCAATTCCTCTTCGGATTGCGTAACGTTTATCCAGCTGGTCCAAGCTTTATTCTAGATGTTTATGTTCCATTTGTCAAATAGCCGTTCCCATGTCTGATTGTGGACTCGCTGGCTCCAGTTCTCAATTCTCTATGCTGTGTGCTCTGATCATTACCATTTCAGGCAAGTATTCGTTCCAGTGCGTCCGTAATCCTCAAGTATCGCGGGGAAGCGGAGATTGTACCCCAACGCACACTCGCCCTGAATGGAAAGAATCCACATTTAAGGATGTTTTCGTATTTCGTGAGACGTGAACTTCACCTTTTACACGTGTCTTGATCGCCGTCACAGTGTTACAAATTTAACAAATATTATACATATATTCTACTTCGTGCTGTGACATTAGTAAGTAATGTAAGTCAAATTTGAACGTAAAATGCTTCTGTGATCTGTCTTGAGATCATTCTGAACGTTTCAGGAAGCGCCAGTGGTGCTGTCTTGATCATGTTCGGAAATGGATACTTTGTTTCGTGTATTCTTGATGTGCACAATGGTCAACGGCCATTAAAGACTGTGAGGGCGGTTGATGGACGCTGGGCCCAGTCTGAGGATATATCGGGGCATAAAACACTGAGTCCCAGAGGCCGGGCACGTGCGACGCCGCGACGATTTACAGTTGGCAGCGACCACGAGGTGATTACAACCGACCAACATAATGGCACTCCGCGCGGCCAAGAATTTCCACATCCATCACTCACTCGCTGGATGGAAGACAAGATGCCAATCCCACACGCTTCCTGCCCTCCATGCAGGTACGACGTGGAACCGTCTCCGATTACTTTGATTTATTCTCAGCAACTGTCCGCGTTGTTTCCAGATTTATAGAACCATGTTTTACGTGAGCACTTCTTAACTGAGACTCGCTGTCTTACCCGTACCTCTGTTACTATTGAAATGTCAGCGGTGCGGCCAAGACGTCTGCCACAAAAAAACTTGCGTGACGTCATTAAATTCGGTTGATTTCTTTGCTGTTCTGTTTCTGTATCTCAGCAGTACGGTTACTGCAAATATTTGATAGCGTGAACACATGTTTGAATATGAGACTATTCTCAACTGAATAGAATTTTACATTTATAATGTTCTATAATCTTATTTACTGCTTTGGATTTTCTTCGCCACGTCTCTTATAGTTACGACATGAAATGCTTAAAATTTTACATCAGAGTGACTGCGGGGCTCACCTGATTATGTCGGGAATGCATCGTACTCTCTCTGGGTATTTTTTATAAAAGTTCTCACATGCCGAGACACCTTCACCTATTTTAGGAGGTATATGGACTGGGGTCAAAGACCTTGGGCATATGACAAGAGTTGTCGGCTGATCCCATTGGATCGGTCGGCCAACTGCCTCCTGAAACTGGTAAAGACATGGAGAAGGAAATACTGCGAACCCACAGCAAACTCGTCTCCCGTCATTCGGAAGGGCGTGATAATAGTACCCAATGCCCGACGTATCTGATGCAGGTTTTCTAGGGTTTTCCCTGCATCTCTTTAGGTGAAACACCGGGTAGGATCCTTAAACCATAGCCCGGGGGCCCTAGTTAACCCTTGGCTACCTTGCTCTACCTTCCGCATCCCCCATTTTTCAATTCCCTTCCTATGCTATTAAAGGGGAGTTGCCTGTTACAGGATCACCCTCATGTAGCCTGTTAACCCCCCCCCCCAAAAAAAAAATTGCAGATCTATAATAAAGGCAATCATCATTACGCATATGTATAGGTAAATTTTAGTTCTAAAAAAAATATTAAGAATTTGATTGTAACATTCATCACTGGCAAAAGAATTATATTGAATTAACTTTAGTAACAACACTACAGTGTTTATCTCTTAAATAAGGTCATATATCATTTTATTATAAAATTTTATATACTTAATATCGTTGCATTGAGGTTATTTTCAGTAGATACCGAATTGAAGGGGATCTTTTGACTTTTTTCTTTCATAAGTAAATGTTTAAATTTAAAATCCATACATCTCGTACCCTGGATAAACGATGGGAAGTTTCTTTATTACGAAAGAGAAACATTTTCATCCACAAAAATGTGGTTAAATCCCAAATAGAATTTGGCGTTAAATAATAAACACTGAAACATTGAAAGAAATTGTTTGTTATTTAGAAACAAAATTTTTATGAGTAAACGCTTTAAAAGGATTTAAATTTCGTTAATTTCTTTAACGTTTCGACAGATAGTGCTGCCATCGTCTGACGAATACTGTCTCTGTGTTACAAATGCTGGCATTCGTCTAAAGTCGGGAGTTTTTATTCTACAAACCAGGGAAGACTTCATTCACAACTTGTCTGTGACACTCAGTATACTTATTGGACATTATGCTATAATTTACTAAATTTACAGCATCAGATATTAAAAGTTTATCTTTAAAAATTTAAAACTAACCGTCAAGAAATTCTGATTGAACGCACGATGCAAAGCAGTAGAGCACATATCTTTCAAAGCCAACCAAAATATTGGAAATTGAAAGCCCTAAAGGAATACCTTAAATAAAGTAACCGGTGGAATTCTTAGGCAGGGCACTACAGTTTCCGTTAGAAAGAAATACTGGGGCATTTTCCCTCTTAATTGGCCATTATTTTCCCCGTAACGGCGTTCCTCGGTAGCAGAGTTTAGATAATCGGTGAAGTAGGGAAGATAAATAAAAAAATTGAATAAGAGCACAATTAGGTAAATGTATTCACGATGAAGTAATGATACTTGAGTCGGAAGCGCTACAACTCTGCCAATTTGCCGAGCACAAACGTGAGTAATGATTTGGTATAGTGGAGTAAAGTTAGCAAGATATAAGTACAAGTTACTGGGTACTGATTTTCAAAAAAAGTTTCTTGAATAATGATCGTTAGCGTGCTTAACCCCAATAAAATTCTATTTTTTGTAACTTAAACATTTCTTTATGTTACTTTGCAAAGGGAATCCAGTATAATGTCAATTAAAGATTTAATTTCCCTCATGTCTGATTAATATCAGTTGATCTAAACGGATAAGATCCATTGAAAATTGCCATTACCAACCGATGAAACGATTGAATAATGTACAACGTTTCGACAAAAAGCTAAGCCGTCGTCATTATTTGAAATCCGAGAACTATTTATTCAATATTTCCCCAAAGAAAGCTTCCACTACAAAAGCTTGTTTCAGTGTCATGGTTATAAGTGATAAAAATTATTTGTATGCTTCTCTATCATCTATATATCCAAAAACCTTTGTCGGTTTGTCAGTATATATGTTCCAGCTATAGGCGTCCAAACTACTGAACCGTATTAGACCAAATTTGCCACACATATTCCTCAGGGGTCGAAGCTTCCCGACGGTCTTTAATTTCTTTTCAATATACTGAAGATATATATATGTGAAGAAAACGAAAAACATTTTATGAAAAGGGTTTCGTGTCACTTACGTGCATCGATATCCCGTAAAGTCGATGCAGTGTTTCCTGTATTCTTGATCTGTAATACTATGTCTTTTTTAAATCATAAATATTTCGCGTCACAATTTAACTATCGTTGGCACAGAGCTAACGTCCTGAAAATATGTAACGTCTTTGGATCGTCGATACGATGTATACGTAAACTAGTTTCATTTTTCGTCTCAGATAAACTTAATATTTAGTAATTTCTTATTTAAAAAATAAATAAAATATGCATTTGATAGTGACATTCAACATCGGTAAAAGTATTCAATTAAATAAATTTTATTAACAACAATACTGTACATAAATGAAAATGTTAACAAATTCTCCTATTTTTCCACTTTTTGAAGGTGTTTTTTGGTGGTTTTTCGCCTCTATCAAAGTCTGCACTTAACTTGAAGTAAGGCCTTATTCCCTGTCTCGCCTAGACCTATCGAGAGATATCATTATTTTCAAAGTGGGAAAATTCTCCCGTCAACTGCAACACAATAAAAAAACTCCATTTTGAAATCCCTCAAACTTTAGTCCCTTGTAGGTTGCAAACTGAGGATTTTAGAAAATTTCTGAGGACACTTGGTCGATAGAAATTTTTCTCTCTACAATTTTAGACAAATGACCTTTTCTTCTCAGGCGACCGAAAATGGGTTGAGATGATACTTCTTTGAAAAAATACCTATTTTGATGATTTACAGGTCTAGTGTTGGAGTATGCTTAGAATTAATTTATATTTGATGACTAATGTTATTTAATCGTATTCAGTTAATGATTAATTCAAACATTTATTTTAATTAATTAAACTTGTCTACTTTTTATTATCATCGTCTCATGATTTTTATCCATCACAGCTTCTTTGCCTGAAAAGTTTAATGATATGTAACAGCCTTAAATTACTTATTATTTATTAGTGATTCTGGTATGAGTATTTTTCATAGCCTCCCACAGGCGAAGTGAAATACCCTTCAGTTTTATAATTATATTGTTTTTTACGATTTTATATTTAATGAACACAAAGCTTTGCTCATTTGTATTGAGTAACTATTGATTTATGACGAATTCCCTTTATGTTGGCGTGTTCGTGGCTGTGGGAGAGCTTCGGTCGCTCGTCGGCGCACTTGTCCGAGCTAAATCCACTGTGGGTAATGGTCTACCCCCGCCCCGCCCACTTTTGCGTCCCCTCGTGGCCGTTGTTTTGCACTCGAAGTCCTTTACAACAGCGTTAGAGCTTTTGTTCAGTCGTCGCATAAGACGTGCGGCGATATTGCGGAGAGCATCTGGTGTCGTGCAGATGCCAAAAATTCCGCGCAACTTCCTCCGCTCTTTCTACGTCATACTCCCACGACAAAATACTGCGTTTAATATATTAATTTTTCTAAAATGTGAATCGAAATAGTTGTAAAACATTCTATAGACGACATGCTTTGTATTCACTGGTATGTATTCTTTCTATTCCAGTAATTACTAAAGTGCAAACTTATATTTAAAATAACACAATAAGTGTACCAAAACTGAAAATGAAATTGAAATCTTATACATGCCATTTACAGTAGTAAACCACAATCATCATGAGACTTGATCGCACGTCTGATGGTTAAACGCGGATTAACGGCAAGGTCGACCTCACAGTTGTACCTTGCAAAGAAACACAGTTCTTCATAGATGATTTCCAATTTCGTCCACTGTTGACGCAACTATAATTCCAACTAAAAAAAATCCAATTTACTACTTGTTTCTTCACCAGAAAGAATCCTTCAGAAATGTTACATCAGCATTTTTCGTAACACCCAACTGCATTTTTAATATTTAATTTTAATGGTACAGCTATTTACTGAAATATTGCTGCGAACATTTCGTCATCACGAGACGCGGCGAAGGCTTCGTCATATATTTTTTATCCTAATTTATGGAATGTTAATCCATATAATATTCTGCAGCTCCACCCTTCATATTTGGTAACTATTTTATTAAAAAATAAATTTTGTTCTAATAATTGCCAAACATAGACAATAGATATTTATACCAATAAATAAAATTGAAGCCCTGACTGTCTCTCTGTTTCTCTAGAATAGGCTCCGAAACTGCTCAACGATATTCAAATATAATTTGAGGGTTTAAAAACAGAAGATTTAACTTAAGTATTAGTGCATATTTAATTTCTATATATTTCAGATGATATTAAAAAAATATAAATATTTATTCTACAGGAAGATTTCTTGGCATACGTGCATTCGAATCTCCAAAGAGTAATGTATAGTCTTGATCTGTTTATGCTTCGAAGCGGCTTAACGGATTTCAATGAAAATTTCAGGGAAACAGAAATTTTTGCTTAAATTTTCGTTTATGTTTCATTTTGATATCTTGCAAAGTTTAGAAAATGTTAATGTTAATATTTATAAATCCTTAATCGGACTTACTGTGTTTATAAACGTAATTTTGGCAGCATGAGAGCGAGAAAGGGGAGGGGGAGTTTCTCACTCAATCTATTGTAGCAGTAGAATTTGCGCCTTAATTAACCTACTGTTGGGAAAGAAATAATAAACTTCTTCTGATCGTCGATACGATGCATGTATTGAAATTGGTTCTATTTGTCCGAAATGTGTGAAAGCGGGACCTGTTCAAAACGAACTGCGAGTTATAAGGTTTGCCTTGAAGCGATCATAAATAAATGATACCATACTTTCTATATATTCAATGAATTCAACTTTATCAAAACTCTGTACTTGTTTCGTTTTTAAGGAAAATAAAAAGAGCTATTTCCGCGCGAACGAAATTCGGGCATAGCTTGTATATACTAATTCTGTACATTACTCTTTTATTATTAAGCATCTTTACTAATTCTTGGTTTATTGTTATATACGTTTTCATTATTTCTATTAGAATGATTCCAATAATTATTCCCTACCGAATAAACACGTATAAGACGCATATACATTGTTTCAAAAAAGTGTTGAAATCTTTTCTCCCTAAGTGTAGCACATGAATCGTGCGGAATGATCAATGACGGTTCACCTTTTATGGTGCTACAGAACCTGTGTCCTTTAGAAACCAAACATTTTGCACCAAAATTGACGAGGAAGTCGAACCAATGAATGCTAAAACGTTGAAGGTTACCCAATAATATTTGAAAAATTAAGTACAATTTTTCAGAAAAATTGACATTAAATACCTGAAAATGTATTTTCGGTGTTTTGTTTCAATCTCTGCGTCACAGAATTTAACAAGGCTTTCTAAAATACCCATCAATTTAGAAATTGGTTCATAAACTGTATTATAACTTTGATATTTTACAAAAAGCAAGAAAAAACTTCTACCGTCTGCCTGGAAAATACTATTTTTAAACAACTGTGATTTAGTCAAGTTAAATTGTATACTACAGAGACTGCCGTGCAAGCAAGCTAATTGCGTATATCTAAAACCGCGGAATACTCGACGTTTCATTATGAATTTTAAAAGGACGAAGAGAACAGAGTTTGTGAGCATAGAAAAGCAAGAGCGCATCAGGGGATTGTTTCACTAAATGTGGCAGAACAGACGTTACAGAGACAGACAAAAGTAAAATAATTTAGGAGAAAGATAATTGTAATGTAATGTGGTTCAGACACGCTGGATTATAACGAGTTAGTACGGTTCTATGTTCCACGGCGGCAAAATTAGACATGTTTAGTCCGGAATAAAGCACATCTAACGTGAAAAATCCCTCAAACGTCTTGCCATTTGTAAGTATGTGAAGTAAAGAGCGAAATTATTAGTCGTACGATTTAACAGTGCAAGTTTTCACCGAATTGGATATTATTATTATTTGTGTTTTAAAATGCCTCGTCTTGACAACAACCAATCAGGATAATGTTTTTCAGGTGATGTTTTGAGAATAAAATTAAATATATTTAGACGTCAACGGAGAAATAGAGTAAATACTATAGAGACAGAAATAAATGGACAGACCGTCTAGTCTCACTGGGATTGTGTTTGTAAAGGGTTGCGGGCTACTGGAAACTGAAGCTTCTGAATCCCGGAAGATAGTTGTTTACTGTTAGGTTTTTCACTCTTCATTTTTTATAGTGGCATAAACGAATAAATAAATTAAATTGGACTGATCAGATTAATCAATTACTTAAGAAACTCAGCTCAGCTACATATGCTGTCAGAGCAATGTCCACCTTCAGTGATTTAAAAACAAGAAAATTAGTATACTTTGCATATTTTCATTCTGTTTTATCATATGGTATTATATTTTGGGGCAACTCAATAGGCATAGATAAGATTTTTATTAGTCAAAAACGTGTTATTAGAGCAATATGTCAGGTTTCCTCACGAACTCCTTGCAGAACTCTGTTCAAAAAGTTAGGCATTTTCACTTTAACGTGCCATTACATTTATTCATTGATGTTATTTGTAATCACAAATAGGCACTTATTTTTGAATAATAGTGATATTCATACCTTCAATACAAGGAACAAAAATAATCTGTATAAAAAATGTAAAACATTGTCAATTGCACAGAAAGGAGTGCATTATTCAGGGATATCCATCTTCAACAGACTGCCGCACAGAATTAAAGTTGTCCGATAATAAAGGTAAATTTAAGACTGAATTATGCTCATTTTTGCTTAGCCACTCCTTCTATTCAATAAAGGAATTTATAGAAGAATTGGAGAAGAGTAATTAATGAATAATTATTAATTAATAAATTTGTTATAAGTATATTTATCTTTTATACAATAAAATAATGTAATAAATGTACACCCTGACCCATTCCACATCCTTGAAGCTTAGCTTCTTTATAGGATCTACGGAATATGATTATTATTATTATAAAAGTCTTTAGCGACTTAAAACGTAACTCCAGGCAGGATCCGAACCCAGAGCTGAAAAGTTGTTCCACCGCAGGCTCACGCTTCAACAACCTCAGCCACCAGATCAGGATGCTCTTCATTTTATTGAAATTGCATAATATATAAAGAGCATTAGCCGTAATTAACAAGATTTTATTTATTGTTATGGACTATAAATTATTAAAAATAATATATTTTAAATATAAAAGATTTATAGAAAATCTTGTTCACCAATGACTATGTTTTTATAGATAGGGAACGGCATGGACAGTTTATAGACACATGATAAAAGTAATGTTGAAATGAGACATTAAAGGGGAACCGAATGCGAGATATTTAAAAACTTTTAAATAGTTTCGTCTTCGTCGAAACATGCATTAATTATGCGGCGTCAGCTTCCTTGAGTATCTCCTTGAATCCTTGGGTTACATTCAAAGCTAAAACTCTCCTCCAGTCTGCATTAGGCTGGTGTTGTTGCAGACTGCTTTGCATTTGTGCTGGTGGTGTTTCCGTCCCGAGTCATGTGTAATTCTAGAAGGCGCTCTTACTAAGTCGCCTCGGAAGCCACAAGAGCGCCGCTGAGAGCCGCGTTGCGTGAGGTGAGGTCACAAGCCTCCGTGCACGTGCATCTTCGCGGACTTCTCCATCCAAATTCGCGACGAATGATTCATTTGTTAAATTTATGTTTCGTGAGGCGCCGACGATCAAATAGACGATAGTAACACACTGCCACTGAGTTTATCTCCACAAACCCACTCATAAAAAAATATCACTGAAAAATAACTCAAGAATATACCTCGAAATATTGGAGCACAATACTAATGAAACGACTGAATGAAAATATACAATGGATTCTCCCAGATTTATATTGAGCCTAAATTACCAAAAATATTCCATCAAATACGCCTGACACGTCGACAAATCCCTTTATTACCGTGCATAAAATTTATTTGGCGTTTACTTAGCTACAAATCGAAATGAATTTAAATTATATATCAGTATCCCATGTATGTAAAATATTAACGAAAATAGTATATAGGAGAATTGAACGTCAAATAGAATTCGAGTTAATTTTAGAATACGTGATACGAAGAAACCGGCTTAGTTTATGACATTTGTAGACTTACAAAAAGCGTTTGATAATGTGAACTGGAACACACTATTTAGGTTTTTGAAGAGACAAGAGGCTTATACATAACCTGTACTGAAGACAGGCAGCAGCAATTGGAATATAAGGTGAAGAAAAGAAAGCCGTAATCAAGAAAGGAGTAAGACAATGATATATATATATATATATAGTTAATAAAAAAAGTAAAACCGGATTATGGAAACGGAATAATACTGCAAGGAAAAGAAATAAAAACGCTACGTCTTCTGAGGATATTGCAATCTTAGGAGAGTCAGAAGAAGACTTCGCAACCATAATAAATGGCATGAACGAGGTCCTGGAGAAAGAGTTTAATATGAGGATTAATAGACGGAAACCCAAAGTAATGGAGTGCAGTATGGGAAACAGTGGAATAACAAAGGGTGTTAAATTGTGAAGGGATATTTTGACGGCAGTTAAGGAATTCTGCTACTTTGGAAGCGTAATTCCTAGGACTGAAGGACTATAGTAGACATAAAGATTAGGATACCACAGGTAGGGAAGACTTTCGCGAAAAAGAGGAATTTATTACGGGCAATAGAGGAGTGAATATTAGGAAATCGTTGCTAAAAAGTTTCGTACGGACCTTGGAGTTATATGGGTTCAAAACGTGGACAATAGGAGTTGAGGAAATGAGAAGAATAGAATACTTTGAAATTTTGTACTATAGACGAATGCTGAAAATCAGATGGGTGGATAGAATCACAAACGAGGAAGTTCTAAACAGAATAGGGGAAAAGCGAACAATATGGAGGACGTTGAGTAAGAGAAGGGATAGATTAATAGGCCACGTTTTAAGACGCGAGGGTCTTTTAAAATTATCATTAGAGGGAAGTGTGTGGGTTAAGGACAGAATATGTAGGCAAACGGATGGAATACGCTAAGGAGATTATGGATGATGTTTGTTGTGCTAGTTTCAATTAAATGGAAAGGCTTGCTCAAGGTACCAATCGTACCAGTTTTAGGACTGAATAGTACAACAAAAACATCAATTTAAAAAGTTTTCATAGCTAATTTCAACGATAGATTCGTATTTAAGTAATGGTGATTTCTTCTACAGAGATATCTGTAGTGTTCCACAGCAGAAAATGCACTTTTATTTCTGTAATTTTTATAACTAATGAATTGTACACTATAAAGGTAATTACAAAGTCATTGCATGACAAAAAACTTCATGTTTTGCCCTTGAATAATGTGTAGTAACTAGAACTCGCGATGATATCGATTTACATGCAGCACCCACTATATAATATTTAGCTTAATGAAATATAAGCGTTTTGCATTCTGATTACTGATGCAATAATTCCCCTTCCCTCCCCCCGTAGGACTGGTCATTTGATATTTATCAGGCGTTTACATTTGCCGGGATATTACACTGTATCCCCCTCACGCCACACATTATGCACGAGTATTTTGCGAACTCGTATGAAAGAGGCTAAACGTCAACCCCTTTGAAGTTGCAACCGTTTTCTTTGCAGTTTCCCATGATCAACGCAGTGGTGTTTCATGAAATGCGTAGCGATGCATTTAATTTATCTATGATTATTGGAACTCTCATTCATAACGTAGGTGAAATTACATTGTAGATAAGTTGACAGTACTATTCATAAAATTAATTTCAACTCCAAGACTTAACCGTTAATTCTATTTTACCTCGGTAATACAAGACTAAAATTTATATCATTTGAATGTAATGGGAAATATAACGTTAAATTTTCTCCACTGAACTAAATATTTATAATTGAAAAATTTTAATAATAATTGTTATAAATTGTAGAATATATTTATAAAAAGAATAATGGATTGAATTTAATTTATTCATTATGATTAAACACAATTGTGATAATTAGTAATGGAAATTAGTGGGATTTATTTACTCATTAATTAGTTATTTTTAATCACTGGGTATTATAATTTGAATGAAAATATAAATAATAATGACAGAACTGAATTTAGAATCAAAGTAGACATTTATTTTAACAATAAACAATTTCATTGATGAATTATGTAAATCCGAAACAAATAATGAAATAACTGTTTTAAATGAAAACGGTTTTATATTGAGGCTGTATTCTCGGATGTTGATATGCTTTGGGTTGACGGTTTTGGTGATCGCATCAGGATGATCTGGCTGCAAGGATGACGCGTTGGACCAAAATAGAAACTTCTACAAAAAAAATTACATCTCAACAGGCATAAAGAGTTCTCGCCAGTGGCCCGCAAATTAATTAATCTTTTCCGAAACAAACTTCTCCCCGTTTCACGTCGTATGGCCCGAATTTTTTTTCTTTCCTAATAGCCAATCGGCTACAATTTCAGATAGCAACCATTGGTAGGTATTCACAAAATTGCAGACAATAGGAAAATAAACAGCCACAAGTGTTCTCAAATATGTTTTGCGTTAGTTACACAGTTTGCTGGTTTAAATTATTTACGCGTACACACAAACTGCTTTGCAGTCCTTCAAACTTCTCGCGCAACTTTTAATCTATTACTTATTTAAATATTTTTTTAATTGTATTGGTACTATTGTCGTTATTTTGGTCTGCTCGATGAGATGAATTCTTAATTGTAAGAAAGCATAACTCTAGAAGTTCAAAAAAAGTTTTGGTAACAGATTTCAAATTTAATTTGGAATATTGTTTCACGCAGTTCGGAAAATGGATATGGATATGGACGATTTGAAGGTCAGAAGGACATATTTTATATTAAACAGAGGAAGCTAGGCCATTAATATGTGGAGATTTAAATTATCAGGACATGTCCCTGTTTCTGTTCGAAGCTATACAGTTAATAATAATAATACGATTAATTTAATTTTTATGATAATTATTATTTAATATTTTATATAGATTGTTAGTAAATAAATGTTTTGGAAGATAATAATAATACGACTAATTTAATTTTTATAACAATCATTATTAGATATTTTATATAGATTATTAGTAAACAAATATTTTGAATGATGTGAAGGTATTAGTAATTTAATTTTTAGTAATGCTTTCAAAAATTGGCTCGACCATCGCTAAAATATTGTTAGGCACGCTGTACAGAACCGAATATTTTACGCCTCTCTTAAGAGTTATTTTGGGGTAGACCTAAAAATATGCAGTCGTAGTGAGATCTTAAAAGGCTCCATCCTTACTTAAGAGGAAGGAAAAAGTCTCTGCAGATGAGATGAGTTTCTTTTTACGATTTCATCTGGAGAAATTAGGAGGTCTATTTGCTCTACAACTATTTGGGCGTGACATAACTATTTTACGGCAGGTCTGACGACGTTTCACAAATCATGTGACGGTGCCGCCGTCGTTCTAAAGACGCTCGTCTCCTAGGGAACTAAATTGGCCAGCTAGCTTTGTGGAGAGGTGTTTCTCTCGCCTGATGGATATGCATCTGAGCGGGCTTCTCATTTCAGCCGGCAGCTGAATATAATTAAATGTTGGCCTGAATTAATGAACCGATGTTCGTGACATGCGGATCCTCCAGATGGATTACTCTGCGCTGAAACGGCACTCCTCCAAGGTGAATTCGAACGTTTTGTTATTCTGAGTAATATATAGTTGCTGACAATACCATCCAAAATATTTTATTTTGCCCTGTAACTTCATTATTGATATTCAGAATTTCAGTCTTTCAGTAGGACCAAGGATTAGATCAAACCATTTACGTTTTCTGTGCTTCTTCTTCGTAGTTTCTATGTTTTATACGTCCCTTCAATTATTACCTTGTTTGCTTCTTGCAGTTTTCAATTGAGTACAAAAATATACAACAGTGTGAAAATACATCTGTTTAATAGTTGGATAATCTTACACACCTTTGTAACTCAAACTGATATTTATTCTTAAGAGAATAACAGGAGTGCGTTTATTTGACTAAAAGTCGTTTTATTTATTTATAACGTTTTATTTAATTTTATCTCTGAATGCTAAGGAACCGGTGAGTTAGTTAATAGGGCGGTTTTTTTAGAAGGGAGTGGAAGAGTTGTAATTTTGGTCATTTCATGATATAGCAAATTATATTTGTAAATCCCCTATTCACCGTAATAATTTATGATGCGAAAAAATATTAAAAATTCATTTCCATGTCACTAGTGGCATATACGCAATAGTCTTAAACTAATCTACTTTTTCTGATTAAATTGCATGGCGTCTGCTCTTAATGTAAGACATTCCACTCCGGTTTAAGATTGTCTTCCATGACATTTCTCTGCAAATGAAAATTTAATAGTGCCTTCCAAGTACTAGTGCGGGGAGAAATATTTTTTTGAAGTAACGGCACGACTCATTTGTGACTTAGATCGAAAAGAAAAGCCGCGTGAATTAAAAGGCATTTGAGATTTAACTGAGGGCGCGTTAATGTTAAACGAGCTGGATTTTCTCTATGCACTTCCCCGAATGGACGAAATTTCTCGCACTAGTGGCCTGGAAATATTCTATAAGCTCGCGCCAAGGAGAAAATACAGAAGCGGTTGAACGTAGGAAAAGCCGAGAAATGATTAACGACCTCTGTAAAATTAAGCAAGGGTTCAAAGGCCGCGACAACATATTTGCGCAGCATGAGCCCATAAGGGGGGGGGGGTGCTTAATCACTATTGATTACAGATGTCTGATAAAATGCTGCACCCTTTGCCGCTTCGATGTTCAAAGGCAAAGTATTTTATCATTTCCGGATGAAAGCACACTCACTTATATTCCAATAATAAACGGAGCAAATAGAATTATGAATTCGCTTCTTTGCAGTACAAATAGAAATTTATATTTTGTAATTTGTAGCTGTATAAGGGGCTATGTCTAGAGGGATTTACAAAGAAGATAAATAATACCCAGACTAAAGCATCTGTTACAGAAATGTACAAGCAATTTGGCTTTAACACTTAATATTTTATAGAGCAAACGGATTCTATCTGTAAGTCTAATGTATAACGTACTGATAATATTTAACTAGATAAATGTAAATCGTTTGGGCCGTCTTGTCATTTAATTCTATTTTTGTTGCTAATATAAATAAGGAAAGAAATACTTCTAGATTTAATTCACATCTCCCGTAACAAATCTATTATTTATTCCAGTTTATTTACGTTACATTTATAAAAGAGAGAAACAAAGTTTTATTACAATTATTTATATTGATGACTTTATATTATATTACCAAGTTTTTTGTGTGATCGCTTGTGGTTGCATAACTCTCCAAATTCGATGGCATAATTCTGTACAACTTCAATAATAAAAGGAGGGTATTTATAAAAAATTGAATATATTTATCGATACGATACAGTAAGACTTTAAATAATGTACAAGTTTCTATACCTTTTTGGGCTAAAATGATATAAAATAGAATTACGCTTTTTGTAAATTATAAAAATGATGATAAATAATTTTAAAATGAATAATGGATGTAAATTATAATGAGTAGGAATACAAAAATGTTTGTAAATGTCTTTCTATATGTGTGAGATAAAATAAAATCACTTTAGTTGCAGAAGCCACAGACAGGTAGTGGTAGTTGTTATTAGGGGGGGGGGAATTTGTTTACAATTCTACTTGTTAGTGTAATGGACTTTACGTATTGTTCCCTTGCTGTTTGACGTCGGAAGTTGATCCGGATGTATAGAGATTTATTTTGTATGTAACAAATATACTTATATTAATTGTTTCTAAAGAAAATATGGTGGTAACTTGGCTGTATTTTAGTTATTAATATAGATTGTGGATTGCCAATGGCCGAGATATATTTATATAAAGTATATTCGATTTTGTTAACATAACAATAATAAAAGTAAAATTAATTAAAATATAGAATCCAGTAATTGTGCTACTGTTATAGTAAATAACGATTAAAATTACTGTGGTAAAACCATAGAAAATGGGCCTCTATATAATGGTAACTGTACTAGGCTTATTGTGAAATAAAATAATTTAACATATTCTTAATATTTATATGTTAAAGCTTTACAGATAAAAGTTGGCGTCAGTTCGAAGAATTACGATTTATTTTCAACTGCTGCTCATAATTTTATTTTTTTTATATTTCTGTTAGAAAAACATACACGTGGTAAGGAAATAAGATAAATAGTGTAATCCGTAAATATTAAAAGCTTATTTTCTACGCTTAAAATAATTTGAGTTGTCATATTATTATAAGAATTAACACTACGTAATAATTAATTACTATTTATGAACACAATTGATCTCCTCTGACGTATTTACAACCGACAGTTGTTAATTAATAGATTAGGACCGGGAGCCTAACCTAAGATATAATTGTATGTTTTGAACTTGTAATATGTATTTTAAATTGAATTTTATTTCTATGAAACTAATGTTATCTTTTCTGTTGTTACAGGTAAGGCTTCGGGCGCTCACATAATTCGTAACCGAACCTTAGTTCAATAACTGTAAGCCATTGTACTGTTTTAGTCATATGCTTTAATGAGCACACCAGTTTACACTAATTGTTTTGTAAATAAACGTATATAATCATTTATTTTAAATATATATATGCAATTTAGAATTTTCGGTAAAAATTTCACGTTTTACTGTAAGAAAATTAGTTTCTGCGCTTTCATTCGTCACTTTTATGGTTTATTCTATTATTAGGCTGATGGGATTTCAGAATTAATCGTCATCGAGCCGAGTTATAAAATCATCATTTGATAGCATACGTCTTCATATTACTGCTTGCAAACACAGAAAGATACAGTTGCAGTTTATTAAATTACAAAGAAATTAATTTGAACAAAAATGATTGGAGATTTATTTTTAGAAACTAGAAGTGTATGAATTCTAAATCATAGGACAGTATATATTGATGTCAGTAAACGGTAATTCACGGACTTAGTTTTTAAATCTGTATTTTTGGCATCACTATAGAACTGTATTACATTGAAGCCGTTAGATATGTGTCGTAAAGATTTATTCTCCTTTGTAATATTCTTTGGAGCAACGTATTCAACGACACACGTCTATATTAGGTGAAAATGATCTGATGGATACTGAAGTAACTGATAAACAGACAAAATGTAAATACAATATAGTTTCTTCAACATTTGTTGCTTTCCCATCAGGTGTAACTCAACTACACGTGGAACAAAGCAACAGTGTTTACAGAAATTTGTGAATGGGCTGCTTCACTATCTGTTAGTATTGAACAACAATGGAAGCTGTGGAATGATCACAGTAGCTAAGACTTAGGATAGTCTTAAAAGCTTTTATAATCGGGGTGTAAACATGACTGGTTCCTGGATAATAACACGTTCCCGAGAATGCTCCACTATTGCTGTGATATTTTAATGGCGGCAGCTGCATTCTTGTTAGCGGCTAAATTGCGAAGTCCTGCGGTCTGCTTAAATCACCGCCCCGACCCAGAGGGGCTAGCGCTATTAAAAAGCGTAAACTTGCAAAAATTAGTCCGCTACGAGTGTTTTAATGGTGCGAAACACGCGCGTGGTGTTTTTGTTTCCAAAAATTCAAGCGCTCACGTTTGTAATTTCGTCCCTCTGTGAGTGATCAACAGCAGATAAGATATTTACGTCAAATACACGTTATTATTCTAACACGCTTCAGATTTTCTTTTCGCGGAAGTGAAAAATAATACTCAAATTGTTTCACTTAGTGACTCAAAAGTAGTGAAATACACTTT
Organism: Eucriotettix oculatus; assembly: GCA_034510155.1. NCBI lineage: Eukaryota > Metazoa > Arthropoda > Insecta > Orthoptera > Tetrigidae > Eucriotettix > Eucriotettix oculatus. The sequence continues at coordinate 37,567,040 of CM067382.1, forward strand.
TATTAAATATCGGTCGTTCGGTTGATATTTTCAAAACGACACTGTTCCTGAGATATGAGAGTTGTCTACAGGCTTCAACCATTCTCATCAGATCTTCGGTGACTCGTTTGACTTCGCTTGATTACCCAAGAAAATAAGTTTGAATTGTGGCAATAATAAAGAATAGTGAATTATGAGTATTTCATAACACACAAAATTTTTTATGTCATATCAAAATTAAAATAATCGTAGTCTTTTTTGGTTGCCTTTTTCCCCAAGTAGTCCCCGCCCTGAGATCCGAATGGGGGCTATTTTACCTCCGGGATTTTTACTCTAGAAGCTGCCACCATATTGTAATGCATTTATCATTGCATGTCCGCGGGAAATTAAAGATACGTCCGTGCAACAGTAACACAACCATTAAAGCTGTTCCAGCCATGCTTGTGTTTGTTCAACATTCAGCCATTCCTGGGTCACTATTCTCGTGCCTCAATCATGAAGCCTGTTGAACCTCACCATTGTAGTTTTTTTCCCGCCCCTATAAATCGGTAGCACCCATATCTGGGTAGCCGCCCCATTTCGTAACCTGGGGAGACGTCCTATATATTAAAATAATCAAGCCTAGCAAATTCTGATAGGCTGTATTGTTCATATGACATTCGGCTAAATTTTAGAATAGCAACAAAATTGCAAGTTTAGATATTAATATTATTATTTTATTTAATAAATTATTTTTTCTTTTGTTGTATAATTTAATAATAATTTTTATACTGACGCCAATAATTTTGGCGCTACCAAATGAAGAAAAGGTAAATGTTGAATGAATTAAATTCCAACATTATTATTTAAGAAGTTCTCTGTACCACATTTGAAAGTCAAGTCTGATCCGATACTTCTAAATTGCTATAAATATCTCCTTAAAATATTATTTAAATTATTGTATTTTAACGTCTGAATTTTTAATAATAATTTCAAGTTTGCGACCAATTTCAGACTTTATTTTCGCCACAACTGAGGCAGAATTAAATTGCCGTATAGCCTCGGAGATTTTCAAAAATTGTGGTTATATCATTTTTAAAAGTATTGTTATATTTAAAATGTGGCAATTGATATATTGATTATTAGGATAATAACTTGAAGGTACAAATAAGTACCTAAACGTTGTGTTTTCCTCTTTGGAAATTGTTATAAATATTATTTATATCTTAAGCATTAGTTTAGCATTGTTTCAACTTAGTATCCGGGATGACCAATAGTTCATTTTTATACAATAAATTACGTAATTAAATTTTAAATACTGAATAGGAAACTTTTGTAGTTTCCATTGGTTGTTTTATACTGTTCAGTCCCGTTCTCTTAGACATAATATTCAGTTTTTTTTTCTAGATTTATAAATGGCAGTATTACCGTAGAGATCTTTAAAATATTGTTACGTTTGTATAGTCTGTGTTATATAGGGGTTTTGTAATGGAAAAATGACAATAATTTGACCATATAAATTTCGAAACAATATATTACGTTAGTTTGTTGAGCAACAAAGCAATAACACACTTTGAATGGACTATGAAGACTTTGTAATATTTTGTTGTTCAGGGTTCCAGTGTTTGAGTGACAGAAGTGAGAGGAGGAACGAAGTTGCGAACCGACGAGAAGGAGAAAGAAAGCATTCCTTCATATATAAATCTTTTGTCTGTCCTCACGTGACGCTTTTGTCAGCCTGTTCAAATATCTATTGTCAGCTTCATTCTTATGTGAAACTAAAATAACGAGATATTCATGCTAAGAATATTTTTCTTAGTGTAAAGTTGTACAAGTACAACGCTTAGCTTTCAAAAGAGTCGGTTTTTCAGTGCAAACGAGAAATGTTTAAAATTCTGCTGACGTATTATCCCAGATAATTGACTCCATGACGACGAATAATCGCTGCCTAATTGCTCCCTCGTTGGATGCTGGCTGGAATTCAGTTATGGTTATTAGTTAGCACAGTGTTATTAATAACGGCAATTTGAATTGCGAAAAGCTTGTGTGTAGTTACAAAAGGCAGGTAGTTCATTGAATAGGTAGAGTGCATCGGGGGGCAAGTCTCGAATGACGCATTGGCTTTAGTGAGAGAATCCCTACAACGAAAAGTCAAAGGTAGGGTGAGGTTAAATATGGGGGGCATTGAATTGAGCCTGCCAGATCTGCTCAACATGCAACCTACACATTAACTGCAAGAACAGTTTTACTTCCATTTTCTTTCAGATAATGGGTTATTTAATACAATTAACTAATCTATTGCCGTCAGTAGTCAGAAAGAACATAATTAATAGCATTTATTTAAGGACACTTTAAGATTTCGTATCATTGCAGGTGAGGAGAATTCCCAATATTGCTATGCTTTCCATTATAATTTCCTTCAACTTTCATAAAAAATTAGGCATTCTTACTATGAAAATGTCTATATGTACAGTTACTAATATTTCTGATAATTAATTAATAATTTTTGTGACCATCTCCGATGAATAAAACCTTACGTAATACAAGAAAGAAAACCCAACTTCTACAGACACGGTAAATCACTGTCAGATACAGAGAAATAAGTCCATTATAATCGAATTTTTATATTTGACTAGCTTCTTGACAACTTAAAACAGTTAACACACGATGAAAGAAGTTTTAAAAAATCTAACAGCTCCCTTGATTCAATTAATAAAATGGCACAGTTATAATCCTACTAACAATGTCTTATTTAAAAAGTATGGTACATAAAAACAGATTCCATTAAATTAGAATCAGTATAATTTATGTGCACGTACTCATCAACCTTGATACTAACCTTCAAATCTGGCAAAATATTTTCTTTCCGTATTTAAAAATTTTAAATTTAACTTACGTTATATATAAAAAACTATTTATGACCTTTTACAGAATTTATTTTTTAAATTCAATTAATAACAACGTTTCAGCTTATTTTCATGCCTTATTCAGGTTTTCTTCCCGTAGAGAAGCGTAGAGAAAGTATTTACAGTAAATTATTTTAATTTTGTATTTTGACACACTTCTGGTAAGTTTGATTTATTATCGTATAATTTTTCAGTTTTGTTTAATTTTAACTTTCTTGGTTTTAAGTTACTGTAAATATTTCCTCTATAGGAGAAAAACCTGAAGAAGGCGTGAAAATATGCTGAAACGTTGATTAATTAAATTTAAAAATAAAATTTTTAAAAGGTCATAAATTGTTTTATTTTCTTTCGGAATATGTCTGTGTTCACAAACCAATAAATCGTATCATGATCTACCAAGTTTAGGAATAATCTTTGGTTTCTTTGTGATTTGTTTGGTGCAATACACAAGAAAACGTAATTAAATACTAATTCATTAATAAACCGTTGCAAAATTCTAAACTTAAATAAATAGTGTAACAAATCAGTTGGACGCGTTTGGTCGAGATCATAAAGGTCATCAAATTTAATAAATTGCCATTGTTTGTTAGAATTTGTTAATTTCCTGATATTATTGTCGATTTTTTGGACACAGATCACAAAGGATATTTTTTTCTTTCATGTTGTGCAGTGTAGCATAATTGGTTACGCCGCTTCTATCTTATTATTTTTGTTTAATTTGATAATGAGCTTTGGGTCGGAAATTTGAAGGGACAGGCATACATTCAGCATCAAGAAATACCTAATTCATTGAAGTTACTTCTATTAGAGCCGTGACATTTGTACTAAAATGTTTTAAGTTATAATTTACAATGTGAACTAATGATCTGGATTCATTGTAATATTTTTCCTACACAATACACAAACATCCTCTCTAAGAAAAAGAATTAAATTAAATATATTAATGTTAAGTGAGTTTACGACTACGTGGTTGACGGCTATGTCCGGGATATTAATGCTTAACTATTTTACTTAAGTTATGTTAATTTTTGTTTCACACGGACGTCGTCGTCGTCGCCGCACGCACCCTGTATCCTGTTCTATGGGATTAGGATAGGACGGGTAAAAAAGTGTTGCTGGAAACACTTTAAATGTAATTGAACCTGAAAATTATTTATTCAACGGAAATATCACCCGATTTTGCATATTTTAAAAATTTCCCTCCTCCACCTCTGCTCCTACGAATGGTAGCCATGTATTGCCCCAAATATGATGATTTAAGAGTCACAAAGAACGTGTGTGAAGTATTTTGTTGTAATTGCTTCACGCGTTTAGATTATTATGCGCAACATACATACAAATATACGTACGAAATTTGAGTTCTTTGTACACATGAAAAATGAATTTAATTGATAAGAATAAGTTATTTGATCCATCTATTTAGTCTGTATTTAAGTAACAATATATACTAATATTTAATGTAAAAAACAACTCTATATAATTAATATACTGTGAATAAAACCACAGAAAACTTGTTTGTGGTTTCCTGTGGTTTTATTCACACTGTAACAATATATTTTATGTACTTAGAAAATGTAGAAAAACGTTTACTCTCGAGTGCGGTGCACACGCTGCACCATATAAAACCAACGCGTTGGACCGCTCGCAGTCGATTTTGTTTATTAAGATTAGTTTGAATAGTAGGTCCAAATTATTTTCTTTCGTTTTCAACTGGAAGATATATTTTTCTTCTATGGGGATTTTGTAGTATTGTCGTTTCATTCTGAAACATAAATGTTAAATAGAAGTGTAGACGTGATGCATTATGTCGACTTCTACATATATGCTCGTCAGATTTGTCACAATATTTATGTAACAGGCTATAAGTCATATTTCTAATGGATACGTAAATTTGAAATTGAGAATATATGAGTTGATATATACATTATTGCAGCAAAGTAAGCTCCTCTCGTAGACAACTTTTTTTGCCATTAATCTTCGGACTGGGTTCGGATTTGCTGAAAGTCCTCATCCCGAACGGACGGCGCGATATTTACCCCGCAACTGTTTGTCACTGCGTTATGATTTACGATGGGCGAAACTGCGCTGTCAGCCACGTGCTTCGGAATTTCCAATTTGCGGCTCCGAGTGGGCCCCGTGGAGACGAATTTCTTAGACCTCCCGCAGGTCCGCGCTGTTGTGCACAGCTCAAGAGCAACTGAACGACCTGCGTGTCGTCGCCATGGCAACCGCTCAAACAAGAGCCAGCCCGCAATTTGCATACGAAAGCCAGCCAGAACCGTGCACTATCTGGATCTGAGCTCCTCGCTTCCTGTGCGAGGCTCAGCTTCGGCAACTGCACAATTAAGCACGACTTTAAATAGCATACGCGCAGCTATAACAATATCCGACGCCGTCCCTGCATCTTCCTTTATTTTCCTTTTCGCACACACTATGGTGAATCGCGGTGATCGTGATTAAATATATTTTCAACGTAACCTGAAAGCACACTATGATGAAAAGAACTTTAAAATATTCATCAAAATTTTAATTAGATAAAGAAGCCTCATTCCCTTTCCTGTCACAGCGTTACATACATAATACAATAAAAACATAGCTGACGCGAGCTGAGATAGGATATTGTTATTCACTATCTGCCGCGTTGAGACTCCTAAAAATCATCCGAGTAAAATACAAAATAATAAACTGAGGCACAATTGTTGTGAATATGTGTGTTATTCTTAAGATAGGATTTCGGATATTATTACTATAATGAGCCCAGACTAGTATTAGTTAAAATCTATTTTGTTGCGACATTTATGAGTCATTTTAAAATTACTTTGTCGTTGTTTAGTCACATATATATATATATATGCGTCAGGAAATGACAGTGTCATGTTAATCAAAAAATTAGTAAGTTAAGGAAAGAGAGATAGGAAGTAGGTGATTTACCTGAGGTTCATAGATGGTAGGCAACTAGTGAGGTTTGGAGTTGTTTAAATTTTCGGAGGCACCGTCCCCTTCATCAGAAAGTAAGGAAGACATTTCCAGTGATCGGCCAGCCGACGACTGGGATCACTGGAAAGGTCTTCCTAACTTTCTGATGAAGGGGGCGGTGCCTCAGAAAATTTAAATAATTCCAAACTTCACAAGGTGCCTACCATCTATGAACATTACGAAAGTCGCCAACTTTCTGTTTCTCTTTCCTTATTAATTATATATATTATGCAAACACAGTCTCTTCAGGCATCTGGCTGACTCTACTTTGGTTGCGTCCAAGGGAATCCAACACCAGCACCAATTGAAGACGGAACTGTTCGCGGTGTCTCCAAGATTACCTTCGCTTTAACTGGCCAAAACGACCTTACCCCTCGGACATATTTGGACAGGGGTCCACTGAGCCTCCAATGTGCCTTTCAGCAGCGTCAGTGCAGACAATTTGTCTTCTAAACTCGAGAGGCAAATTGCTGTTGTCTCAAGCATCATGTGCCTCGTTACAAGTCGCTCCTTTGTTTTTGTTTGCGAAACCGTTGTTTGTGTTTATTTAAAAGCGGCACAACAGTCGTACATATCCAAGAATCCTGTTTTCAAACGCCCTAGCTCCCTTACATATTTTTATTGAAGATAAGATCAAGAGACATGGAGAGAAATGTTTCATCGTTCTTACGCTCTACTACTTGACTACTGTTCAAAATTATAACTATGGCTGGTAGAGGAAAGTGGAATTTGCTTCGTTATCCGTGTAAGTCTCACAGAAAGTTTTCTCAGTTGATAAAAGTGAGTATAAATTAAATGTAGTTTTTATAGTCTTTTACACACATACAGCTTCATTTTCATTCTCTGGCGAGGATTAATATCCTGCTAAGTCACGAGAAAATTTTGTTAAAATTCGCGCTCTAATCTTAAATATAATTTTCTCTTCAATAGGATGTAGTTTCCGATGCAGTGAGCATGTGAGAAATATTACCAGCTGATCTCTGAAACGTCAACTATTCAATGCTAGATTTTACGACCTGCGTGAACATGTTTAGTGCGTGTCGAGATAAGCTCTTTCTGGTGGTGGGAAATGGAGGTAACGTATCTACCATTGTCCAGTTTAGCACCTGAATTGTCCGTGTTCGGGGAGTGCTTTGTGGCTAAGGGACAAATGAACGGTATCGGGGAGAGGCGAGACCAGGGGGTGGGGTTGGGGTGTACTTGAGGGTGTAGCCACGGTAATGCGATTAAATGTTTGTGGACCTAATTTCCGAAACAACGGCGGCAGATAGCCAAATGGCGGACCGTCCTTTCGTGGACACTAGGGTGGGAGAATCGTTATGGTTCCACCGCTAAGAGGAACTACAATCTCCTCCTGCCCCCTCTCTCTCTCTCGTCCCCAACTAATGGAACAGCTTTTCACTTACATTCTAATAGCCAAGTGGTTCAAGAACTCTGTCAATACTGCTACCAAATAATTTCGATCAACAAACCGATATATCCGACTATTAGAATGAATTGCTTATTATTTAACAATTGATTGACGATTTTTCTGGTTAATTTTAGTTTATTAAATAGCTCCATTTTTTTTTGTAAATTGTCTGTATCAATACGAATCTGAAGTTAATATCTTTAATTTCTCCTGCACCATTTATGTATCTAGATTTTAAAAATCTATTTTACATTTTGGACGTACATCTCGTTTATTTTACCAATGAAAATGTTTCCGTATATTGGACTATTTTAGATAATCAAAACTAATGTAATCTAATCAGACGTTACGTGTGGCCGGTATATATAACTTTGTGAGCTACATCCGCCAGCTTTGACTAGTCCTCCGTGTGAGCCGTAATATTACATTATATATATGCGTCAGAAAATGACATTGTCAGGTTAATTAAAAGAATTAATAAGGACAGGAAAGAGAGACAGAAAGTTGGCGACTTACCTGATGTTCATAGATTCCAGACACCATATAGGGTTTGAGATTCTTGAATTTTCGGAGGCGCCGCCCTCTTCATCAAACGGTTAGGAAAAAAATTCCAATGACGGCCAGCGGGGCATTTAAATAAATATTAAATGATTTATATAGCTTCTTTGTCAGTTATTATTTTATTTAAACCAATAATGAAGGAGTCATGGTCCATGAGCAGCTAAATTTTATACGTAAACAAGTCATGAAAGAAGACGAAACGAAGTAAATTTCATTATTTAAATAAAATAAGGACTGACATAGAGGCTGTTTTACCTCATTTAATTAATTGCAACAATTTATGGACTCCCTTTTAAGTATTAAGTACATCGATCCTTTTCAGTTGAAGTATTTAATAAAAATTCGCAGGATTTACAGTGCGTGTTGATTATTCACGGAAGGTTTTATATACCTGATATGATAACGTCATATCACGTTATATTGCTGCTAGGAATTACAGAAATTAAACTGAACACGTGAGAGGTATTCATTACATTTAAAATAGCAGTGTTGGTATTACAGGAATTTTAAAAATGTATTTTATGATCATTTCATATTATCATTTAATTTTTAAACACAAAAATTGTCTGAATGATCCATTGTGGCTTGAGAGGATTCAGCGGCAACCTCGCTTCTGCCCGCTATTGTTCTCCTGTGATGACTTCCGCTCTTGTAAAATGTCATAGGTTGCACGGGTCACACGTTTTATTTAAAACTTAGCAGATCAAGAAGAAGACTCCTTTTTTCTGTTGCAACTACACGCTGGCTGGTTTAAAAGCAGCGAAAGAACTAGTCAACGACCTCACAAATTTTGGGAATTTTAATTCTTAAATACTCGGTCGTTAAAATAGAAATTACGTAACCTTTTCGATTCACACTGCCCTTCGTCTTGTTAAATATCAAATACTTAATTATTTCGAATGGATCATTTACCTTATTCTCTTGCGTACAGATGAGATAATTTAACAAAATACTAAAGAAGTGACACATTTTGTTTCACATAATAGTAAAACATTTCAAAAACCTATTACAAAATGTTTTTGAGTTTCAATTAATGTCATAATTAAAAGGGTTTAATTGTTTTTTGCTATAACAGAATTGAGTATATAATGTGATTTTATTGTTTAAGATGCACGCATAGCAATATCTAGTGGGATTATAAACTGAATGCAGGAAGGTTTGGTCACGGCAAAACAATAAAGCATATCAATTATTCTTAAAAACAGTTAACGCTGCTCTGAATTAATTCACAGGTGGTGTACGATTGTGAAAGGTTTCCTGCGTTAGCAAAAATTAAAAATAAAATATATACCTCTCTCTGTTTATTGATTTCAGTCGTCGCAATACGGTAATGGAATATTCCTGCAAATATTTCTGCTCCTCTCGTTTCCGGTGCCCCCCCCCCACTCTCTCCCTCTCATATCTCTTTCCATTTTCGAATAAATGAAGTTAATTTATTATTGAACACGGGCGGTTTAAAATATTTGTTGGGTTGCTGTGGCCGCATTGTGTGCGGGCTTACGTTACTTTGAACAGTGCTTTAATTAAAATCTCATAAATAATGTTTTAGTTAATACTGATTTGACCCTGCACCGAGTATCGTATTCAAACCTGCCTCACCCTCCCCCTTCCTCCACGCGGGCGCCGAAAATTCGCACACAATGCAAGATGAGTTACAGAAATGTTTAAACCCCATCGAGCAGTTTTGTTGATGTGCGTGCGTTTTGAGCAGACATAAAAATGAATTGGAGGGAAAATCCCCTTGTATTGCGGGGAAACGTCCGTGTTTATCTATGAGGGATTTGTTGAATTGTGTATTGTCAATAGGGTTGGTAATTTTCAAATAATATGTTGGGGGCGACGCGGAGAGGGGCGGGGAGCAGAATGGGAGACTAACAATAAACCCATATTTATAGAGAGCAACCAATACGACACGTCTTGGGGTAATCCTCTTTTAATACCCCCAACGGTCCATAATACTTGTGAGGGGTGGTCGGACAGCCGGTATGCATGCCGCTATTTTTCGACCGACGAAATCGATAGATCGACCTTGCGCGAAGCCAGGCAGGTAATTCCATTACGCGATTAGAGCGGGGCTTAACCGTCTATGCTCCTGGGTGTCTTCTTGTCTCTCTACGGCCGCAGAGCCCGTCTCTAACTCAATTTAAAAGACCTCCAGAGAGAACTATACTCTTTCGGCTTACACACCAGTAGCCGATAATTTTCCCTAATTTTTTTGATGATCAATGAAATCCACGTACGATATCAACGTGAGAAACATACAAGACAGACTATTGAAAACACTAATCATATAAACTGGTTGCTGTTGTGGTCCTCACTCCTAATACTGGTCTGATGTAACCCTCAAAGCCTTTCCACTTCCTTAGAATTAGCACAACCCACTTCCTCCCTAATCTGCTGAGTGTTTTCCATCCCTGGCCTCCCTCTTCTGTTCTTACCTCACAAACTTCCTTCTAATGCTAATTTTACAAGACCCTCGTATCTTAAAACATGGCCTATTATTCTATCCCTTCTCTTACTCAACGTACTCCATATTATTTTCTCTTCCACAATTCTGTTAAGAACTTCCTCGTTTGTTATTCTATCCACCCATCAGCATTCGCCTATAACACCACATTTCAAAGGCTTCTATTCTTTTCCTTTCTGCAACTCCCACCGTCCACGTTTCGCTTCCATACGAACATTTTTAGCAATGACTTCCTAATATTCATATTTATATTACCCGTAAATAAATTCCTATTTTTCGCGAAAACCTTCCTTTTCTGTGCTAACCTACTCCTTATGTTTACTATACTTCTACCATCCCTAGTTATTACGCTTCCCAAGTAGCAGAATTCCCCGTCTAAATATCCCGTACCAATCTAACGGCGTTTTTGTTACTCCAATGTTTTCCTACTACACTCCATTACCTTGGTTTTCCCTCTATTAATCCTCATATTGAACTCTTTCTCCAGGACCCCGTTCATGCCATTTATTATGGTTTCCCAGTCTTCTTCTGACTCCCCTAATACTACAGTATCGTCGGCAAAGCGTAAGGTTTTGATTTCTTCTCCTTGTAGTATGATTCCTTTTCCATATTCCGTTTTAACCTTCTTCATCGCTTGTTCTATATATACGTTAAACAACACAGGCGACAGACTGCATCCTTGCGCTACTCCTTTCTTGATTACGGCTTTCTTTTCTTGATCTTCTATTCGAATTATTGCTGCCTGTCTTCAGTACAGGTTATGTATAAGCCTTCTTTCTCGATATTTATTTCCAGTGCTCTTCAAAAACCTTAATAGTGTGTACCAGTTAACATTATCAAACACTTTTTCTAAATCTACAAATGCCATATTGTAGGCCGGTTTTTTCGTATCCTGTCTCCTAAAATTAGTCGCAAAGTCAATATTGCTTCTCTTGTCCCTACATTCTTCCTAAAACCAATCTGATCTTTTCCTCACTCGAATTCTATTTGACGTTCCACTATCTTATATACTATTTTCGTTAATATTTTGCCAGTTTTCCAAGAAAAAGTTCTTTTATTTCTGTTTTGCTTTCTTTGGTCGTTTATTTGTGATTTAAAATTAAGAAATCCTTGAGATCGTTTAATATTTGACTGAAATTTAGGTCGAAATTTTTGTAAGATTTATTTCTATAGTTTCTGAAATTTTTGAATATCAACATGAACATAATATTTTACTGTTTCGTCTTCACTGCTTAACCTATGGTCGTCTTCTTTTATGCAAAGTCGCAGAGAACAACGGGTGTCCCTCTAACATTTTTACAGGTCGTTTTGGACCAATTGAATATAAATAATAACTTCAAATATTTTATTTTTCTTCGTTTGAAGCTGTCTGCTATTTGAGTTTTCTATGTTTTTATTTATTGTTTTTGACGTGTCTATTGTAGATATTTGTCATTGTCTGCATTGTAGCCATTTTTCAATTGAAAATAATTATTTTAATTACAAACTATAATATATTTTCATTGTTTCAATTCATCTAGCTCTTTTTTCGACGTTCCACTCTACGTTATTCATTGCAGCCTTTTTGTTCCATTATTTCCGTGCTTCTCATCTCCACCCTGTTTTTCCTCTCGCTTTTCCGTTTCCCGCGTTCCTTTATCTTTTTCAGCTTGATTCCCCCTCCAGCAGTCGGCAGGCAAGATTGCTCGTTGTGTCGGGACGCGGGACAGAGTTGTTAAATGAGCTTTTCGCAACAGAAGAAGAACGACGCCAGCGAGGCTCTGTATCCACTCCCAGGCAGTTATCAGAATGTAACCCGTTTTTTTTCGCCTATCAATTATCGGCATTAAGCGGGGTTTTTAGGTAATACCGGGGCAAGTGGCTACACCTCCGCATAAATCTCTTCGCCCCCGCCCCTTAATCCCACGAATTGCAGTTTTAAAAACAGAGCAACGCGGCGCTGCGGCAGCCGTTAATGTAGCGGACTTTTTAATGGCCAGGCCCGGCAGATATGTGTCGGCTCTAAGTTATTAGGTGACCTCCCGGGGACTTTGATCTACGCTCGTAGGGAGGACTGTGATTTCGGCAGTTAGCTTTCTGTGGTATTCCCTTTACCCAGTCAAATACTGCACCATACTTTACGAACTGCGTGCTGTTCAAATAATTTACTCAAACGTTAATTGATCCTATTGCTACTATGTACTTCCATAATTTAAAAATAATCGTTAAACCGATTATTACTTTAAAAGTTTCCTGTTATGCTAAGCATTAATTTTATTTCAAAATCCAATATTAATTAATCAGATTCAAATTTTCCATTAGTTTCCTAAATGAGGAAATATTGCACAACTATTTCAAAAAATATATAAAATAAATTAAGATTATAATAGTCATATATGTTAAGAACTAGTAATTTAAATATGGTGACCGAAAAATTATACACAATTTAAATGTAACCTGAACACTGTACAGAACTCATGCAAGATAATGTTACAACGCTGACGTTATTAAAGGAACAGGATGTTTCCTTTACGTGGCTTCTAAGGTTAATTATTAAAATAATAAGCACCATAGCTCCGTTAGTCAAGGATTATTAAATTCTGTCTCTTATGCTCTTATATCATATGTATACTAAGTCCTCCATCTTTCGGGAAAAATATAATTAGTCTTTCTTATTTGTATTTATATAACGTTACGTAGGAAGCAGATTCTTTTCAGGCTGTATACAATCCACATCGCTGCTTTACTCTTAAGTATTCAGTTTGGATCTCATTTAATCTACTATTCATTTGTTATCCTTCCTGTATTACCTTCGCATCATTGCCAGGTACCTCTTTAGATTTATATCAATGCTATTGAGTTTCCATAATACATAATTATAAACTTTCTTGTGTGTTTCCATTTTCCTATAAATAATTATTAGAAAGTTTCAACATGGATAGATATTTAAAAATATACTTTTACATATGCACTTTTGGAAGCGTTTAAGTTTAAGACTCATTCGTCTTACATGCATTGATAGCACCTGCTCTCGCTCGCAGTCGCCGTTACACAACACTGAGCTTGCTTGTTTCATTGACGCACTGCCAACCCAAAGTAACCAAAAAACTACAGGGGACATAAATTGTCTACACGTGAAACATTTGCATGTATTAATTGCGGGTTGGTTGTTGAATTTGTTTTTTGTAGTTCCACCTAAGCTTTCAATGATTGACAACAGCGGATACATTCCACATCAGCCAGTAACACGTATTCCATTAGGTACACTCTTTATTGTACTTTGTCTACCTATCGTTATGTTGATTTTAGAGCAGCCCGTGTGCTCTATGAAATTGTATTTGTTGTGCAGTTACATTCTTCCGGCCCTTCTTTTCTGTCTATAATATTTTCGTTTCTGCAATCCATGCCAAATGTTCAAGACGAACGGACGACTCAACCTGTTCTGTCAGTTACGGAAGTGTTTAAATTCTTTATAGAAGGAATGTTATTATGGCTTTAAGAGTGTTTGCGAATGCACCTAATTAAGCTTATTGTCCATCTGAATTCCAACTCCGTTAGACTTGACGAGAACGTATTGATGGTCGGACAGCCGATTGCAACGTTTGTCTTATTACCTGTGGCCGGACAGTAAGAAGCCTTCATTAGCCAGCTTTTGAATTCAGCGCAGAAAGGCTCCATCTAGGGGCACGCCACGCCAATTCTGCCGTAATGCATTATTCAACACACTGCGCACCTGTCTGACCAACGGATAGTTGATATTCCCTCTTCGCTTGGCCACGAATGTCATATCCGATTAATTAGAATTACTTTTTCCTGTTACTATCACATTACACTCTCGGCAGACCAGATCTCTGTATGCATTTCGATGAGCCTGGCTGTCGGGGAAGCAAAACATGTGCTCGTGGCCATCGGTTTCCCTTGCCTCTCCTTGCTTTATGCCTGTTTGTTGCGAATCACTCTGCGCACAATAATTCATTTAAGAAGTAGGCAAGCGATGTGACTAAAGAAATCAAACTGCTACGCGTTAAGTTGATCATGATGCTGAGACTTTGCACACTTACCGTCTGCACTCAACTCCAGTCGGGAAGATTTGCAGATTAAAACTCGACTAGAGTAAAATTATTTTTATTTAAATTCCCATAATACCTATAAGGGTTTACGAATATGGCAACTACAGATAAATTGGGAAATGTCAAATCTGAGACAACAGGCTAAAATTGAATGTTAAATAAGGTTTTTCAGTAAGGGTGGTTCGATATTGAAATGAAATAAAACAAGCTGTGTGCAAGGTATTAACAAAATTATTTTTTATTTGAAATTATATACACGAGCCTTTCAAATAAAAAAGAATTTTGTTAATACCTCATACACAGTTTGTTTTATTCCATTTCAACATCGACCGGACCTTATTGAAACACCCTATACCTTGGTTCGTAAATTAGAACAGTTCTGACTTTATTGGTATATTAAAGATAATAGTACTCAAGATATTACAAATTGATCGTACATTAAATCATATACAGTCAATAAATTAAAATTCAGCAAACAAGACCTAAATATCTGATCGTTTTTCATAATTTTTCAATTCTTAAGATATTGAACGAAAAAATCCAGTGAATTGTCATTCCAAGAAGCTCTGCTGATGTTTAGGGGAATCGTCTCCTTAAATAATTTTACCTATAAATATCCATCAAAGTTCTCGACGGTACTGTCATTTCAGGTAAAGTTCCGCCATTTTTTCATGATATCCCTGAACAAAAAATTATATTCAAAGAGGTTAAATTTCTAATAACATGTTATTTTTTCCAGAGAAAAAACTCGAAATGCAGCATGTGGGAAAAATAGAGGGGTTTATAATTGCAGTTACTAAATAATTTGGCGTTGATCTATCTGAACTATATGACTTATAAAATGAATGAGAATAAATTTGAGACGTTCATAAAACACGTAGCAACGGTGGATGTAATAAGGTTGACTTTTATTTCCGAAAGCCTATGACGACCGGGTTTGAGGATGAAAACAACAGCATGTCATCCAGTATACATATCGGATGGATATTCCAGTAGATGTTAGCATTAAATTTTCGTAAAAATACTTATTGATTGCAACGAACGCTGGATGCAATATAGAAAACATTGTGCCGTGTTTAGTTCTTTGTGGATAAGTAATTTTGTTACACCAGAGAGGTCCGTAGTTTATGGGCTATCGAGGGTTCGTAGGTCAGCTGCTGTGCTGGACTTGGAGAGCTCCATTAGTTAGCGTCCACACTCCAATCCATAAAATACAGCCTTTCGCTAGACACACAAAAACACAGCCGAAGGAAAAAAACTTCGGAATAGGATTGCGAATCAGTTATAATGAACCCAGTGATTTCATTCACTTCTTATCTCACAGTAAAATTATTTAGATTGAAGCTGACTACTACTCCCTTCACACAAATCAAATAAGATAAAAGCGATCATTTAAAGCAAATAATTTCCTACAATCGGTTCAGTAGAATGTGAATTGTATAACGAATTAAATATTATCATATTTTTTAGTTTAATTCCTATTTCTTCTTTGACTTAAATAAAAAATTGACAGAGTTTTGGTAAGGGGGACAGGCTACATGAGAGTGATCCATTTAATGGGAGAGTGTAGCGTGGTAATACAAATTAAATCAAAATCAAAATTTAAAATTCCATTTTTATTCATATTATATATATATATATAAAGAAAAAGAGCCAAGCAAAACATTATTGTCGACACCTCCAACATACGATTCTAAATCCAGGTTACCGATTTTCGGTATGGAAAATGGAAAGGAAATTTTTATCAACAGGAATTAATAAACTTAGCCTCGAAAAGACTCCAGGAAATAAACTTCTGACGGCTTACCAAAACAAGTTCTCTGCCAATAGGTTGGAAGCAAAGTCCGATTTATTCGGCCACGTGCTACTCTCTCTGTCTTCTCCATTCTTGCTCCGTCAATTGTTAACGAAAAGTGTCTGCCTCTTATGTCA
The DNA here is from genome assembly GCA_034510155.1 of Eucriotettix oculatus. Taxonomy (NCBI): domain Eukaryota; kingdom Metazoa; phylum Arthropoda; class Insecta; order Orthoptera; family Tetrigidae; genus Eucriotettix; species Eucriotettix oculatus. The sequence continues at coordinate 37,583,300 of CM067382.1, forward strand.
ATTTTCTCCTCGCTGTTCTGTCCTCTTCCTTTTTTTACTGTTCACCTAATTGGTGGAAAACTAGTCATAGATTTACCATGCAATACTGTTATCAGCTTCCTCATTGGTTGGTGGAGAACTATTCCCCCTCTGGTTCGATATTTACCCTTCCGGGAATCTGAGGACTATTCTTAGCATGTAGCTACTTCTTGAAATCATTTACCTGTGCCTGGAGACACTTTTAGCGGGCGTATTTTTATCGCAATAATTTCCATTAAATGTAAATTTAAAATATGAGATAAAATAATAATTAAATAAACCGAGAGAAGTGTGCTATAATAGGAAGGGAATTTTGAAAGGGGGAATGTGGAATAGAGAGGATGGCAATCCAGGGTTAATTTAAAGAATCATTGGCCGTATTATTTAAAAGAACGCAGATTTTTGCAGAATTATTTAGTCTACACACGAAAAGTTTAGTCATTGTGAATAATCTCAAGTAGTAGGCCCTACGATCTTGAATAGATATTAATTACGGGAGCAGCTATCGGATTCAAAAAGATTTACCTTAGGAAAGATAATTATATCATTTAGGTCACATATATAAAAATACATTTTTACTCTCCGGTTTTAAAACAAATAAAGAAAACGTATTTATGATCAAGGCAAATTTATTTTGACTACAAAGTGACAAACTGTAAACTGTTGGCAGGGATAACAGTGAATAAGGATGTTGTAAGATGGAAATGCGGTTGTATGACGTGTAATCACCTTGTCTTCCCACGCACGCTGCGTTGAAGAGCCCCGTTGTTCCCCTTAGTTCAGTGAACCTATTCGCGTAAAGTGCTCTCCTCAGCCCTTGTGCCTGCCATTCAAGATACTCCTTGTCTTTAAATATCCCTGCTTGCGTCGTGTCTACGCCAGGGCCTCTCTCTCTCTCTCCCTATCCCTCTCCATATATCCCTTGTCATCAGAAAATTCCTCTGCCACGATTTGCCTCATCTGACCAACTTGTAAAATCTCATATCTTTTCAGGCAGGAAAACTTTCATGCATTCTACACCGCGTTGATTAGAGGCATTAGTTTCTAAAATGGGAATAATAGTAAACACACTCGATTCCAAAGAAAATGAATGCAAACAAAGAATTCGAAGGAGATCATTGCACTGCATTGAGAGAAGTCTATTTCAATTAAAGAAAATTTTCTACCATATCAGGATTACTATTATTTATACATATACTTATTTAACTGCTTGTAGCTATTTACAGAAATTAGAAAAAGTAATTTCTTACACCGGGCCTTGTTTTGAATACATGGGAGAAGAAGGCCGATGTAAGATTGATTCTTTATTTGGAACGTAATAATAGATAACAAACGTTAACTTTGTATCTGTAAGACACTTTGCGTGGTACATGTTTTGCTTGTTTGAATTTGTAACTTGTACTTCCGGTTAATTAATTAGAAAATTCAGTAATATTTCTTTGTTAATAACATAGAAAATTATTTTTATTGTTTGTCACACTAATAAAAAATGATTATAGTTACCCATATTGTTTTAGGTATTGTTTGTGAATTGACGGGCTACGAATCAAAGAGAAAATTAAGAGAATATTAGGTTTGACCGGCTGCTCAAGGATTTTATTTAATTTGTAAAGGTAGTTCGATATTTATAATTGTAGATTTGATCTTAGTTTAATAGACAAACCTCACAATATAGACAGAACTAATTTACAAATTTATATGTGCTTGAATATTGGCTTTGTAAATTTGAAAACGAGACAAACAAAGATATAATACCAAAGATTGAAAGGACCAAAGAGATAGAACAACACATCTGGAACCTTCCTACAATTATCTGTGTCATGCTTCATGTAAACTGCTTAAATTTGACCTTAAATTTGTAACGTTTCTGAAATAAATCTGTTGTATGTTACTCAAAAACCAGCAAAATTTAGACAGGAGAAAATCAAACTTATAATAACAGAAAGAACCAAACAGCTATAACAACAGATTCTAAAGTTTACTCAGATTATCTGTGCCATTCTTTATGTAATCTGTTTAAAGATGACTTAATTTGTAACATTTATGAGAATAATCATTTGTATTTTACTCAAAAATTCACAAAATTTGATAAGGAGAAAAACAAAGATACAATGCCGAACATTGACCATTAAAGACCAGCTTGAACAACACACTGTAAAGATTACTAAGATTGTCTGTAAACTATTTGAGAATAAATTTTAAATAGCTCCATTTCAAAAATCAATATTTTTATAAAATGTGGTTCTATTTTGCAAGGTTTGTTTGTGAAAATAGGATCAAAGGTATTATTATTTTCTAACGTTTTTTTCCTGTCGAAAAAACTCTGATACTGTCTTGATTTAGGAAAATAATAAAATACTTTCTGTTGGGATATTACCAGTGGTTCCTTTTTCGTATAAAAAATATAACTAACATCAGTTAAAAAATGTAATACAGTATTTATAAATAACCATCTATTTAAAAATCTCTCAAATTTTTTAAGCTGTATTAAGTACATATTCCTGCTTTTATCCTCTCCTCTTTCCTCGGAAACTTATTTTATATTATTTTTCTCTGGTACGAAAGCTGGGCGACTTCCGGAAACGCAGACTCCACAATACAGTTGGCGCAGTCCCGCGGTTATCTTCAAACACCAGGCCAAACCCAGCTCAAGAGAGCCAGATTTATTGCTCGCTCTTTATCTGCTGTTTGCCTGATAATGCTGACCCACCTCCTATATATAATTCCTTTCCTTCTCGAGTACAAAAATATGCGATAAAAATTATATGATAGTCTGGCAGGATATATGAAGACAGAAGCCCCAGTTTTCAGGGCAATAAAATTCGTTATTGCTGGTGGCATTGCGGCACACAGATTATCTCACTTCTGAATCATAACTCTGCTCTTAAAAATCAGGTTGATAACAGAAATTTCCTTAAACGTTGGAAGCCAAATTCTTAAACTTAATATAGTAGCCTCGTAGAACATTTCTCGGGGTCCCAATCGAGTAAATGCAGGTCGAAATCCTTCCTACAAGTCGGTGTTCACATTCCATTATTCATAAAATTTGTAAATCACTAATAAATCTATTGAAGAAAATTTAATTCTCAAGAAATGTTCTTTATTTCCTTAGAAAATATTTGTCTCCTATTCTCGCCATTTCTGCAAATCTGTAAACATATTTTATGACTTTCATAAAAAATTTGGTAAAGATAATCGAAAATTTGATAGAAAATCCCAATACAAGGTTAACTAGAAAACAAAAACGCAGTGTTAGCTTCAGAATGTAAATTATTGAAACAAACTGAGTCGAGAAATGTAAATTATACATTTTTGGGTGCTTTCATAGAATTTAAAAAGAAATAAAATAAAAAATGGCCAAAAGTCAGAAATATAACAGTTTTTAATGCTACATCGTTTCGTCTTCAACTTTCGTGACCTCTTCAGTTGATTAATTAAAATCTTAATAAAATTTCGTGTTGCTGCCCCAACATCCGGGGCTGAAAGTTGGACGCAAAACGTTTTAAATTTAAAAATCTTTGTATTTGTGACTTTAATCATTCTTTTGTTTATATAAGTCAAATTAAACAAATTATTGTACTTGAAACCCTTTTTTTATCTGACAAGAAGAAGAGTTGTGATTTATATTAATTGTCCTTTACATTCGTTGACAACTGATTAATCGTTAGCTGTTCTTCGGCAGTTATTTCTGGTTCTTCAGTTGCACTTGTTAATGATGAATGACTCTTCCATATCGTTTTTACAATTTGTTTTCTCGCTCAGTGAATCAATTACCTGTAATTTTTGGTGTCATATTTCTCTTACTTTTCATAGTTGAAATTTAATGGTTTACATACCATCACATTGTTATATAACATTTCAACCGTAACCATCTTTGGACGTAGTACAGGAAGAAAAACCTTCTTGTTGTTCATGTCTTTTTATCCATTCAAATGTAACTATATTGTTTTCATATTTCAAGTCTAAGTCTGTACATTTTATATTTTTGCGAAATTTTGTCCATTCAAATTTATAACAGTTTTCTTCGTTCATTTTAGTCTGTAATCAACATTTGTTGGGAATTGATTATTTTTGTACGTCAAAGAGTACAAAAATCAGGACGAAACGTCATGGAGAACTTTAAGCCTGATATATTGTCTGTTTTTTTCTCATTCTCGCTGCCTGATTTGTATTGTTAATCAGGGTTTGCAAACTTTTACCAAACTGTATTTTAATTGCATTAACCTCGATTAATAATGCTGGGAATAAGTGTTAAAAGTTTATTAACAATAATAAATACGACCGTAATGCAGACAGCCATTAAAATGCGATACAATTAAAATGAAATTTAGAACTTCCGGTGTGAAAAGGCGTCGAAACGTCCGGCAGTTCTAAACTTCAATGTAAAGGTTATATGCATTAAGATAGTATTTTTTATTGTTTATTTTACAAACCTTAATAACTTTGTATTCTTTTGTAATGTTAGTATTTTGTCAAAAAACTCCTTACTATTGGATTACGGCATTGAACTAATCCACAATATCTAAATACAAGTTCTAGTGAAGCGAAAAAATTATGTAATTAATTAAATTCACACCCAGATCCATTATCTGTGATTAACGCATTTTTAGTACGTATATTGACTTCACTTGCACGCGCACCTGAGGAACAAAGGCCTGGAAATAATAAATTGCGCTTGTACTTGTTGTTTTTTTTTATGTAGGAGATCCCTGAACGCGACGCCATTCCCCGATATATAATATATGTTGCCGGGAAAAAAAAGCCCATAGCTGTACAAAAGGGAGATAATATATCAATAAGTGGATTAATAAAGCATTTTCAAAAATAAACGATTTTCCAGACAGTTAAATTTCTTTAATTCCCAGCACAATTTGCAGCAATATTTATGAACCTTTGAAATAACTATAGATTATGATTTTGGTGAACTGAAAAACATATGTTTCTCCTTTTGAAAATATTCGTTTTTATCTTTTGTATTTTCCTGTCAATGGAATATTTGGTATTGTGGTCACCAATTTTAATAATGAAAAATAACTCATTGTTCATTAATAAATAATGGTAAATACTAATGGTTATACGAATTAAATTAAAATTAAAATTTAACAATTAAAAAGAAAATATGCACAAAATAATTGTGCTAAAAAGTAATGTCGTCTGCTACAATATGAGATTCTACCTCCAGGTTACCGTGTTTCGGCATTGAAACACAAAGAGAAATGTTTATTAAAAAAAAAATTAACGTCGCAAAAACTCCAGGAAAGAAACTTTTGAAGGTTTACGAGAACAGGATTTCTGCTACCGGTCTAGAAGCAAAGTCTGGTTCATTCGGCAATGTGGACAACCATCTGTTCTTCTCTCCATATTCTCCGATCCTTGCTCCGTTAATTCTAAACCAAAAGTGTTGTTCTGCCTTCTCTTCCAATTTTGTTCTCGCTTTTTCCCCTAATTGGTAGTTTACTGGTCTTATCATCACTAAGTCCGTATTGGTTGGTGAAGGACACATGTTCTCCCCCCATCGCTTAATTCTAACCCTTCCAGGAAATTGTGGAGTATTCTTGGCTGGATGCTAATTCCGGGATTTCTTTACCAGTGCCTTCCAATGCTTTTAACAAAGTCCTGAAATAATCAGCTCATAACACTAATAAAGTTATCAGTTTTCTGTATTACTATTTATTCTCAAAATTTCCTTACAATATGGAAATAATTATTTGAACCGCTTTTTATATATTCAAGACAGAAAAAGCATGATATTAATTGTATATATCACGATTACATTTTTTTTGGGTAACAGGCTACATGAGGGAGATCCTGAAACAGGCAAGTCCCCTTTAATAGCATAGGAAGGGAATGGAAAATGGGGGCGATCGATGCGGAAGTTAGAGAAGGGTAGCCAAGGGTGTCACATTCTTTTATGCTTTAATATGTAAATTACAACACGGCTGTGAGTAGTCGGTGTTTTTTTTCTGGCGTACTGATGTTTTCCGAAGGTACTGCTAAAGAGAATATAGACTGCCTGATCCTATTTCCAAAGTCTAATACACGTTTCTAAATAAATACTCTGGTGGTTTCTCTCTAATTTTCCTTCCTCATTAATTTACTGCCGTATTCCAGGACTACACTTCGTACCTGTGAATAAATTATTTTCAAAATTTCCCCAAATAATGATCCGTTTTGTAACAAATGCCAACGATATGGTTTACCTCATAAAGCCTTTAATGTGGAATTATCATGTACAAACACGTGTGCCAAATAAAAAATTGGCCTGCTACTAACTACGGCTTTGACAAAAGAGTTAAAGCAAGTTGTTTACCGTGGCGCGTTTATTTGTGCTTGTTTAACGAGCACATTGACAAAAAAAGAGCTGGAGGTGAGGACGGATTATTGCGACGGGTGGCGTGGGCGTCTTTGGTCCTGTCGCGGCCCACGTCTCCGCTTTTGTGATAATTGCGCAACGTGACGCCAGCTAAATGACTAATCAAACACACAAAACGGCCGATTGTGTTAATAACCTCGGCAGGCGCGCGAGACTGTAAAATAATGAACACTCGTAAGAAGGTAATTGGATTTAATAATAGTCCATTAAAATGCAGTGCTTCCCTACGCTAATTAATGCTAAATTTGCTTTTAGGCGAGCGGCAATGCTCGCAGCCTCGAGCGCGGGGGTGGATGCTTTTCCAGTGAGACGACAGGAAAAAGGACGGAGCGTGGGGGGGGGGGGGCTCCGGTGTACATTTCAACTTGTGTAATGCGCCAAGTTTCAGCGAGATTAAATTCTTAAAATGTTTAATTGGGGCCCTGTTATCGTGATTACAACGACCCCAGGTCTCTTTGTGCCGTGTATTTTAATTCGTAATTACAGCGAGGCCGTGCCAGAGTTTCATTGAGAACGACTCGGCCTAATGGCGTCTCAGCTGTCACGCATGTCTGCAGGTGGATGGGTACTTCGCTCGGCGGCACTTGCTCTGCACAAATATCACACCTAACGTCTTAGACAACCTACTCGCTGACAATCGTGCTGGTGCTTACGACCTTCAGGCATCCAGCACACCAAAAACATCATAATAGGGTGTAATAGTCGGTTTTGGACCAGCGACGCCGATAACTACATATTGTAAATGTCGTCATCTATTTTGCTTTTTTCAGATAACAAAAGTACAGTCCAAGATAGTTCAGGGTTTATATAGAATATTGTGAAATTACTAAAGTAAATAAATAATAGTCTAATTTGAATGAGGTAGTTAATAAACATGCACAAAGGTAGAAATAAATACTACTCAATGTTCCTTTATTAGTGAACGAACGCGACACAAAACAGTCATCGCTCACAAAACTGCAATGTTTTAGGTTTGGCTGTACATTGGTTACAATCGTGTGATTTCTCTATTGGTAATCAGAATTACAGAAAAAAATTGTATAATTATTCCGCGTCTGTCAGAGCATTATCTACGCTATATTTTAATATTATTACTTTTATTTAATATCATATATATATATATAAACGTTTGTCAGTATGTATTACTCATCTGTAGACGTCCAAACTACTGATCCGAATTTTACCAAAATTGGCACACGTGTACCACACATCCTACAGCAAGCCATGATTTTCTTAATATATATTTATATTAAATATATTGAAATCACGGGAAAGGTTTCGTGTCCCATACGCTAATCGAGATGCGGGTTGTCTATATTATGGATATTTAATACCACATATTTTTAAATCATAAACACATTTATTCTTAGCAACTGTCTGCGTTGTATTTAGACTGATAGAACCGTGTTTTACGTGAGCACTTCTTAACTGTGGCTCAATGTCTACGTTACTATTGAAATGTTAGCGGCCAAGACGTCTATAACACAAACTTTCGTGACGTCATTAAATTTGGTTGATTTTTCTGCTGGTTTGTTTCTGTACCTCGATACTGTTGCTGCGTTCTTCAACTAAGCTAATTTGTATCTTGATGGCGTGGACGCTTGTTTGAATATGAGTCTATACTTAACTGAATAGAATTTTCCATTTAAAATGTTCTATAAATTTAGTTCCTGTGAGTGATTTTCTTCTCCAGGTCTCTTATAATTATCAATATACCTAAAACTTTTGTTGGTGTTTATGTATGTCACGGCTATAGGCGTCCAAACTACTGGTTCTAATTTAACAAAATTTAGCACGCATGTATGTCAGGTCCCGAAACTCCCATGATTTTTTAAAAATATATTCTAGTTATATACCTGAAAAAAGTGAAAAACATATTTCTTAAAAGTTTCCGTGTCCCTACACGCGCATCGATATCTCCTAAAGTGAATACAGGTTGTCCATATTCATGATCTATAATACTATTTATATTTTTTAATTATAAACATTTCGTGTCGTAATTAATCTATCGTTGGCAGGGAGCTAACTGCCTGAGAAATAAACAACTACTTTGGATCATCGATACGTTGTATTATATAAATTAGTTTTATTTTTTGCGTCAGATAAATTTTAATATTAATTATTGCACATTCGTAAAACAAATAAAATTTTAAGCATTTGATAGGTAAAAGTATTAAATAAAATAAATATCAGTAACAAATATACTGTATGTGCGTTAAAAGACTAAAAATGTTAACAAACCTAAGTTTTTCCACTGTTTTTTGTGGTTTTTCGTTTTTGGCAAATTCCAATTCAACTTGAACGAGTAAGGTCTTATTCTCTTCGTCTCACTGAGACCTATCAGTAGATATATTTCTTTCCAAGGTGAACGAATCCTCGTCCCCTGAGCTGCAACAGAATAAAAAATTCAATTTTGGAACCCTTGTAGTTCGAAGACTTAGGAATTTAGAAATATTCGATTAGAAATTCGATTCTCTTAACGTTTGGTCTACGACCACCGAAAGCGGGCCATAATGGTGCATCTCTGTAAAAACTACCATTTTGACGATTTTTCGCCATTTTCACAACCTAAGATTGATAACAGATTGGATAAGACAACAGAAATAGATTGTAGTGTACCTCAATAAACATATATTTAATTACATTCCTGCTTTATTATTTACGTGATCCTAGCAACGCCGGGTACTTCAGCTAGTCAACTCTATATTGTGGTGAACAATTTCTGAAACTCAAATTAAACGCTATTTATTTATTAACAAAGTTATAATCAAGGAATTCTATTATTATTAGAAGCAATTTTCATCAAGTTTTCCCTCAAGTCGTCATGCATTCAGATATCAAACCGTCCAAAGTTGACGAGGTCGAATGGTTCAATAATTTTTAAAATTAATTTTTCGGAGGTACATCGACCACTCGTGTCTCGGACTAAGTGAGTTAGTTTTCTTTCGCCTCGTTGCGACTGTGGCTGTATTGCTTGCTCGCAGTCGATAACGAAGCCGGGACTCAGGGGTGCCAATTACCGCAGCCGTTTCCGATGCTATCTGTCTAGGGACCCGCCAATGGTCCTTGTTACTAGAAGCTGCGGATATTCCACACACAGGCAGCCGGAGTAATTGTGACCGAACAATGCGCCATCGGTCCCGATAGTTATCGTATCGTAGAACGGGAGAAAAAAATCGTAATAACTCTGTGGTGATGTTATCGACGCAAGAGAACCGTCGTCAGGAAAAGCTACAAAATTTAATGAAAATGAATATTCACGGCATCTGTAGGCGTTTGGGATAAAACGACGAGTGGTTTATCTATACAATGGAATTTATAAGAAAACGATAAAAATGAAGAGGTACTAATATGATTGTATTGCATAGCTTCGTATCATAGTAGTTTCTTCAAATTGAATGAATGCCGAAAGGTGGTGGATAAACCTCAGAGCATAATAACTGAAGGGCCATTTAGTGTCGTGAAAGGTTCATTGCCCGAGATAGAAATTCGCTTAGAGGCCAACAAAGGAATAGGCATACCATATATTTGCCGATAATTAGTTGAAAGCAAATCATCAGCTGCAGGTTGAACTAATAATTTGTTAAAGTCACAGCCTGCATTTATATTTCTAGTTATTAGACCGAACAGTAATATCGGGGTGCTACCCAATGGAATAATAAGATTTTATAAAAGTACAAACATATGAACTATTATATTCCTTTAACAAGTATATATTAAGAAAGAGAAGCCAGATATTCAATTAAAATGTAGAATTTGAACAAGGGGTTGGATGGATAAAGAAAGATGCCTTACAACCAGTCATCCACAAACAAGTTTCAAGCTGACAACTGCCTATACAGGAGAGTTTACGTAAATAATAATGCATGCGATCAGTCATTTTATTGGTTTCGTTATCAGCACAAAGCCTCATCCATATGGGGAACATCAGGTAACATTCACTCAGTCAAAATTCAAATAAAACAAAACATAATCCTGCGCACCATTACAAACTCATCCACCACATCATCAAACTTTCCAAAGTAAACTCCGTAATCACCAAATACATAACCTTCCTAATTAAAAGCACCCTCAAGCAACCGAACCCCACGATCCAACAACTCCATGACAATCCTCCCCCATTTCTACCCTTCCGTCGGCTCAAAATAAAACTCCCAATCGACCTCATCCTTCCCCCTGAGAATTCAGACATACTAACCCTCCTTACCTTCATTCCCGCACACCACATACTTCTTCAGTAATCAATACATCACCTGTCAAACCTCACCCACCCACATTGTTTGCTTCTCAGAAACACCGGAATAAAATTAAAATAAAACAACCTAACCCATCTACTAAAGTTGGACTAACCTAACTTCATGTTAACATGTGAATTATATACATTATTATAATTTGTAAATACATTATTTTAATCTTGTATATACTGGAACAATTATGGTACCAAACTAATAAGATAAAAGTTTTTATATGAAATAAATCAAAAAACACGGTTTCGTGTGTTTGATAACATCAGTCATGTAGCATTCATTGATGATGTCGGTTGATTTAAAATAATTTTATTCATACATCATAATTTTCTTATTCCCGTGGAAATTCGGTAAAAATAATTTATATTTGTAAACAGATTATAGTTAAGAATGAATTTATAGGTATGATAAAAATAAAATATTTATCTTTCATATAATTACTCTTACAAAAGATAACGATATATCCAAATTGAGAATTTGTTTATTTGACGAAACCGAGCATTATCGGAAAATGATGAAAATTAGTTGGTTTGCTCCATTACGTTATAGAGAAAATAGGTACGAATATTTACTAAACCTGCAGAAAAGAAATAAGCGGCTTGAAACATGGTAAATATTAGATTTTAAAGAAAGGACGCCAAAGAATGGAATTAAATAGCAAGTCCTTGGTTTTTTCCTAAGATAGAATTTATAATGCTAATAATTATTAGAATGTAAAAATAGAAATAAACAGTTGAATATAATGAATGATGGTATATTTAGTCGAAAATTTGTTTCTTGTTCGTGTTTGAATAAATCGGTCCAAACAGTTGAAATTGCTATATTCACTCAATATTAACAAAACTTGCGTAGGTTGGTAAACTTGCCTGGATGCCGAAGCCTCGTAAAAGCATCCACTTATCACCAAAAATAGTCTCCTGCAAACCTAATTAAAGAGAGAGATTATCAAGCTAACTCATTTCTATACAGTTCAATAGTGTGTTATGCTCGCGGTATTACATTCTGGGTATGACGTCATCAGAATGATTCTTACTTGCTGTGCTCAAGTTTTGAGGGGCGGGCGTTTCATGGTGGTGGGGAATGGGAAGGGGTTACAGTAGGAAACAGTCCAGGTCAGTTTTTATTATTATTATTATTATTACTTAGCTGATATTGGGCATTTGCCCGGTTGCAGCTATATACAATGAAAACACAAGTACAAAAAGAAAATACAATTCACACTAAAGGACAATTTTGAAGTGTAGGTTTTGATCTGAAACTGAAAAGAGAAGTCAGGAGCCATACAAAAAATCACTTCACTATTAGCAATTCAATGATTCTAAAAACTACTCACTTAAGTTTCTTTAGCGTATTCCTAAACTGATTTACGCTACCAGGTAAAGTCGTCAGTATTTCTGCAGGCAAGGAATTCCAATCGCGTATTGATCTATTTACAAATGAAAAATTTCCTACTTCTGTGCGTTGCCCTTTTTCTTTAATTTAATAAATATAATTCGGCACCGTAAGATGGTTTGTAATTTCTTTCCACGGCTGGTTCACCCTTATTAGCTTTATATATTGCGAACAACCTCGCATGTTTCCTTCTATTACGGAGAGCTTCTAAATTCTCGTGAGGATTATTCGCGAATCGACCCCCAAACATCTTTTCAGACCATTTTTGTTTTGTTTTTTCCAACGCTAGAGTGTTTTCATTTTGATATGGATCCCAGCACGTTACTCATGTTCTAAAATTGGCCTGACCAGCGTTTTGTTAGCAGAAATCTGGTGTGGTGATTCATGACCCTTACATTCATTGGCTAAAGCAAAAATAATTTAGTTTTTGTTATTTTCGTACAGCAGGACAAAAAAACGAGGGTGGTTGGTGAGGCCGAGTAGGCGGGAAACGTCGCCGTTTACAACATTATTTATTGCCTGGAGGGCATTGTATTCGACACTTGATCCCAGGAGCTGGCCTGAGAAGGTCGGAATGGGAGAGCAGTGGCTGAACAGGCGTCAAAGCTAATTTCGACATGTTCAAGAAAGAAGATTCATTTGTAGTACGGAAAACAAAAAGATAACATTTGATGGAGATTTAAGCTGAAGAAGAGGCGCTAGAGGAGACGTGTTCAGCAAAGGAACATCCAGCACGGCAAACCAGGAACGACGTCACCAGGCCCTTGTTAACATCTGGTAACGGCATTTTTACCCGGCTTTTCCACTTAAACCATTCTCGTTTGATTCGCGATTTTTAAATTTCAACTATATCGTTCGTCACCCGCGTTCCCGGGAGCAGCCATTTAGAAGCTGCGTAGATTCTTTTTTTTTGCTTTACCGACTGAGCCAATTTGATATTCGTAAATTTATATTTTTTCCACTATAACTTAATTTGAGTTATATTTCTTTTGGAAATTTGATAATGTAATATTATAATTAAATGGAATATTCAAATTAAATATACTTTTTATTATTATTTAACAATTCCTTGTTACAATAATATTTTTGTTGGTGTAAGCGAAGCCAAACACCACACTGGTTTTATTTCTCGTGCTTTTCCTCAAGAACCGGTTTACAAAGTTAAGCGCCCTCCAGCCTTTACCTGCAACCTCGTTTACCTGATTACCCCAATTTAAATCTTTACTAATCGTGATCCCAAGATATTTACAGTTATTTGACTCCGTTACAACTTCGTTCCCCATTTTGTATCGAGTGGGAGGGTCAGGCCTCTTATTTTTATAAAAACGACTGCCTTACTCATCGTTGCATTTTGTTTGTAACTGACCATTGGTTTGGTAAACTTTGTCTGTCTTCAGAATTTGTGCATCCTCAACGTTTACAATTTCCCTATAAACCATACAATCATTGGCAAAAAGTTTGATCTGTGATATTATATCGATTGTTAAGTCATTTATGAATGCAAGGAACATAAGTGGGCCGATCACACTTCCTTGCGGGATCCCTGACGTGATCTTGACAGAGTGTCGGACAATTTGTCATTCACGCGAACTCTGAGTTCGTATTAAAATTGCATAGATATATATATGTATATCCAAGTCGGAGTTTGCGAGAAGGAGCATGTCTCCAGTCGGAGGTCACAGGCTGTGGTTTTGCGGCTGCCACAGGTGAGCCGCGAAAATTAGCAGTTGGTCTGGCGAGTTTGCAGGTTCGTGGGGGTTCGCTCCGATCCGCTCCGCTCCGTATAATTGCACGTGTCCGATCTCTCGCGGCGCCGCCCGAGAGAACTGCATTTGAGTGGCTGTTAATGCCTTATGAGTGGCAGCTGCGTGTGTGTCTGTGTGTTTGGAAACGGAACACCGTTCGCCACTTACCGGCGAAACCTCGCAGGAGCGTCGTCCCCGCCCACTCGCTCCTCCAAGGTTACAAAAACGCCAATTCCGCTAAAAGTTGCACACGCGTCAAGTTTTAATGGAATTCCTTTTGCCGCCGAGAGCACGGAAGAATAGCGGGCTCGTTTCCTATGGAAACAATCTTAATTGAGTTTAGCGCCGGCACAACTAATAATAAAGGGAAAAAAGGAGCGGAGGTTTCTATTCCTGCCAGGGGATGGAAATGAAACGCTCTTTCCAAATGCTGGATACGTTGCGGCTTTTACGCAGTCACACCATATATTTTCTTTACTTGAACCAAGGAAAGGAAAAAAAGTGGTGTGACACGTGATCTAATTTTTTTTATTTTTCAACTCAAATGACGCAGTAATGTTTTCAGTATTCCTCTCTCTATTAAACATGTCTCTAACTTAAAACGACTTATTACCCAGAAATTCTTTACCTGTACGTACTAAATTTGCTCCCCGATTACTGTTAATACTCTCCACTAGATTTTCAATTTGAAAGTGGGGGGAGATCCAAAAACTAACTGGCAATACCCCTTTAATATCAGAAAAATATTGCTTTTTTTCAGTCCAAAACTTTTTAAATTAAAGTAGAAAAGCTGATCATGTAATAATTGTATTGTATTTGTATATATTAAATCTACAAATGGGCAGATGCCCGGTGGCAGATACATAGAACTTAAACAATAATTTATAAACTGGTCGTAAGGACCATATTTAACCTATAGTTGAAAGTATAATTATATTCAATATAAATAAATAAGTGTGGAATCATTATTAGGAATGATTTTTTTAAAAAAAGAATAGTATTGTTTTTGCCTGAAAAAAAAAGAAACAAAACAAGAAAAACTGGAAATATATTTCACTGTAGTATATTTTTAGAGATTTTGCAGCACTGATCACTTCACTACACTACACTAAACTTAGATTGAGTCGAAATTTTCTTTCTGTTAGAGAAAGTTCCCCAAACACTCCTGCAAGGAGATTCTTCTAGTCATTAATTGTCCTATTTAGGAATGAGTTTTTTCCAAACGTCTATTTTTTGGTTCCTTGCTTGTAATTTAAACCCCTCCAGTTCCGAGTCGATTCTTTCATTCTATCTCGGATTCCCTGCCAAGGTTTTTGACTTGCAAAAGCTCTGTAGAAAATGTGTAGCCTAAGAAAATATAGTGTAAACGCAATTCTGAAAAAATTGGTGCTGTCAGTTCATGATATGTTGAACATCAAGAAGCTCATCCGTAAAATTTAATAGATAGTAAGGAAAGGCGTGGCAATAAAACGTTCTCGCCATCAATAAATACAATTAATGTTTCTGACTTTGCTAGAAGCGTTTCGGCAATCCGTTGAGAGGAAAGTTCCTATTGAAACGACAATCCCCCCTTCTGTAACGTAGAGTCTCGCCAACTGTACTACGTATTATTTTTTGAAATTATAAATTTCGGAGGTGTTTCTACTTATCGAAAAAGAATACAGTGAGGACTTGTGTGGTCTTCGAAAAATGAATAATTGTGCACGCACAAACAAAATATTATAGGTCCAACGTTTCGGGCAACATTCCGTTCTTCTTCAGACCAGAACAACAAGACAACCCCTTCTGTCACTATTCTTAAACGTCCTTTCGAGATTTAAATACTCAACTACAACTTTTAATTTCTCCTTCCTATAAATACTTTCTAAATACACTTATTTTATTTCTACAGAACTAATTTCGCTTAGCCGGCAATTTCACTTATTTCTCATTTCATTTGGTTTCCTTATTTTCCAACAGTTCAATCACTTTATTTCACTCTGCTTTTGAGTGTTTCATGTCTGAAACAGTTCCCTTTCCGAATTTACTTCATCTTTGCCTGCCTCACCGGTCTTTTACCTGAATATCGTCTCTTTGTTTCTTACCATACATTTGTCAGTGAGATATCAAATCCACACAATTAAGCAATTACTTAGAAATTATTAATATTATTATTATTCCGCTATGTACCTCGACTAATCCACCTGTGAGCGTTATACAGTATAATTCAGTTTTAGAACCTTTGCAAAGAAGATAGTCTCGTTCCCGTAATTAAGGATATGACGATTAATCTGAAATCTATAGGCTCTGCGTAAAGCACGAAATTAAACTCTGATCGCTCCCTCGCTACCGGGTGATTAGTGGTGAGCACGATTTCAATTTAAATGTTAAAATTTTCCGCGGCACGTCCCTTTTTTACGCGTTTCGAGGAATTTATTCGATACACTTGTGTCTGACGAGGCAGAGGGGGCATTTGCATGCCATTATCGCGTCACGGCAGCAACAAACAGAAAGCGCACGCTGCACTCGCGCAATCTCCGTCCGCAGAATTGCATGTTGTCCGCTTTCTGACCCCCCAGTAAGCGCAATGCTCTCGTACTATAGCCAGTCCTTCGATTTCGATCACGGAAAACGCTATTTTCCATTTCCGTATGAGACACTTTCTTACCCGCTATAAGTTTTACCTCAGCTTTTGGCATTTTAAACAGAAATTTGAAGTTTAACGTCAATTTTAATATATAGGTAGTTATAATAAATACTGTCAGGACGAGTAACATTATACAAGAACTCATGAAATTTTATGTCTAATCATAAGTGTCCTTCAAACACTGCGGAATTTTACAAATTCGTGGCATGTTGAGGGAACGAGAAGTTCCGCTTCAAAGACAAGAATTTATACTCTCTCTTGATAATAATAATAATAATAACCAATAAATAATTAGCCACCATCGGCAATCCCCTACATCACAAAGAAAGCAAACTAAACTAATTATCGTAGGGTCCTAAACGAAAACTAAGAGTTTTTGCGTATTAATGTCAATTATAATGAAAGACGAAGCAGTCCATCATATGATTGTCTCTTCGTTATCTTTCTTCTTCCGGAGACCTGTTATCACCCGCGTATATTGTTTTAATCTATCTTCATTTTTAAATATTAGGAAATCATCGCAAAAAATGTTCGTATGGAGTGTGGCGTAATACGGGTGCGAAACGTGGATGATAGGAGTTGCGGAAAGGAAAACGATAGAAGCCTTTGAAATGAGGTGCTGTAGGAGAATGCTGAAAATTATATGGGTGGATATAATCACTAACTAGGACGTTCTAAGCAGAATAGCGGAAGAACGAACAATATGAAGGACGTTGACCAAGAGACGGAATAGATTAATAGGCCACGTTTTAAGACATGTGGATCTTGTAAATTTAGCAATAGAGGTGTGTGGGCTAAGAACAGAAGAGGGAGGCCAAGGATGGATTACGCTAAGCAGCGTAGGGAGGATGTGGGATGTTCTAGTTATGAGTAATGAAAAGGTTTGCGCCAGATAGGTTAGCATAGAGGGTTTCTTCAGACCAATCTTAGGACTGAATACCACAAAACAAATCGTAATTTGCTACATTGCCTGTCAACTTGCCTATTTTTTTCTGTCTTATCCTTCAAAGTATTAGAAATGTTTCAAAGCGTGTTCCTTTCTATTATCTTAGTGTCCGCAATCAGCGGCACTACAAACCTTCGGTCAATTTACGTTTGCTCATTATCAATAATCTTTATTCATTTAAAATTCGTTTACGAATATTCATGAGATATTCCTCTCGCGTGTAGTCAATCGAAGACCTTGGACATACGGTAAGAGTTGTACTCTGATTCTATTGGATACTTAAAATGGTGGAGACACGGAGAAGAGAATGCTGCGACCCCAGAGCAAACACCTGTCCCGTCATGCTGTTTTTCTAAGGCTTTACCTGTATCTCTTTTACGTGTCACCTAGTAGGTTCCTTAAAATATAGCCCAGGGTCCGTAGTCAACCCTTGGCAAACTTGTTCTACCTTCCACCATCCCCCTTTTCAATTCCCTTCCTGTGCTATTAAAAGTGAGTTTCCTGTTTAAGTATCACTGTCATGTAGCCTGTTACCCTTTATGTGGAATTAATTCTAAAGTTTTCTAAATACTTAGTTTTTGAACAAACCATAATGGTCCTCATAAAAAGGAAACAAGTTCATAATAAATTAAACAAAACTTCAATGAGACGTAAATATCGATTTCCTAATTTATAAAGATGAAATGAATGAACTGCATTTAAGTTCACCCTTAGACTAAAGAATATGCTAATCTACTGTATGAACACTATATTCTTGCAAACTACGTAAAATAGCCACTGATCGGCAACGCAACAGTTTCAATAACATTAATAAAGCTCATTTTATCCTTAGCGTTTAAAATTTTATTGCTCATAAACTACGGCTACGTGCAGCTTAGATACCAGAGTTTATTTACTTGTAAGGATTATCATTGCTTCATGTCCATAAACCTTGTTGATAACATCTCACGCTATCGTCCTGTTGTGACCTATTGTTTGCGGATGTTCGCTTAATTCGAGATAATGTAACTCATTTTGCCTTTTATGTCGGAATTGTGTGGATAAATGTTAATAACACACGCGAGGAGCTTATCGAATGTTTTGTTTCGTAATTATATTCTATGAACGATAAAAGCCTGTATTCAACACTATGTACATTTCTTATATTTCAATAATGTAGCTTTGTACTTATTTAAAATTCTTCTACCGCAACAGATTAATTTATTAGTTTATTTTCTATTTAAGATTCATCCAGCTACATTAATTCGCCCATTTCTTACCTTCAGTGGCCTTACAGTCCATTTATCGTGGAAAGGAAAGAAATTGTAAAACAAAAATGAAAATATATTGTAATTTTTATTTAAAAATAACTTTTGTTTTCAGCACGTACATAATTTAACGGTGTTAATGTGAAATTCAATATTGCGTTGATTTACATTAATTATTATCTCACTGAATTAATAATATTTTGCAACATTACGCCCTGTCCGAAATTTTTTAAGAATGCTTGCTCTCTTTGGTTTTTGTGAGGTTATTAGGTATCTCTCCCATTCAATTTTATATCGTTTTCAGACTGTCTATTGTCTGTTGTCATACCTATTATTTTTTTAGTTACGGGCTACATGATTGTATCTACTTCGTGGCAGATGCCCTTTAATAGAATTTGAAGGGATTTGAAAGGGATTATGTATTGGTTTAATGATTCTACCCGGTATTTGCTTTAAATAACCCAGGTCAACCCCAAAGAACTTGAATCAAGTAAGTCAGATTCTTGGTACATCTTCCACATAATTTTTACTTGGAGTAGAATTTTGGCGAATTTAATTAGTTAGTGGAATTTATTAACTAATTTTGGTTTGAACCACAGTTATGTTTTTTTCATCTTTAATCGCTGAATGTCTTTAAAAAAAGAAAGAACTCATCTTTCTTTGACTTGGGCCAAGGAAATTTCCCTAGGGGAATATTAATAGCATTTAGCATAGATGACTTACAACTGTGCAGTTATGAGATCAGATAAAGTCTATGAAAAAATGTGCAAGCATTCCCTAGCGGAATTTCTTTAATATTCATTGCCTAAGCACGAAGTAAAACAAGTCTTTGTTTCGGGAACCAACTTTATATACACACACGAGTGAGAGAGAGAGAAAAGGGCCAGAGCAAATACATAACCCTGCTTGCAAAACTGGACTATATAAACTTTACGTCCACTATATTCATTTGGCCAGCTGTATTGCAATTTTCTTTGAATAATGAGTGTTGGACGTGGACGGAGACCTGCAGTGGTCTGCTTAATATTCCGTGTCCACGAAGGGGCATAAAACGCACGTGTTTACACTACCCCTGCTGCCTCCATACTAATGACTCGTCTGTGATGAATATTGCTCAAACCTCATCCCTCTAAACCCAGCACAACCCGTAATTGTGTTTTTGTAAGTCTGCAAGAGCCGCTGCGCGCAAAAGCTTTTTCTATTTTTTTTTTCATCTTTCTGTCGATATGAACTCTGAGCCGTAATACTCTGATACAGCCTCCGGTTAAAATCTTTCGCAATAACGCAACTAGTCAACACTGCACCTTCTACCAGCTGAAAATTCACGCATGCTTCACCTTGAAATATTGCAGATACAGAGAGAACGTGGTTCAACTGGAACACAAATATTAAATTTGCGCTCCACAAGGAAGATTTTTTTTTACAGGGAAAAATGTCAAATTACGTAGAAGTTCGGAAACTTTTCCATTTTCCCGTCAAGCCACAAAAAGATTTCTGTTTCACTTTCCGCTGTTGAATCAATCCTGTATTATGAAAAATTCTGAAGTCATACCCTTACATACAATTTTTCTGTGCCTGCTATTATCAACATAGCCGTCAAAGTGAATCCCTTCTCCTATTTATACTGAATATAATTAACATCCTTAACAAATTTAACACGGAAATTATATATTTTTTTAGTATTGTGAAAGTGTATTGAACGGAAGGATTAATATTGAAGTAGATTTCCAGGAATTTTAAAACTAAAGGTTAAAAAATTAACAAATGCTCCTCGTAATAAATAAGATTTATCACGAATTGATTAACCGTTTGATAAATTCAAATTTACAAACCAGTCTCACGTAGACGGTGGCCAGTCGATATATTTTTCCAGTACAAGTTAGATATTTTAGACAGATTCCTCTGAAATATTTCAGGTAAGTGAATTCTAATAAAAAGTGTGGTTGGATGCATTAAGATGACTGAAAATAAATTTTGAGCTGAGTTCAGAGTAATTATTTATGGGGTAGAAATTTGATCATAATGCTATACGGAATCCTTTTAAAATTTTTGAATAAAAGTGTGTTTGTATATATGTTTGATATTTTCACTTCCGTATTACAATTACAGTACACAATATTTGTTTTGCTTATTTGAAATATAGATTTATTGAAGTAACATTACGCCATTGGGAGTTAAAATATTATATATTGTTGTAGTATTCAGTCCTGCGCAAGCCTTATCTTTTATACATAACTACCACAACTAACTTACTCCCTAAATTATTCGCGAATTCTATCCTTTGCCTCCCTCTCTTGTTCTTACCACACAGACTTCCCTCTAATGCTAAATTTGCAAGTCTCTCACGTTTTAAAAGTTGGGCTATTAATCTATCCCTTCTCTTAGTTAAGGTCCTCCATATTGTTCTCTCTCTTCTTATTCTGTTTAAAACTTCATAGTTGGTTACTCTATCCACCCATCTGGTTTTCAGCAATCTTCTTCAAAATTTTTTATTCTTTTCCTTTCTGCTACTCCTTCCGTTCACATTTCGCACCTATATAACGCCGCACTCCATACGAATATTTTAGTAATAAATTAATAATATTCGTACTTATGTTAGTTGTAAGTAAATTCCTCTATTTAGCGAAAGTCTTATACCTTCCCAATCTAAAATCCATATTCTCCAGGATCACTTTCATGCCACTTATTTTCCAAAATGTAGAGATTTGTTTCATGAAATCTGCACTAAACTAAATTTGGTTATAATCGTGGCTTTGATATAACATTGGGAAATTTTATATTATATTTAACAGTAATATATAAGTCAATGAAGTTTGACAATTTTAATAACATCCAAAGTTACCCCATGAGAAGAATTCAATGAAGTGACTTCCTAACGCAATGCTCCAACATTGGTAGATTGAATTTGGATGCATTTCTCCAAATGTAATTGATTTATCATTAATCCTCCCTGTTATAACGAGTACAAAAATTATAACAAACGAGTGCAAAATGCGTAGTTTCCATTAGTAAGCTCACGGCGCACCCGTCAAATAGACGTAAGGTAGAGAAGTTTAGACATGAAATACGACCGAGTAATTTGCCAGTTAGATTTAATACCTGTTAGAGAGTTCAGTAATAACACTTCGTGAGGTTGCAATCGACGATGTCCCGATTGCCTCGGTAATGACGCGTCTTCCGAGTGCCGCTGCACAGGAGATGAAATTCATACCAATTACTACGAATTCCACTCATTACTGGTCCTGACTTACCAATTACGAGAGGCACATATCACGTATCTTACTTGGGCCCCATTGAACGGGATTTGTTGGGAGGCAAGATTTAATTTAATTTTACATTCGTGAATAGATCAAAAGTTTTGAAAATCCTCAAACTGAAACATGACTCTGAAAAAAACTGTTCTGAAATATAATTTAATATAAATTCTACGAGATACATACTGTACTTAGTTTTAGAATCTGTCAGACTTCCGAATATCTCAAAAATACGCTCGAATGAAAATCACGTATGAATTTTTTTAGCATTTCTTTTATAATTAAAATATTATGAATATTAAGGAGTAAGTTTTCCCGAAGCATTTTTTTAAAATTCTGGAAATACAGTGATGTAGTAGCTTAAATTGCAAGCGTTTGCATATAGGAAGTTTTTTGCGCAAAAATCTAACGGAATCGGGTACATGATAACTGTAACTTCTTTATATCATTGAAGATAATGAAGGATTTCAACAGTACTTGTAAAATCTCGGCTTGTGAATGGCTTCGCGGAAATCAGGAAGAAAATTTGATTTTAAATGGGGTGCTAGAGTACAACTTTCAGAACAAGTCTTGGAAAACGTCATAATAAGAATATTATTTGAAAATTTTATAAACTCGTACCCTTTTTAAATAAAACTCTTATAAACTAATCTGTCGTATTACAACTCAACTGAATAAACTCTCCAGTATCACTGATAATTATCCGGGTAATAATTTTTGGTTTTAAAATAGTTTTATGTTTCTTGGCTAAAAGGGTATGATTTTATGAAAAATAAAAAACCTTTTAATACGTTAAAATTTATCAGATAATATTCCAGTTCCTCAAAAAAACGTGATCATTTCGTAAAATAATTTTATAGCATTTAAATATTACAGTTTTTGTGTTTGTAATTTAATATCACGTGAGCTTACGCTATAAACTTAAGAAATATTTTACATTATCTTACATCTAAATTTTAATTTTTTATATCAATTTTTGGAGACGCCTGCAAAACAGTTCAAAATTTTTGTAGTATGGAGGAGATGAAGTTGAATAGCAAGAAGATAATAGTTAAAAATAGAGAATTGAAAGAATGTCTTGGAAGGAAGAATATTATGGAAGAAGACAAGCAGGCGGTGGTGATAAAAAGGGTGGTACGAGAGTTGCTTGATAAGTGTGGTAAAAATTACAATAAGAATTTGTTTCAGACAGCTTCCTTTATTTATCACACATAGTCAACTTCTGTGACCTTATACTTGGCCCAGCGAGTTTCCAATTTTTTTTAACCTATCACAAAAATAGAATTTTTCAAACTCTGTAAAATACTTCATCACGGCTTCGATCACTTCCTCATTTCATGAAAATATCTTCCTATCAAGTCACTTGGTGGTAGGTCTAATGAACGGAGTGGATGAGAAACAAATTCAGATCCAGACTCGTACAGTTTCGCCATTGATATTCTGCTGACGCGTTTTTCTGGTGAAACAGCACTTTATCTTTCGTTTTTCAATCAGAACCAGTTTCTGCAACAGAGCAGCATAACTGAACCCTTTTCCAAGAAATCTATGAATATAATAACCCTGTGAATCCCAAAAGACAGTGGTCATCACCTTTCCAGTTGACAAAACGGTCTTCAGCTTTTTCGGTGCAGTTTCACCAGCTTTTGTCCATTGTTCTGATTGTTATTCAGCCTTTGTAAAGTAATGATTCAATCGATAGTTACGCCTAAACATTGCTACATTATGCGTTGTACTGTTTTTACAAATCATTTTTTGGCCCAATGTCAACAGTCGAGGCGCCCATCGTGCAGAAAGCTTTTTCATTGCCAGTTTTTTTATGCACTCGTTCAGTTGAGAAGCCTGTGGCCACAACTACCCTCACGCACTTCGGATCTACGTCCGTCCATTACGAAATTGCGAAATTTTTCGACGTTTTCCTGAGTGGTGACCTCAATCGGACGGCCAGAGTGACTTTAATCTTTTGTGCTTCTGCGACCCAGTTTAAACTTATTAATCCAGAAGTAAATGGTCTTCAGTGCTGATGTAGAATTCGCTTGAAGTTCATTCAATTTTTGCAGCTGTCCAAATTAAAGTGTTTAATGACAGAGTTTTGTCCCCATTGTTTCCACATGACTACACATCCAACGCTGCCAGAAATAAACTACGACTGGCATTGTTTAAAACATTAGGAATATCTTTGAAATGATTATGTTTACGAGCAATGGCGGGAACGGGAAATATTTACCGCTCTTTCATTAAAATTTACTAGACTTCTCGAAAAACCCTCATATTAATGATATAGGTTTCAACGTTTCTCAAATTAAGCTAATTTTATCACTGTCTACTGACAGCCGAATATCCAAGAACCTTCTAAAAGCTGTAGATTCGCGTATTTCGTGAAATATTGTTACTACATGACAATTTTCCCTTGAAGCATGTAAATGACTGAAATAATTATTTGTTCTTTGATCAGAGCAATTATTTCATGTTCTTTGAGATAATTTTATTACATTGATTTTAAAGTGCCAAGTCGTCTTCCATACACCGAATGATGAGGGATGTAATAGAACACGCAACTTAAGTCTGTTGTTGAACTCGTGAGATTAGATTCCCAAGTAGGTGGCGCTGGCGATGATAATACACGACGAGTTGAAATTCAGCCGGCGCAGGATCTGCCATGTGCATTTTTCGCCACCCAACCCTCCCCCCCTCCCGCCCCTCTCCTTTACCCCCTGCCATTCTTCTCGTTCCTCGCTTGTTTATTTTCCGCTGTACATCGTACTTGCCGCAGGCAGGGGACACCCTGGAATTTCTAATATCCGCGTCTCTGCTGCGGAACACCACCACTCAGGTAGTCCTGGGACTTTGCGACAAACCCGACCCGTCCCAATGCCGGAAACGTTGCTGTTTTTGATTCCACTCCTACCGCTGTCAGAAAGCGACATCATATAGACGAGCATCAGCGGAATGATACTTATGAGTTATTCCCACCTGCGCTTATTTAAAATTCTACAGTAGCAGTTCCATCTATACCCTATTAGTCTGTACTGTTTCTATAAATTTTATCCTCAATTCTGGGAATTTTTAACAGGAACTACGACTTGGCACACTTGATGAGGTTCTCCGTGCGTAGTAGGACAGGGAAGTATTGTCGTTTGAGGAGGAACTTCCCCTTCAACGGACTGCCGGAACGCTATTAGCATTGTCAAAAATATTACCAGCATTTATACAAGTGGTATATGGAGACTGCGACATCTTTTTAAAACACCCAATATCTATTACATTTTACGGATGAGTTTCTTGAAGTACAACACATCCTGAACTGACAGAAACATATTTCCTAGCTCCATTGTTTTCAGAATTAATTTTACACTACCAAGTTACGTTTTGAAATATTGCAGTTAAAGTGAACTCCTGTCAACCCCGCGCATCGTGTTGACTCATGACCAACTCAATCCCCCCAATAATACTACATACTGACGTTTGTTCTTACTATTCGGAATCTTGGTGTTAAGAGTCGGCCGATGACTTACCCAAAACTGACTGTTGGTGGGCAACGCGACAACCGTCTTGTAGGATGCTATTTTTCTGGGTAAGGTTTCTAGATTTTGGTAACGTACAACTGAATCTACTAGTAAGCGTGCAGTATACCAGTAGAATATTTATACTTTTCGATTAAAGACTTAAATTGACTGGAAGTGATGATGGGATTGTTGTTATCCATAATGAGGGAATTGATTAGTATTCCATCGTAAGAAAGTCGGAAAGTAAAACTATCATTACAATCTATATTTAATCCACCGCTTCAGACGTGTTCCAAAATTATTAATATTGTGAAAGAGTGATGTTGATTGAATTGTGTTTTCGGAAAACATAACTTGCTTACCTCTTTGCAATTTATCTACGATTTCTTGAAGTGATATGCGTCCAGAAATTACGTGTTCTTCATGGATTCACGTATTGAGGTAGATTTTTCGATTCTTTTAACTAAATTTAAATGATGATTCATAGTTTCTTTATACTAGGCGAGGGAACGTCACTAAAATATTCGCTACGCGCTGGCACTACGCTTTTTCAAATCTTTGCGTCTCCACGATTTTACTCTTGTCTCTTTTCCAATTCTTCCAGGCGATTGTATAGCACAAAAAATTACCGTTCCAGAGCATATCGTTCTCGGAATTCCTCCTTATTCTCCTCCTTTCCCATGCAAAACACGACTGCTTATCACGCTAGCTAGGCATCGCGAGGCATTGTCGTCCGACGAAAGCTTTCTATTATTGAAGACGTGAAGATGGCGCGCGGGGAAGTTATCGACACGTCGCCCCAGAGTGCAATTGAAGCGGCGTTACACCGGAACGTGGATCCTGCCCAGTCGACGCAAGCGTTATGTATGCTCATTTCCCTTGCATATCACTTTAATACCACTTGCTCTCATAAATTATTAATTTTCCCCGCAAACTCCAGGCGTCACAGTACGCTCAGGCATTCAAACACAAACGCGCACGTTGCAATCTACCGTTTCACTGCCGATTTCAGCTGCACAGCTCCCTGCATTTCAATAAAAAATAATTATACATTTTAATGAGCCAGAAAATAACAGTAGGTTCTTCGTTTTGGTAGAAGACTTTATAATAATTATTCAGCGCACTTGTACAGAAAGAATTACAAACTTCCATGTCATTTGAAATTTTTTTTAATGTGTTACGTTCCATAAGAAAGCAATAAATTGCAGACTTTTCCATAGTAGCGTTACTTAACACACCTCAAATATTGCAGTTTCTGAAACAGAACGTCTGCAATTCTCCTAAAAGAATAAAAAATGCACGTACTTATTATTAATGCTTCTCTAATATGAGATACTACTTCGCAAGGAACGAGTAATTGGGGCTTCGACGACGGCGACATTTGCATTGCAAAGCTGTTTGAATTCGCTGACAGTCTTCTTGATTGCTGGTCGGTAACTGATAGTGGTAGCATTGCTAGTCGTATTAATACTACAATATCAGTTAGTGCTCCCAGTAATTACCTCCCATACATAGTGGCATTGGGGCAATTACCTTATCACAGATTAGTTCCATCGAGGGATTATTGCCTGTCCAGTATTCAGCTTAACTTACTGACATTAATATTTCTAGCTCTTCGTCTCTATTAGTATTATTAGTGTTATAATAAACTTCACAGACGGAACTCTTCTTCACTTGAAACCATTTGCGACGACCAACATGTGAAGTGAGCATTTAGTCATCCTATCCTATTCAAAATAAATTAAATGATCAATTCGAATTTATTCGTCAGTAAGGAGATCAAACATCTGCAATTTTAGTGAAATCGTACATTTTTTTTATCGCCATAAATTTCAATGTTTCATAGTAAAATAAACTGGAATAGTGAATAATAGTGAAAATTATTATACCACTTTGTAAATATTGACAGAAACCGAATTATTAACTCCAAAATTGTGACCATCGAAATTATTATAGCTGAATATATTGGTTTAAATTTATGGATAAATTTCATTTCTGAGCCAACTATCATCTTTAATATTACTCCTCGCAATAAACGGTAGTTGCGAAGTTAGGTTGTAAGTAAATTATGGCAAAATAGTTAGCGAAGAGACGACGGAACTGGGTCAATGAATAAAATTAGGGCTGTAATACTATTAGAACTGAAATATATATTCAATAATTTTGATAAAGGCTATAATTATTCATTTTTAAAATGTGGCTTGCATTAAAAGTTTACATTTCACTTGTCATACAGAATTCAATGAGTGTGACATCTGTAAAATTAACAAATTGGTAGGAAGTAATTGTGGTGGGTGATTTTTAGAATGCAGTAAAAGTTGGTACGCCAGGATATATCTGCATCGATATATCTTGGGAGGGAGCTTGAATTTTTTACCGTGGTTTTCTATAAATACAACTATCGTATAATCAGTTTGTTATAGTAAATAATTAGTCTTGATTTGAGGAAAGAGGTTACACGAAGTCCAAGAAATTGGGTATTTAAAGAAACCAAGAAAAAACATGTCGACAGCCCTGCTTCACCTTAGAATGGGCGCCTGCAGACTCCATTCTCGCTGGGCTAAGAAGCTGTATTCCACATGCAGCGGTGAACGGCAACGCTAGTATTTGAGAGTCTTCAGCTAGCACCTGGAACTCGCCTCTTGAAGCGCAGTCGCTTGACGGGGAGACAGAACGACGGCCTCTAAATGAAAACAATAAAATCCTCTCTACTAGAGAGTAGCTCGCGACTAAACACTGCAGATTATCTGCCAGGTGGCAAGAACTGCGCCGAGGGTTATTAAACACATTAAATAGATACGTTACAGTGTTTCGTCCATTATTTTGGGACTTCATTTGGTAAAAGTATGTATAATCAAATTTCTTCATACTCTTCTAAGTGACGAAGTTATGCCACAGAAGAATGGCATATTACGTTCAACTCTTCCAATAACAACATTTTGTTGTTGAGTACCGATAATGAATTTAGAAGAATGCTGAAAATTCCTAACATTCTTCAGTCTGCACAATTTAATTAATTAACTGTATAGCACTGTTGAGTGCGTAATTGTAGTGCATGAGGCCAGTATGACGTTGAGTGACGCCAGCTTAGAGAAGTTCTGATATTCTGTTAATATAGATTATCTTTTACTAATTTGTTAAGAGTTGTAATAATCTGTGCTAGCGGGTAAATGCAGTGGAGATGTACCACGGGAGAGCACTTTAATTACCTCAATAATGTTGATATAGCTTAGCTCATTTCATTTCAGAGTGCTAATGAGGAATGTTAACGATTCCGCAGTGGAAGGAGCTGTTCAAAACACGAGAAATCGGGCTCTAAGTGCCAGCGGTATGTGGGAAACAAAAAAGAAATCCGTTCTTACAGAAGAATAAAAAAGGGGGATTGTTAACAAACCGGAACCAGTAGAGAAATAAAGATCAAAAACGTCGTCGTGCTGTGATTTCATATCCAATGTGGAGAGTTAGTGGCCCCGGAATAAACGTCCGGCAGTAAATGTCGGATAATAGTCATCACGCCGTAAACCTTCTCATAGCTCTTCATTTACTTCGCCTCTGCCTTAATGCTGCTGTAATACACAACATTTTTCTCTTCCTTCCCTCATCTACTCAGATTAATATGACCACTAATAGACTTAATATTTGGTTATACGTTAAATTGTCATTTTTTCTTGGGACGAAAGTGACAAGTGTCTATTTGAATATTCAACATAATTAATCCTCATATACTTATAATGCATTGCTTGGTTTAGAAATATAAAACCAGAAAGAGGAGGCTGTAAATACATTATAACTCATTTGCCAGTCTTAGTATCTAAATATACTTAAAATATAACACGAAAAAATTGTGACGATAATTTTTTTTAAATCATCTTTAAAATTTGTCTATTTAGACTTACGTATATAATACCAGTTGATTGGACGGAACTTTTAAATAAACTGGTGTTTCATTTAAAATGTTTTGAGAATACTTTCAAATGAACCTAAATCTTCGGGACTAATAAATTGAATTAAATTGTCTCAAAGGAAAATTCCATTTATAAGAATAAGGTAATTGATCCATCTATTTCGTCCGTTTATCGCTAAATAATTTGTAAATTTAATTGAACGTTTTATTTAAGTAATTATCTCGAGTGCGACACACACGATGAGCCATGTAAATATGAGTCGCACAAAGTCAATTTTATTATTATTTTTTAAGATGAGAAACTTGTTTAGCAACTTCCATTTCTTGTGGTTTATCCAGGTGGCAAAATAAAGTCTGATTTATTTCCTGCAATGCCATTTTAAATTTCATTATTTAATTACCCAATATGTAAAACTAATAATCTTTATTTTTCTTTTCAGGTAAGACGAGTGTTTGTCATCACTTATCGTAAGTCGTAAATTTATCAATCAGTACAATAATTGTTCTAGTACGTACAAAATTAATATAGTGTGTTTAATACACCTGTAAACGTGAAGGTTGGTTAGTCCTTTGGTTAGCCTACTTTGGTAGATGGGTTAGGTTTTGTGCGTGTGTATCTGAGAGGCATACGACGGAAAGGTAGAGATGGGGAGGATTGTCATTGAATTGTTGGATCGTGGGGTTTGGGTGGTTGAGGGCGCTTTTAATATGGGAGGTTATGTATTTGAAGATTACGGAGTTTAATTAAGGAAGTTTGATTTTACAGTGGAAGACGAACTGCATCTCTTTAGCTCAAACACCGGGTAGTTAACCCTTGGCTACCTTGCTCTACCTTCCGCGTCCCCCCTTTCCAATTCCCTTCCCATGCTATTAAAGGGGAGTTGCCTGTTTCAGAATCACCCTCATGTAGCCTGTATACCCCCCAAAAATTGTTTTGTTAAGATTTAACATAGTCGTGGTTTCCCGTTGGCTTCTGCCAATTGGATGAAATAAATAAATCCGTTCGAACAACCTAATTTATGATGTCGAAAGTGAGAAACTTACAAAAATCATTTAGAATCCGGGATCTCTATAAAGCGGGCCAATGACACTGACCACTATAATTCTGGGTCTGGTTTGGTTTATATTATTTTAATTGAGTTTGAATATGCAAGCAGAACGCTTTTCTGAAAATTTTTCTACTTAAATTTATGAATCTGCTAACTGATTCGCATTTTGTTTTTAAATCAAGGCCTAATAAAAATTAATACCTAATAGGGGTACATTGTGGTTTTTCGGGTAATTCAGAAATTGAAAATATTTGTTGGTAACTACAAATACGTTTTCTTTCAGAAATTATTTGACATTAAAAGAAGTTGTGTAATACCCGAACTTTGACTCTTAAATAGTCTTATTATTGATAAATATGCCTATCACATTTCTTATGTAGTGAATAGTGTTGATTGATGAATTTAGACTAGTGGAACGATACTTTTTTAAAAAATAAATAAGGTTTAACTCTGTAAGTTATTAAAATGTAGTAAGTCGTTTTGTTAGGCAATATTTGGAGAAGTGTCGGTCCGGTTCATTACGAGGTGTGTTTGTGTGCATGGGTTCCCATGTTTCATCCCCGGACCACACACTTGGCAACGCAGCCGTGCTAGTGCAGTAAACAACGGCAATAAACAAGCCAATGGGACGGCAGTGTTTTCGACCGGAAGAAGTGTTTGCCTATGCAAGTGACAGTTGTGTGCCAGGCATTGATATGCAGAACGCATGTGTCGGCAAACAACACGCGAAAAGCTTGCGTATTCCACACAACGACTCCAGTTATGTCAATTGCGAACCATATACCAGCGTTGCCACGTTTCGCCTTTGTAGCTGTCAGTTAACAACAATTTATTTGTAATACCTGCAGTAAATAGAGATTTCATACCCGTCACCGCTAGCATATTAAGTGAAAACCATTTTATCACCTATGTATATTTCTTTAAAACAGAAATTTTATTATACTCAACCTGTGAATAATTTAATAAAAATTTTGCAAACCAAATTTTCTTTTCTGGAAGTAGAAAACTACCGATAAGAGTCTCTGAACTTGAGTATTTAGTCACTAAACTACAAAATGGTATTAAATCCAGCAAATATTAACAAATGATTGAATTAGGCTCTTTGTCAGTATTTTTATGGTTTAAATATAAAATATACGACGTTTCGTCTCTAATTGGACACTACTTCAGGTTCTAAATAATTTACAAATTGGTAACATTGAGTATTATGTTATAAAATTTTTAAAATAAAATACATGGTTTTTATACTTACAAAATTAAACTGTGCATGGAACCTCACTCCATGTGCAGCTAAATTTTGTAAGTGTAAAAACCACGTATTTTATTAAAAAAATTCGTAACATATTACTCAATGTAATCAACTTGTAAATTGTTTTAGTACCCGAAGAAGTCTCAAATGAGGAACGAAAGTATTTAAATTATAAAAATACTGACGAAGAGGCTAATTAAATCATTTATTATATATGTAATTTTCAGAATAATTATTTAATCAAGTAACTACTTTCCTGCGTACGTCTGAAAACCGGACGTTATCATCATTCAACGCCACAGATGAGAATAAAAGTAAAAATGAAATATAAAACTCGATTACTTCAATACATTTTCGTTAAATTAATGAATTTGTACGTTTGTGCCAGTTTTCGGTAATCCATTGAAAGCTTTTTGATTAATGGTTTTAATAATGAATTTCATGTTTTACAACGTAGACATGCCCCATATGTTGTGAAGCTCTGTTACTAATTTATATATTAACTTCTATACTTTCAATGCTATTAGTATTTACGACGAAAGGAGGAAAAATTGAATTTTAATTTTAGAAAATTACTACCGAATTGTAGTTTGTACCTTATGTAGACTCTCGTCAGTTTTGATGACGGTAGTTATTATATTTTATGACGGTCCACATTAAGACCGAAACACTTTTTAAATATTCAGTCCTTTATCAATTTTTTTGGGGTTCACTCATGGCCATATGTACTAATAATGAAATTCGGATGCGTAAGAGAAGTTATCATATTTTAAAATACCATTAATCTGAGTTCAAAGTAAATGTTTACATTATTGACAGTATAACACTTCATTGTTGTTTTTGTGTAATCATTACTTGTCTGAAGCAACCCTCCATGGAAACCTATCCTGCGCAGGTCTTATCTTTTATACATAACTACCACATAATCTCTAACACTCATAGCGTATTCCATCCTTGTCCTCCCTCTTCTTTTCGCACCCCACACACTTCCCACTGATGATGTTATTACAAGACCCTCATGTGCCAAAACGTTGCCTATTAATTTATCACTTCTCTTGGCCAAAGTCCTCCATATTGTTCTCTCTTCTCCTATTCTCCTGGTTAGTTACCCTATCCACCCATCTGATTTTAAGCATTCTTTTATACAACCACATTTTGAAAACTTCTATTCTTTTCATTTCTGTAACTCCTATCGTCCACGTTTTGCACCCTTTTAACACTACATGCCATATGATCTTTTTTTTAATTTCCTAATATTCAAACTTAAATTAGCCTTCCTTGCCTGTGCTATCCTACACTTTATGTCTACTATACTTCTAGTTATTGTGACTTCCAAGTAGCAGATTGCCTCAGCTTCCTTGAAAATCCTTCCCAATATAACACCCTTTGTTATTCCATTTTTTTCCATACTACACTCCATTACCTTTGTTTTTCCGATATTAATCCTCATGTTGAACTCTTCCTGCAGGATCACGTTCATACCATTTCGTATGTTTTCCAAGTCTTCTTATGACTTCCCAAATACTACAATATCATCGGCAAACCTTAGGGGTTTTATTTCTTCTTCTTTTCCATATTCCATTTAAGTTTCTTCGACGGACTGTATCCTTTTCTAACTCCTTTCTTGTTTTCTGCTTTCCTTTTTTTGCTCTTGAATTCTAGTTTCTGCTGACCTCCATCTGTAATCTAAATGATGAACTGTTTCTTTTAATAGACGAATTTTCCGCAGTGATTAACCTGAGGTGGATGTACACAAAGATGCTTATTTCAAATTTATGAACCATGAAAATTGTTGCAGTGTGTAAGACGAACATTTAGACATTGTACTTCGTCATGTACCGTATATATCCGATGAACATTTTATTTATAATGGAGTAATATTTTATTTTTCCATGGGGAGTCAATAGCTAAACGTGAGGATTTAACTGGACAGTTTTAAATGGTGTTAACACATCCAATGTCCATATTTAGAATGCATGTTTGTGTGAGTAAATAGCGAATATTGCACGTCCTTAGGATAATGTCGGGAAGGCTGCTGTAGATGTATGTGGCATCGAAACGAAAGTTAATACGCGCGAGCTGCATCCCTTTTAGGGGAACCGAGGCACTCCGTCTCGCATTTAAAGTGGCATTAGTGCCAACAGAAACATAAGAAATTTTGGCAGCGGTGCCAGCCAGCAGGCTGAACGAGTTTCCAGCACGTATGGGACATTCGTGTCTCGTATCTTATCTCCGCAGTCTCGCCTCGGTAAACACGGCTTCACCGTTTGTAATCGGGCCGTGTTTTTAATTGTGTCGAAAAGCAGCTTTCTCTGCCGCAGAGTCAGGTTGCGCTCTTAGCTTTATGGAGTCTGGAAGGAACAAGTATTGTGTGGGTGGAACTCTGGAGCACGTGTGGGGCTCCGTATTTATGTTGTTGAGGCCGCGCCTTCAAATACATACAGCTTGCTTGTTTTACCTGCAAAGAAACATCCTCAATGACGTTAACGCAAGTTTGTACTCACCTTTAAATATCAATGTAACCTTTCGTATTCACCTCGGGACTCTCGTGGACTATTAATTATGCTCATGGTTTCTATTTTGCTCTTTAAAATTGTAAATGATATCTACGAATATTCTGAGCCTAGTATAGCCATTGGTTTGCGTTGTTTCTTTTTTTGTTACTTAGTAACCTTTCCATTTGATAGCACATGCAGTTTGAAAGGGGGGATTTGAATGAAGAGCAAGGTAGTTAAGGATCTGTTCCCGGATTTAGGGTAAGGATTCTACCCTAAAACGTTGTAATGTTTGTTTTGTAATTTAAGGTTTCTTTATATTAGTGAGCTAAATTTTTGTGGTATTTTAGAAGTTTATTTAACAAAAAAACATGAATACATATTAATATTTTAAAATTGATTTATTCTCCCAAGGTGGGGAGAAATTGGTGACCAACTTTTTATATTCAAAAGTTTACTTTGACTTATCTGTAATCCAGAATATAACCCAATTCTTTCGTTTCCTTGGACTTCCAAAGATCACTTTTACAACACATATAATGAAACAGTCTTATCTTCTTTTAATTTTAATTTCACTTTTCTCATTTCCTCACATGTAAATACTCCTTTCGTCGTATTAGCCTCCCAAGTAGCTCCACGGTAAACTCTAAAATTTTCTTACAATTTCCTCCTTTCTCAGCAATGACCCCATAGCTACTGTCTCTCTTCCAACAACATTTTCCTCAATTATTACGTATTAAAGTTTTAAGTCTTCCTTTCTCCTGGAACAGCATATCAAGAATCTCGTAATCTGTGTAGTTTAGTGTCCTCTCTGTTACTGTTATGAATTTCACTGTACACTCGTCCTAAGAGGTCGTCCAGCCATAAATTGGGTCAAATATTTCCTCCTCGGCCTTCGGACATTCCTCTTTGCGGAGCCAGACGTGGCAAAATACGCCACTTTGCCCAGACTTGAAATTCCAAAGTTTATATTGAGCCTTACTGAACATGTTGCAGAACAAACACCAATTTCTGGTACATTGTTACACGTCCCACCCCCTTGGTGTAGGCTACATTCGGGTAATCCACGTGGTGGCAACTCTCTAATAGCATAGGGAGGAAATTTAAAAGGGAAGAATGTGAAAGTGAGATCAATCCATCCAAGAGTTAACTAATGCCACTGGGCTATAGTTTAAAGGGTTGCAGGTAAAACCTCAGAAAACCTACACCCAGTAGTTCGGGTGCTCGTCTCACGTCCTTCCGTTATCTTTGACGACAGCATTCACCATGCCTTGATCATGAAGAAAAGGAATTTTAATACACAGGATCCTGAAACTTAAATAGGAAGTCTATAATATATTTCGTCTAATGCCACAGTCTAAATATCGTGATTATTAGTAATTTGTTTATTATAACAGCTCCAGTTCTATTCGTATTGAAGCGATGCACTTAATGAAATTTTAAGTCGTTAGTTTCCTTACTTTTTATTATAACTTTGTTAAGGAATATTTATTAGGTTTCAATTCTGAAAGTTCAAAGTCCGTTCTGCCAGACGTGAGTAGTTCATGTCTCCGTGTAATAGAACGAATTTAATAGGTTTTTTGATCATTCATGAGTACCTGTATAATAGACCATGGATTAATTGATAACATATTCACTGCATGTTTATATTTTCAGTATCGAAATGTTCGTAATAAACGTCTAGAGATCACCGCACTTCTGTGGTATAAAGGAATTCGATACTTATTAGAGGTTCCATGAGGGTAGCCTAAATTAATTAAATATGCATGTGTCACTAAATTATTAAACACAGTGTAAATTTAATTTTGAAAGTAAGAGGAATTTTCGTGAGCGGAAGTCTTGCCGTTGCAACGTGAGCGAGCCCGCAAAATATTTGAAATCCATGCTCGTCTCGATGTCTAGCTAGCATGTATCACGAAACTTTGCGAATAACTTTGGCAAATATCCGCAGTGTGGCGGTCCTAAGTTAAATTTAGAAGCGCCGCTCTGCAGGCTTAATACGTCGGTGGGGAACAATAAGATAAGGAAGGCTCAAACCTCGGGATGAGAGTAGAGTGACTCACCAGTAATATTAACGTGCAAATCTTGTGTCAGCAACCGGTTTCGGAGCCGTTCCTCTCGGACGGACGATCTGCCGATTTTGCTCTCGGAATTAGTTTTACTTTTCTTTTGAGGCGCTACCAGTGTTAGGTAGACAAATACAAGGGCTACGTCGCGTGTATTCCGGCTTGTAAAATGTGCTTCTCATTAATCTACCGTTAAATCGTCCTCCCAAGCTGTGTAGGAAGAACGTTGCGTCATAGCCGCCATTCCAAACTTTTACAAATGAACTAGTCCACGCTTCTTCACAAATAACAATTTGTCCGTTCTGACATTTTAATTAGTCAGAAAAATAATCTTCCCAGGGATGGAGATTTTATTCTGATGGATTATCCAATACAATTTATTCAAATCGTTGCCCTTCCATGTCACTTACAAGCGCCATGCCTTTTTTTATTCAATGGAAAAATCAGAATAATATAATGACGAGAAGAAAAATGGAAACTTGCTGCTATATCGATACATTTACGTTTCTCGGTACGTTATTATTACTACTAGATAAGAAATAAATGGATCTATAGAACAATATAATTTTTCGTGGATTTTTGGTAGACATTTTCTTATAACTTCAGCTCTCACTTTTAATCAAATGCGGTGATTCTTTCAACTGAATGGAGTAGAATTTTATTTTAAGAACTTAACAGCGGCTGATTTTCTAGGGATTTCCCTGCAACCCTTTAGGTGAAACACCGTGTAGGATCCTTAACCTATAACCCGTGGGCCGTAGTCAACCCTTGGCTACCTTGCCTTACCTTCCACATCCCCCCTTTTATATTCCCTTCCTATGCTACTAAAGGGGAGTTTCCTGTTTCAGGATCACCCTCAAGCAGCCTGTTAACCCCCCCCCCCAAAAAAAAATTATATTTATGAATTTCACTGCTAATGGTTATTAAATATTGCAAAGTCTTGTTTTTTTTAAAAAAAATATTCGTGCTAAACCTGCTTTGATGTGTTCTGGCCCAGAATCGTCAGATGACTGTATTAATCCCGTATTCATAATTATCTAAAATATTATTCAGACAACTATGTCATAACTGAGTTAACCTAACTTGAACGCCTGAGTACCTTCACTCATTCTCATCTTAGTGTGGCCCAAAATATCATTCTTCCCTCAGCGTCGAAACTTTCTAAAAATTTCTGGTCACTTACTTGATAAAATATACGCTTTAAATCAAATCATAATTATATAAAACAGACTGATGTTAATTATCCAATTTGTTAAATTAATAAAACCAGTAAATTCAGCCTCACTTATTTATTCGGTAATCGTAAAACAGAAGCTTTCGACATAAGTGTCATATTCGTCTATTATATAAAAGAATTGTGTTACATATATATAGCGTAATAGCTGTCGTCAATTGCCTGTATATGTAACGGAACACTTTTATATAATTGACAAATATGACATTTGTATCGAAAGCTACTATTTTACAATGAACGAATAAATGAGACTGAATCTACTTGTTTTATTAATTTAACAAATTTCAAAACGTTTCCAGTCTACTCCTTTCAACCTATACATTTGTCCTTTCGTTTCACAATATATCTCTTAGATATCCTAATTTATCTTCTCTTATTGCGCTAATCTTTACTAATCCTCTTAACAGACTACTCATAAGTTTTATTTTTACGTCTCATAAATTAAATACAATATTTGACCAATTTGAGACTTTATTCTTAAAACAATTTAAAAAGGAGAAAAAAACCTTTGGGTAATTGTTTGTACCCTCTTCAGGCTTTTATTCTATTTATAAATAAGAAAACAACATTTTACAAAATTTCTTAGAAGCAATAGGGTATTAAAAAAGACAAATTTCTTGTTAACTCGAGGTCTATCAATATTTCTCCACAGAATAAAAACCTTAAGAAGGTACAAATAATAACCGAAACGTTGTTTTCTGCTTTTTAATTTTTTTTAAGGAATAAAGTCTGAAAATGGCCAAAATTTTTATTTAAGAATTATATTCATATTGAAATATCTTTTTACTTTTTTTGAGTAGATAGTTGTTTAGTATAGTCATTAAAATATTTATTCACATGTCTTTTTAACGAAAATATATTTGATTAAATGTTCATACCAGTAATTAATACACAGGATAATTTAATTTGATATACGAATTATTATAGAGAAACTGATGATGTTTGACAAACTATAGTTAACTGATGGATGAAGTTTATTAACTGTAATTGCGGGTTTAAATTAACCATAATTGATAATTAAAAATAAATAAATTAAACTATATGACTTAATATTATAAATAAAACATAATGGACATAAGTCAGAAATTGGATAATATAATTTTAATACGTTTCGTCCCCCCATTTTAGGTACCTCCTCAGTTAATAATTAAAATATTATAAAACGTAATGTTGCTGCTGTAACGACCGGGGCCGAAATATTAATATAATAACTGTAATATATAATTATAATATAATATCATTATTAATATTGGAACCTTCATTGGCTGATTTATTCAACTGAGCATTAGTGAAGGATCTTCACATTCTTTGATTTATCAGAAGATCGCCTTGGAATATGAGACATGTCTTCTCTGGATTCTGTAGAATTAAATCCAATATTAGTACCATTATAAACTAATTTACGATTAGGTCTGTGACGTTGTTACTGTATTGTCCCGCATTGCCATTCAAATCCAGTACTGGTTAATAAACCTTTTGTCTACGTAACATTGCAATTGTTTCTGCTGATCGATCCGGAAAGAGGGTCAACTTCTGACACGATCGCGGTAGTTCCGGGTCAGAACTCGCGCGATATCTTCTGCCATCTGGAGCGAGAAAAATAGCCAAGCAGAATATCGTCAGAACGTCGACCCTCCTCTGAGTGCTCTTATTGCTGCCGCCGGGACACGAACCAGAGACCGGTTCTGCAGCAGCCCCGTAGCTCTGCAGCGACGGCGTGCGCTGGCCTAGAACCAAAGCACCTGACGATATCGTATCCTCCTTCAACCATTTACCAACGTATGATACTGACACTTGATAATGTTTCAGGCCGAGCAGGTTCAAGCGACGACCTGAAACGGAGCATAAATTAAAAACATCACGTCAGTCAACCATAATTAATAGGACTGATATTACTTGAAATGTTTGGATTTCAACACTTATCACCTGGCAGGTGTGACAATTCCACTTTAAACGTATCCCTGTGTAATTTCAGAATGCTAGGAGGAAGTGGCCTTATAGCAGCAAGCGATTACGAGACTATTATCATAAATGGGACAGATACATTTTAAAACCGCCTGGAACAAAACTTGGAAAAATGTTTATGAAGCCTGAGAAGATATGGGAGGAATGTTTTGGTGAGCAAGTATTTATACGTGGATAAAACAATTTTATTAAGATTCTTATATCAAAATTATTGGCGATTATCCCAGTTGGACTATCGTGACGTATACTTGGTCAAGGAATGGGTTTATAAAAATTTGCCCCACAGAAAAAAATTAATAGTCAATCTCCTGTGGTCTGTCTTCTGCCATCTGGCTGCCTCACAACACTGAGGTCCTGGGTTCGAATCCTGGCATTGGCATTGGCATTTGTTTCATCATGGTCACTGAAACTGGAACTCAGACTGCTGGAGAATCTGTACGCTGACCACACATCACTCCAAACTCTAAACGTGTCATGTAAGATGACAGCCCACAGTCGACCCGGTAGTCCAAGGCCCTCAACGGGAGAAGAGGAAGACGAAAAATTTAATTATTTAATGAATGATTCGAGCTTTATCAACCGAGTCTGTTGCATATTAATTACTCAACGTTTCTGATAACCGTTGTGTTACAATAAACTATTAACCAGGTTCACAAACCGAGACACTTACTAAAGCAAAAAACTGGGAAAACGTCGCGGATCTCCAATAGTAGACGTGGTATTGCTCCACGACAATGCTCGCCCTCACACCGCCTAACTGGCACAAGAAATCATAAAAAACTGTGTACTCATTGATATATGCTTATCTTACGATGTTCAGTTTGGAGATTTTTGATCTTCAATACAAACATGACGTAATGACCAACTATCAGATCTAAGCGCAAGCCTGTCATCGAAGGAAGAGATCTTAAAAAGAATATCAATGGCAAATTTATACTCTATGTCTTGATGTTATTTTTTTCGATCTTTCTTTGTCTTGTATTTAGAAATAAAAATTTAAATATCAACCATTATCAATGTGTAAAGAGTTCTGAATTTTTTTGCTTCTAATATCAATTTCGATAAGGAAATGTCATTTGGCTCTACGATACAGTGGGGCAGTTTCTCTGAGAAGGAGTAAATTTAATTAAAATTACGTATGAGTGAAGATGAGGATGTCCCGTTGTTGAGAGTGCTCAGCAACTTTTTCCGGATTTTCATAGCTAATGAGAGGGTAGATAATGGTATATATTTTATGGTGGTAATTCTTG
This sequence comes from Eucriotettix oculatus, assembly GCA_034510155.1. Taxonomy (NCBI): domain Eukaryota; kingdom Metazoa; phylum Arthropoda; class Insecta; order Orthoptera; family Tetrigidae; genus Eucriotettix; species Eucriotettix oculatus. Next base: position 37,623,863 of record CM067382.1, read on the forward strand.
TATTTGAAGCCCACGACTGACGTCATCGTTTCCTGGGATATTACCAGCGACGCTGCTACTTTTCTTGTCGACTTGACACTTATTTGGGGCCGGGCCTGGCACAGTTCGATTCGGACCAGAAGCAGGTAACAATTCCCTTCCCTTCCCGCCCCTTCTGTGTCCCTTTCCAGGCGAGCTGATGCGTCGCACCGACAGCTCCCTCGTGTGCAAAATGACCTGGCTGTTTTTGCTCTGAACAAAACTGCTGACTGCGACCGTACCAACAAAGCACGCCTCAAATCATCTATTAATTACAACCCGGCGCCTGTCTGCAGTTGCCAAATTTGGACAGCTCACTTTAAGGGGATTAAACGTTTCTTATCTATTTTAACTAGTCATACAGTTTCTATATTTATTCCAATTATGTATCTAAAAATTATTTATAGTATTACACATTACCTATCATTAATAATATTTTTAAAAATACATATATTAAATTAAAAACGATAAATGATTGGGGATGTGGGGACGTCATATTAAAATAAAAATGAAACAGTCTAGTTTGGTAATGAAATCGGTCCTATGGGAGATTTTGGATTTGACTCTGACACTTAGAATGCGAATTAAATTGCAGTTCATTCCCTAACAGGGGAATGGGACGAAGTAAAACACACTTCTGCGTAATATTCTTAAAGGAAAGAAGAATTTGCGTAAAATTTGATTTTCATATTCCTCGAGACTCAAAACGAAACGAAACACGACTACCTCCCCTAGGGGGAGGGGGTGAAATTAGTCGAATTTTTATATGTAATAAAGGCTCAAATTTGAGTCTAAAATCAATTATTGGGGTCAATTACTTTTATAGTGTTTCCCCGTGAAAATTTATGTATCATTTCAACCCCTTGCAGCATGTGAGGAGTGGGGGTGGAAATGAGTAATATGAAAATAACGAGGAAACTATCCACTTTGGTGTCGAAACCGGTGTAATGGGGGTCGCTGTGCTACATTATGACTAAAATATGCGACTTGTAAAAATTCATCCCTTAAGAGTGAATAAATTTTATTCTGTTAGAGTACTGAAAATATTTTTAGTTAAATACTGTACCAGGATAATATAACTAAATAATCAGGGCAACTCTGGGTCTCCAGCTAGTTACTAAATAAAATTTGAGCTGTGATGGTGCAAGAGTCTTAAATAAAACCTAGAAACTGGAAGTTTCCAACGAAACAGAAATGACATAAATGTAACTTTTATGCTGAAACTTTTAAAAAAAACATTGGAAATTCAGTAGTCATTTTTATCCGATTACAATTGAATTCCTCGGCGAATTGGCTATATCGAATTTCATTCCTTAACGCCTTTGTGTTTAATTCTCATATAATTTATATAATTGCTATTTTTGTCTGAAAATTGTAGAAACATATTAAATCTTCCCGCTGTGAGTGAGTGAGCTTTTGAAAATTAGAAACGTTTTCTTTTGTGTTACTTTGAATTTTTACGTTTATTACGTTTTATTTTAGTACTAAAAATTTAATATAACGACCGGCTCTGTAGGTAGGAAATTATTATTCTGTTAAAATTTAGTCCTTTTCATTTCTGTTGTTTTGTTTCTCTAAGCCGCTGTTTTCTTCCATTTCCGCGTGTTCCTTTCCTTACCAGAAAGATAATTTAGTGTATCGACACTGTTCTCAGTAGAATCATTATTCTGTGCCAAAAAAAAGGACTGGGGTCTCAAGAGCTTATGCGTCAGTCTTGAATATTCATAAGCGTAATCCGTGCCTCGCGATGACCCCCAAGTTTATATACGAGTTGGTCCGCGTATTAATGACATACTTTGCGGCGGAAGCATAAAGAAGTCCTCGGGTATTCTGCCTCCTCTCGCAAAGGCCGGTCCTTATGACGATGGGGTATTTCGCCGACTTTAGAAGGCGTGAAATATTCAGTGCTCTTCGAAAGATAATATCCTCGCCCCACCACAATACAGACCTTGTCTCATTAGAGCGGTCGGATAATTTGTATGGTGATGGAACTGTCAACAAGGTTGTCTGACCTACTTTCCTAGACAAAATGCTGTAACGAATGATAATGTCGTACCGACGTATCTTCTCTTACGCGAAACGGTTACAGAATGTTTCAATTTAACACAACAAAAGAATTCATGCAAAATTGTTGGTTTTTTCAAATTTCCTTCGCCAAATCGTTAAATTAAGGGAATGATGCCCTGGAAAACACGTTGGAAAAACAGTTCTCGGGCTTACACACGTTTAACATTTTTAATGAGAAAATCCTTAAATATATTTCTCCTGAATTATTTTCAATTACATTGATAAAGCATGTTACAGTTTATATCTGAAAAAGTGTTAAAAATATAACTAGTTTGAAGTGAAAACTTTGAATTTATTAGAACCCAAGATTATAACTCAGGTCTCTAATGGTAAATATTGTTGATATTTGTTACTCCAAATCGATCAAAATTTAATTCTCTTATAAATATAACAGTATTTTTATACAACGGATCATTTCGTATCAGTATGAATGGATATATATATGGTACGTTGCTTTTAATATTTAAAATAAAGAATTAATACGTAGGAATGGGATTCCATTAAATTAACATTTATTAATTTACAATATACAATCATTAAACCTATTTTAATTTACTAAACCAACCATTTTTATGATTAAAACTAAATACTTTATATATGATTTACAAACATAAATATCTTATAAACTAAAAAATCAAAATTTGAATAATAAAATAAAATATGAACACACTGTTAGTTAATCAATGGAACACAATTAATAACATGTAAGGAAGCTGAAAAAGTCTGATTTAGTGTCAGTTGAAATGTTATACAAGCGGTATTTACGCGTTTAAAGGCCGCACGTTCTTTTACTAAAAAATGTAAAGAAAAATTGTGGTACGGCTTGTACGCAGAATTGCAAATTAAATACGGTAAACACCATTTATTTTTAAATACTTTATTAGTATAAAACGTTAGTGTCTATATACCATGTAATTCATTCTGACGCCATTAAAATAGTATAACCTTATTCATCATCTCTTGACATTTTACCTCTTTCACTGGCGTTGTCAGATGATTCCCAGAACTACAGAAAAATTATCGTCAACAAATGCTATATAATTTTCCTAGAACTTGTTGACTCCGGCTTAAACGGGGCTTTTGAAACGTATCACAATGCCACATTTCGCGTAACGAAGCTACTTTGAGTCTACAATGGCATTAAGAAGAAAAAAGTATATTCCCCACAAATGATGCCAGCTCCGGCTTATATACACAAGTGGCCTGATTTTTAATCACATACACAATCAGTACCATTTTGGGTGTTATTAAATGATTAAAACACTCGTAACCAAAAAAAGCTGAAAAAACTGTACGTTATTATTGAGGAGTTTTCAAATCGTAAAATTCTGTTGAATCGATAATTTTCTATGATTTTATTGCAGAGAAATAATTTTTCGTTCTGAAGTAAATCACTGTTTTCGACAAGAGATAGGAATAGGAAAATGAGATGAACGTTGTCCAAGTGTTTCAGATGTCTCCCTCGTAATTTCAGAACTAGGTTACGCGAGGGAAACGAGCGCTGGATGCGCCGCACGAGTGCTTCGTTTTGGTATTCTGCCCGAAGTTCTCTTGTAAATATACTGGACACACACGTGGGCAGGACACGGATGGACGGTCTTTCAAAAGTACTCCGTTAGCCTATCATTGTACGGCGCGGAAGCTGAATGCGAAATCCTCCCTCATCAGTCGCAGAGAGGCGAGGTCGGTCCTCCAGTTGACACTCCAGCCTCTGTGACAAAGTAAATGGCCCGGATTAAATTAAAGGGGAATGAAACGCCCACACGCTCTTTAAAATCGGCCAATTTCTCTGGATTTTAAACCAACTTGTTATCGAACGGTTGCTTTTGAGTCTGTTTTACTTTTGTAATGCAATTTAGCTTGTTAACGAACCACAAAATCGAATTATTCACCTCGGGAAGCAGAGTTTTTAGATGACTTAAATGTAAAGGCCACATAAAAAATTAAAACGAACATACCAAAATAATCTGTTTGAGTTGAAATGTATAGGGTGATTATTATATTATAATGAAATAATATTAAAGAACCATCATCTCCTTAATGTTCAAAGCATAAACACCTCCGTGTCCTTAATGCCCAGCTTCTCATCCCCATCTCTCTCACTTCGCATCTTCTTCCTCCCCAAAAGTCGTGTCTGTTGGAGTTTTTAATCATTTTACCCCACTGCCTTATTTCGTATTTCGTCGGTGGCGGGGCTCGATATTTACCATTCAAAATTATGCCTGTCCTCTCTACGAGGACCCATTTCTCCCCCACCCCCTTATCGACGATTTTGGCGAAAAAAACGAGCCTCTCTTCTATCCGCTGTCAATTTCACGGGACGTGGGAAAAACTCCGGTAGCTCTGTTTTATCTGACTATTATTACCCCTGTCAGTAACCCTCACTTAGCTCGCCCTTAATACCGTACCACCAAATTCCGAGTAGATGTGTTTCATCGTTACAGTGTGTTAAGGGTTTAAAAATATTTTTACTAACTCAACTTATTGTACTGAATAAATAAGACATTACAATCTCCTACGAATCAGAATTTTTTTAAATGAGTAATGTGAAAGATAGAATATTGAGGGATTATCATTAATATAATACCGATAAATGAATGATGATAAATACATAGGGCATTTCGTGACATACTACTCAACTTTTTAAGAAGTGCGTCGTTGATGAAGTTAAGTACAGTATTTTATAACTAAGTCAACGTCCCTGCATAACAGCCTGACCGTAATAGGCGACTACAATTTTTATGCATATTGCGTATTGGAATTTCAAAGGTTTCAAATTTTATGAACAAATTTGATACTAGGAAAGAACTACTCCTTTTCAAAAATCCCCCTTTATGTCAATTTTATTTTCACTCACAAAGTCAATGTCTTGGACGTTTTTTTGAATAAATCATTACAAATAAAACAGTTTTGCTATATTGTATTAATGCAATTTAAATATGTAATGTACAAATCCTTCTGTACTTTTAACACTTAACACACGATTTACATTTTATCATAACAAATTCATTAAATTTAGATGACACTTTGAAAAATGCCTATGAAAATTATATCCCATTTAGTTTTATGTATTCAAATTTACCGACACAATTAACGTGCATTAAAATCGTTCTGTAATAATTGTTATAGTCTCAGCTATATTTACTAGTTTACTTACTGTATTTTTATGTCTGCCTCGGTGCGATTATAAACAAACTCCGATGACGTCATAATACGTCAGTATCTGAAATAAAAATTTTCATATTTTTCTCGGGGTTAATACGTGGTTTCACTTGTAATAAAATAAATTAGTGTGCTACCAAATAAAGTTTACACGATTTTTCACAAATATAGAAGTATGAATGAACAAAAAAAGTCGACGCACTATATAAATTGTTTTTTTTCCCATACTGAAGTGATTGTGTTACAGGCTTCCAAACCAAAATATTTTCATTAATCTCTGCCGTCTCTCTTCATATATTTTTATTTTAAATAATGTGAACTGCCATCTGATCTCCAGAGATGACACACATTCCCGACAAAGGTGATATACTTTCTACTTCCGTCTTAGGAAAAGATATGTTTATTTTGTTTTGATACTACAGTATTTTTCTGATTAAAATTTATGCTTACCGTATTACGATTACTCGCGAAAAGTTACACATTATATTTGAATGTCGGTTAGTTTAAGAATTAGTATAATTAATAGTGTTTCGTATTATGAATGAAAATGGGATTTTTAAAGTAACATTTATCTATCCACAATGAATATGAAACTAGTTATCATTTTTTAATTTAATTCGTTAAATTATAATCTGTAATATTTCTCAGATTTCAGCATACTTATGGATGAAATATGTAACAACTAAATTAATATTGTACAGCGTTGTCATATATTTTACGCTCACAAGCGTGGTTTTTCCAATGTAATAAATTAATACTAAATACAGGAAATGTCGCTTTGCAGTTTAATGGCAAACACTTGATAATTTGTGATGACACATAATTAGAAAATCGTGATGTGTTGATATCATCTGTGAAGTTTACCATCTGTAAGTTTAGTGTAAGTTGTGTGAACCGCCTTCTATAGGAACACCATCGTCCATGTGATCTAAGGCTGAGTGAAAGCGAAGGTTCGTTGGCATTTTGTTGTTCGTGCCACCGCAGTCTCAAATGTTAAAGCTGTTGCCTTAAGGTCAAAGGCTTTGCACGAAAAATAAAATTGCGTTGCAGCGGTTTGCCCTTTTACGAAATCCGAGCATTTGCCATCTTATATTTGGCTGCATTCAGCTTATTATCTCTGATTGCGAACTCGTGCAATTTTAAATATGTACTATACACTTTCCTATCTGACAATCAAATATTTAATAATAAACAAAACAATCAATATCTAAACATTGTTTCAACGTTCGTTTTATTAAATAAATAATCTGACGTTTACAAAAAATAAAAAATACATTCAACAGTAAACAGAATTAATATTTAATCAATATATTTACGACATTTCATCCATATTTGTGGACTTTATCAGTTAAATTTTAATGGATTTTCTGTCATAACCGTCGCAGAATGCAGTCCACGAAGCTAAATTATCCGTTATTGCATTTATTTTATCCATTATAAATTACAAAATGTGATGATTGCTCGAAGAATTTAGTAGCCTAATGACGTCCAGATTAGTCTGAATTAACTAGAGTATAACGCAACGTTTCGTTCCTATCACTGGACCTCCTTCAGGTGTGAACAATCATCAGTAATTTGCAAGGTTATTGACAAAAATAGTACTCATATTCCAAATCAAAACTGGCTCCAAGGTTGTTCTACAGTAAAACAACAACCATGCAGGTTAATTTGGAGTTTGATTATATATTTCTTTGTTTTATTCGTTATTGTTCACACATGAAAAATCATAAATTACATTATGAAGTCCAGTAATGTGAACGAAACGTCGTAAATGTATTAAACAAATATTAATTTTTGTTTGTTGACAAATTCACTGTATTTTTATTTCCTTGTTGATAGCTTCAGACTTAACTGGATTTATTTATTGAATTACTCGTTCATTAAGAAACGTCTGACACTATTATTAATATTCATATTTATTTATTCACAAGTAAATTCAATAATCTTTTCGACTGAGTGAGTCAAGGAGTATTGCTAAATTTTAAGCCTGAAGACGTTTCAAAAATGGAGATGAAACTTCGCTTTCCTTAATTAATAGTTATGTATTTATTGGTGACTTTTATGGACGGTTTTATTTATTGTAAATATTTTAGTCAGAAAACTGTGATGTATAATTCATAGTTTTCAAACCACGGATAATTTATGTTTGGTTTGTATAATCATTTGATTTTATTAAAATTTTTCTCTGTTATTTTAATATATGTGCACATGGAATTGATGAAGGAATATCGGCTGCCTCGTTGCTGATGGAATGGAGAATTTTCAACGTTGCAATAGGAATGTGTAATGAGTTTTATAATGTGTCTCGCGAATAATTTAAAGAATTTTACACTTATGGTGAAGTTTTCGATCCTCTTACTGAATTATTACGGTGTTTTATGACACGACGGTACGATGACAGGAGAATCGAGTGTGGTGCTTGACTTTCTGAAATAAACCCGTCGTGTGATTTGTCTCAGGGTCATCTAATATGCTGGCTAATGACGATCACTGCACGCTGGCAATAATTGACTAAATCCAAATAGACGGTGCCATGGTGAGGAGTGGCAGGCAACCGGCATTTCAAAGCGGCTGCACGGCTCGCGTAAGCGGCCAGGCGCTCGGAAGATGCGCTGTGTTTATTTTCCTCCCGTGGGACGTAAAACACAAACACAATATGTTAGCTGGGACCGACCCACTGTGTTGCCAAGAACATCTATATCGAAGGAAAGGGTGGGGTGAGAAAGAAGGAGCTGCAGCTTGACGTTTACATTAGCCGCCTTAATGCTGCTGATACCTCATTCAGCCCGAGGGCAAAGGATGTCTGGCGATAACGACGTAAACACCGCGGTCGCGGCAAAACGTAATCAAAGAGGCGGCATCTTCTCAATTAATACCATCGCAAGACTTGGACCTACACCGCTGGTATAAACATGACGTTCTGTTTACAGTGCAAGACTTTCTACAAAATGGATCAACTTATACTATGGCACGAGCATTGAAGGAAATATATTACGTACAAACGTTTCATAAATCATCTATCTCCTTAATTTCCTATTAAGTAATAACGAAAACCAAATAATAGATTACTTTCTCAGCCAACTCTTTCTCGGTTTTTCTCCTTACATTTCATCCTACCCTTTATCGTCCTAGCATTTACAATAATACATTTAATCTTCCTGCATCAAACAGGATCTAACAACCCTTTACGAATTAAAAAAAACAAGAAAAAATTCTATTTCACCCATTCTTCATCTGAAAGGACTCAATTACTATAATAATATTAATTATAGCACTAATATTAACTTCCACTCAATCACCCTACATTAAAGGTGACCTCCACAACTTCATCCCGGCTAACCCTCTAATTACTCCCCCGCATATTCAGCCAGAATGATACTTTCTATTTGCCTATGCAATTTTACGATCCATTCCTAATAAGTTAGGGGGAGTAATTGCATTATTAACATGAATTGCCATTTTACCGTTTTATAAAAAGTCCCCATTTCAAGGAATTCAATTCTACCCAATCAATCAATTCATATTCTGAATATTAATTACCTCAATTATGATACCAACATGAATCGGTAAACAACTCGTCGAAGATCCTTATATCATCTCAGGGCAGAATTTAAGCTTAATACATTTTAGATACGTCAAATTAAATCTTTCATATCATTAATATGAAATAAATTAATTAAATAATTAATAAGCTAACAGCATATGGTTTGAAAACATAAATTAGAAGTTAAAATCTTCTCTTAATTTATATTATTACTAGATAAACATTGATAACAAATCTAAACTTTAAATCAATAAATTATTTAAAAACTAATTATAAATTCATTATAAAAAATTTTGAATTATATTTCTAATTTTATTGAAATAAAATTTATATACCAAACCGTTATAAATAACTCTATCTAAATAAATGAAATATATTAAAACACATTAAACCTTACCCCAATACCCAAAAACAATTAATTTAACAATAAAATATATAAACAAAAATTAAAAATAAAATATTTAACAATTCAAATAATTAATTACCCCTATATCCTTTTTGTTTCTTCCTTCTCCCATCTATGCTCCCCTCTATTATCTCAAAAGACTTGATCAACACAATATATAATATACAAATATACGCATATGTAAATATATATATTATTTAAACCCATATTAAATATAAATACCTCTATTGGCTCCAATGAAATCAATTAATAACATAAATATATTCATTATAAATTTTTTTCTTAATAATAACATACTGAGGAGCTATAATAAGCATCTTATAAATACATAATATTTTGTATATCTCTATTATAATATACAAAAATAAAAAAAATTCATACAAACAAAATATTACCCAGCATATCACGACGGCCAATGTCTTAAAACATTCTACGTAGTTTGGTGTCCGCTCTGCTACTGTTGCTATAGTCCAGCACATTCGGACTAGGGAACGTCCTGCCGTAAATTAGGCCAAATATAATCTTTTCAAGCTTCGGACAACCCTCTTTACAATGCCACTCCGCCAACTCTTTTAAAATCATCAAAAATATTCTGTGGCTCTCAATCTTAGCTCATTACATTAGTAATGATTAAGATTAAAATGGACGTTACGTATTCATGTACATTGAAAGAAAATTATAAATAATTTGTGACATTATACGAAAATGCAATGAAACATTCACTAATATATGTTTTATTTTCTTTGCAGGTGAGAACAAATTGCCTTTATAAAAGCTGAACGTGTAAGTCTTTCAACTAGTAGAATTATATGTAATTTAGTTGAGTATTTCTGATGGATGTCGGATTGAATAAAAATAATTTTACTCGAGCTAACGGGAAATAGCTTGATTACTCCGTTATAATTCACTTACATAACTGGCACTGTCTGATTATCGGTGATTGCAACTGAATGCGTTATGTTCGACTCTACGGAAAACGTTTCCTGTTTACATTGATTAGTTTTTAGATATAACAGATTCCGTCCACCACGCCATTCATTTGAAATGCCGGAATTGGTTTGGAGGTAAATATTTAAAACGCAAATTTCGCGTTCGCCATCGGAACAGGCTTGTTAGTTAAGTTGACTGTGTTTGTTCGTAATAGGTTGATGCATTCTGGACAGAACTCCGCCCTCGCAAAGCTGAAACAAATCGCTGTCCATCGTGCACGTTGTCACCGAGATTCAATTATTTAGGTATAAATGTCCTCTAACTGAGAGGTCTCGCATCGAAATTTTCTTAATTGGACTAGACAAGCTTTGCTCTATTCTCGTCGGGAGAGAAACCTTTGTCTGATTGGCTGCGACCTAGAGACCGTTCCAATGTTACTAGTAGACCCTTTAAATTGCAGCGAATAGTAGAAAAGGGACTAAAATTCATAAATAAAAATCAAACGCTTAAAAATAAATTTAGGCATGGCATATATTTTCTAATCTGTGATTAGTGTTCCACATATTTTGAGAAATTAATCTCCGATTATCCTCTATATAGGCAAAAAATATAGCATTTATATTTTAGCGTCGTGAGTTAACCATTTTTTTGGATCTCTATTTCGATTACAGTCGATGATGACAAACCAGCATTTTTTTTAAGACGTTCAATGTCGACTCTAGGATAATGCTTGATATATTTATGCAACACATGTAAAGAAATAGTTTTTAAGTTAAGAATCACGTTTTTAACGGTCTCAAATATAGAACCCTAAATCTTGATTCAATAAAAGTGTGTCTGTTTAGATACAAAAATTATTTGTTACTGACATGTAGGGGAAGTCGGGGCGGAACAAAAACACTTTTGTTAAAAAATTTTTGTAAAATTTTGGAAAAAGAAAAGAGACTTCATAACAGTATAGAACATTAGTTTTATATATTTTGTACTTAATCTAATATCAATATAACTTAAAACAAAGAATTTAGATTTTTGATGAATTTTTAAATAGAAACTTACAAATTCCCCGGGATAGGATGTTTTGTATATACAATTAGTGCAATAAAATTTAATTTAATAAAAATCTTTTCACCTTTTGTGGTTTCTTTCTTATAGCAATTTTGCTTATGGTTTATCAATTTTTCCTTTCGCAAAACGATATTTTTTTAAACTGCACAGTATTTTCCTTTTTCTCTTTCTTTTTCTTTCTCAATCTATTCTATTTGGGTATAGCATCCTGTCACTAATTGGTATAAGTTGAGTCTACCAGTTTTTTCTTTTATTCTTGAGGAACACATAACATGTTGTTTTATATATTAGTATCCCTTTCCGTTTAAGTTTAAGGGTTTTCACCGGGCCTTAATACAAGTTGATTTAAACTTAATACGTAGCTTATATGCAGCTACAGACACCTAGTTTACGAATATATACCTTCAAAGAGTTAAAAGCGAAGAGTTTTGTGAATTATCTTCTGTCTAAATGCTGCAAAAAAATTATAAAGTCACTGATGTAAAACGCTAAACAGGAGTTCAGTAAAAAGGTGAAGTCAAAACTTGGTCAATTCGGCCGCCAGGTCTTTTCCTTAACCAGTTACAATGTCCCTCCCCTATTTACTAAACTCCAGCACTATCCAGTAAAAAAAGCAGGATATCATGATCCCGTTCCGACTTCTCCTCTTTTAAATAATTTGATATCCTAATTCAAATTTTACATCATTTAACCAGTTGGTTTAGTCTGGTACAGTAAAGTCACAAAAATTAGGTGGTGCTGAAATATAATATCAAGGACATGCTGAATAATCTCGCTGCAAATACTCGTCGTGTAGTATAAAATTAGGTTCTAATACACTGAACAGCAATAATATCGTAACTTAAAGTGGGTTGTACTACGTTATTGTTTCACATTTATTTTTACAGGTCGCGATCCAAACTTTTTCTGCGCTTACTGTAAATGTCAAAAAATGTTTTGTTGTGCATTAGCTTAATTTGGGGATGGAGAACCTTATGTCATTCGCCGGAGGAAGTAGTGTGACAGTTATTATTACCTCTGCAAATCAAATAACTCGGAAAGCAAAGTTCTTTCTTCTTTTTCTCTTCCGAACGTGACTGCTTTTCTTTTTATTAAGGCGAGGTGCACGGCGATTTTATTCAAGTTCTTTTCGCTGAACTGAAATTTCCATTGCCACTGTTGACAGATAGATGGCGCCAGGAGTTAGTGTCCTCTTGTCATCCAGCGGTCGCCACCAAGTCGATAAAAAGTTACCTCCCCTTTCTTCCATATCTCAGAAGGGAAAACTTCCAAGATCTATGCCAGAGTCCGGCTTTGTCTACGTGACCCACGTTCCGCAACAACTTTCTTTAGAGAATGAATGTTTCCCCCATATGAGGACAATCATAATAAGTGATTTTTTTCTGTCATCGCGGAGGACTTGTCTACTGCACGAATATTGTAAAAAAAGTTCATTTATTTGTTGGGAGGTTTGAAGCTTTCTTAGACTTGAGAAAATAATGCAGACAGTTGTTTGAATTTCAACAATTCACTTAGAAGCTCATAAATGTTTCCGTTCAATATTTTAATAGACTGCTGTGTACGCACATAAAAAGATTTAAACTAATTAAAAGAATTAATCTTACAGATGTAATATGTAGTCTCAATTCTGCTTGGAATTTCGTGGTTAGAGTGAGGCAATCGCAGTCAGCAGAATAGAAAGTTTTTACTTTTTTATGCTCTTACCGTATTACATCAATTCCTGTAATTGTGAACCACTGCTCTGTGACATTTTCATCTACGTTTTCATTTATCCGATTCCTTAAACTTTCTTAAGCGTTTTAGGTCTCCAAACACACGAAAATTCAACTAAATGAATATAGCTAATATAATAATTTGTTAGAATATCTGATAATAATTACTGACGTGAAAAAAATATCAACCTAAATTACCAAAATATTTTTCATAAAGGAGTGAGTATATTTGATGATTTCCGATTTCCTAGCTGTAATTTCAAGAATCATAAATGATGTTATTTTTCAGTAATAAATTACTCGAGCCACTAATTACTTTGAATATAATCACCAGGGAAGTTGACGCACGTAACTTTTGATGAACAAAATGTGTTTTGGAGTTGACATGCAACTGATATTTATGTTAACTGATTAATAGTAAAATACTTCTGTTTGTGAATTATTTTACGTTACGTTAGTTAAAGCCGTATGATCTATATCGACGGTACTTATGTTTCTGGACCACAACTTCACTTTAAAAAATTAGTCTAAGCCAATTTCAGGAAATTAAAACCAGGAACATTTTTGCATATCAAAAGGACACGCCCTCTTCTTTGTTAATTTACTTTCTCTTTAAATATGAAATAGTCCATTATTTCCCTTTACGTTTGATCTTTCATTCCGTACCGTCAGCGCACTTGGACGTAAATTACGTACGCGCTGCATTTATTGCTCTCCAGAATTCACCGCTATCATAAATACAAATGGATTGGTTTTCTTTTGCAGTTGCACAATATTTCAAAATGAAACGAAAATCGTTCGATGCAAAGGGTGAAACTGCAGAAAATACTTTATAGCAGGGAATATTTACGACCCGTTAACCTAGCCTGACGTAAATATTCTCTGATAAATTATGGGGTGATCAATAACTTCATTTCAAGTTTGTAAACCAACAAAAAATACCTTGAGGTTTCTTGATAATATTTGTAAACATTGTTTGCACAATAAAGTACTCAAACTTAATGCATAGAATCGGAAATATGACACGAAAGGCCTTTTAAATAAGATGTAATTGCCCCAAGTGATTGTTTTAGACGCACGTAAATTTGAACCTTTTAAATTATAATAATAGTAAATATAAAGTTAATAGATTTTTTATTCTATGAAATAAATTATTAGAAAATTCGTCCATTATATACCATATGTTGGATTGAAATAGGGCATTTTTGCAAAAGAAACAATTACTACTTTCAGTTATAATTAATGTTGAAGAATTCAACCTGGTTGATTGACAAAAAAAAACACTGTAAATATATTAAATAGCAATATACTTTTTTATGTGATCAAAAAGTTTCTCAAGTTACGCGACAAGGAAAATAATTTGTGAAACAACTCTTACGCAGGTTTTCTGTCATAGGTTGTATAGAGCTGTGTTCAAAAGTCGACAACAGCGCCGCCTACCGGGTCCAACAATGGATAGGAACCGTCCAGTAAACCCCATAAATACAACAACAATATATATATATATATACATACATTTCTCCTCTTACGTCTCCTTTATTTTCCTCATTCTCGTGCTCTTCAAAATTCCTTTACTTCTCTACAATTTTTATAAGTAGTCTTTCTCCTTCTGATACTCATTTTGCTTCTGTTCCTCCATCATCCAATTATTGTAATCATTGCAGTCACTATAAATGTATATTCACCTTGCATTAATATTTATTATGGTCTCGGAGACGGGGTTAAGACTGCTGCTGAATCAAAACGCTGACCACTCCAAATTCGGAATGTGTTATGTTAAGATGATAGTTCTAAGTCGACCCGGTAGGCCAAGATCCAGCCTGGTCTTCAGAGACTAGGAAGAAGCAGATTATTATTTATTTACTTATTATTTTAAATCTAGCATACGCCACTACACCAGACACTACAGAAAGAACCACGACAACTTCCTTTTAGTCTTTCGTATTGATTATATTACCATCGTCCATCTGGATTTGTCAAGTTCGTAAATTGGAGTTCTTCAATCACACACACTAATTTTGGACTGAAAATTATCGCGTTTACAAACCTCAGGTGCAAATAAATTTTTTGGTAAATCGTCCCATTTCTTGCCCGTTTTTTTTACTTCACTGAGCGTATATAAGTGATGGGATGAATATGAGAGTAAATATTTTCTTCCGTTGTTCGTTTCATCATTGGTCAGAAACACAAAATTGCCTCTTTGTATAGTGTGTAAAAGTTCGTATATCCAAATTATATAAAAATACATTGATAATGTGTACAATCGGGAGAGAAGTTAGATTGTTCAATACCTATATTGCTTCCAGAGTTAGATATACGCAATATTAACTTCGCACCACCGAATGCTATATTCCCGTTCTCCGCCATTTATTCGTTGAATTGTACACTTTACTCCGTCTGCAGATTTGATTCCCCGAGTCTGTATTACAGCGCCGGCATTTCGCCTGAACAAGAATCTGCCTTATCGTATGAAGAGCACGTCTTTGTGGAAGAGCCACAGCTTCCCGCCTGGAGCTCACTTCTCCAAATGCGTGGGCGGGACTTGCGGAAGCGACGTACAGTCTCGTCAGGACCGCAGGTACAAACAAACCACTTCTAGCCGCCATCAACTCGGAATTTTAATATCAGGAACAAAAATTCACCTCGCATACATGGGCACTGCGAAAGTTTGCGACATTTTACTCGTATAACGTGGCGACAATTGCAGGATTAAGAGAATAATTTATTGTGGCTAGATATTTAACACGCTTGGTTGATATTGAACTGTTGTGCATAAGATCAGTTAAAAGACATTATCCATCAGTTTAGAAGAAATTTAATGAAACATCTTACGGCGGCTTCTTCAAGTATAGAACTTGCTTGCACGTAAAATTGTCAGTTTATTTACAATTTATATTAGATGACTTAAATTGAAGAACTCAGGAAAATGATTATTTATACTCACTCAAGTTCAACATTTTCAGTGACAAGTGATGTCACTGGCTCAGTTCATTTATTTTTTAAATTTTTAAGAAGCTATGAACTAGTGGCTTTTTCTAAACCAACCCACTTACTCTACAAATAATAAAAAGAAAGTAGTTCAATTTTGAAGTAACGAAGATTAATTTTTGTTCGGCGGTAACCAATTTCATAAGTATCTTTAAAAGATTTTGACTGCTGGTGAAGGGCTGTTCTGAGAGAAATACACTACCCAATAGATTTCAACGCTATGTTATATATAAAATATTTATGTAACTGTGATATAAATATCTATAGATGCAATGTTAGAAAGAAAAACTTTTGCTCATTTAAGAATTTGCACGTATACCTAGAATTAAATAATTTTGGTCATTTTTCACTCTAGTTAACGTTTTTTTGTAGAATAGTAAAAAAGAGATTTATCTGTATTGCCGTCTATTTTAACATAATCTGTTATCTTCGAGGACGAGCAGCATGAAACATAATTTATACAATATTACTGTGACATGAAAATTATCCCGTCTCGTTATGTGAACTGAATTTTCTTAAGCAGTAATAATAGAAATCAGAAGAAAAAAAACTTGAGTCTTAAATGAAGGGAGAGAAGTAATAAAAGAATAGGTCCGGTGAAAAAATATTATTAATTCGAAGACACTAAAATTTAAGTATAGCTGAAATATAAATATCTATACTCGGATGAAAATCAAGATCAGTTTATAGTTTAATGAATCATTAACAGACGCGAAGTCGAAATTCAAGTGAAGAGGATTACTTGAACGACGTAGCTATCAATCCAACAGCACGCCCAGCGCGATCGTCAGAGATGATACCCTCGCGCGCCACAGAGTGTACGCATAATGCACAGTCACGGTTCGCCGAAATCTTCCCGCTACGGGTGTGAACACTTTGAGGAAATAACTCAACAAGACACTCAATACCGTAGAGCTATCTCGCTGACAGCCATGATATATTACTATCTACATTACTTACTACGGTATTCACCGACATAACAAACAAAACTACGAATCATAAACGTAACTTACGAGAGCACTGAGAACTATATTTAAGAAAAAATAAATTTAATTTCGTAAACACTACATCCAGGATTGAAACCAGGATGGAGATTGCATGAGACTATTAGTTGATTAAAATATAATCAATGCGTATAAATTATTAATATATTTGGCATTACATTATATTCAATCGCTCATGTTATTTGTTATTAATAACAGTAATCTTCTTCACACTAAACTCAGATATACATGACTTTGATACCAGAAGTAAAAACAATTTACACAAGGAAGGGAAGTCTCTAGCCGTAATACAAAAGGGAGTACATTACAATGCTATTAGTATATTAAATAAACTGCCCACCTTCATTAAACAATTAAAAATAAATCCAAACTAGTTCAAATATGAACTAACTAACTTCTTACTAAGCCACTCCTTCTCTGTTGAAGAATTTATGGAGCTGAATGTATCATAGGGTAGATATTTATAATTATGAAAGAACATTTTTAGAACACTAATTTTTTAGAATAGGATGTAAAAATATTTATAAATTTTATATATATAAGGTACAAATTGTATGTCTTCTGTATAGAACTTAAGAAAATCTTATTATAAGTTAAAAATTAATTAATAGTTTCAGTATGTTTAAATATTAATGAAGCAACCTATGTAATATCTCTGACTCGTTCCACATCCTTGAAGCTTGTGCTTCTCTATGGGATTTATGGAATATGATTTTATACTTATACTTATTACGGAGCTTTCGATAGCTTCAGTGCGGTTTTATTAATGTGACACGAATTGCCTCGTTTGTGTAAAGTAATACAATTGTTTATGACTGTAGTGTTTCAACTGTCTCGACAGATATCCACCAACTAACGTAGTTGTTTCTATTTGTCAATTTTCTTTCTCACGTT
This sequence comes from Eucriotettix oculatus, assembly GCA_034510155.1. Classification (NCBI taxonomy): domain Eukaryota; kingdom Metazoa; phylum Arthropoda; class Insecta; order Orthoptera; family Tetrigidae; genus Eucriotettix; species Eucriotettix oculatus. The sequence goes on from CM067382.1 coordinate 37,641,653, forward strand.
CCTGACTACTAAGTGCGGCTTTGACCGTGATGGGACGCTTGTGTTTCCGGCCTTCTGAAGTGCAGGATTTTTTTATACGGACAGCAATTTGGCGATTTGCAGATATGTGAATGGGCGTCTGTTGGCACAGAGGCAATGAGCCATTGGGTGTTGGTGTGGACCAGACGGTGGTGACTGCGGGATTAGCCTCCTCAATGGCCGACTCGTGCCTTTGATCTGGCCACAACTTGCGACCTGTGGAGGGCTCGTTAGCCCAGCAACATTGCGCATTCCCACTGCCCATTTGGCCGGCTTTCGCTCTGTTCGTCCTTGTACTACCACCATAACAAATTCACTGCCAAATTGATTGCTTGGGCTTGGATTACACCCTCTGCATGTAACCATGCATTTATTGAAATAGGATTCAGACAACTGCAATAACGCCAAGTACAGAATACAAATAAGAAATTGAAATCCAACAATAAAACAACGGACTAATTTTATTTAATTTTTAATTCTGCAAAGATACCCAGAATCGTCCCACATTAAAAATTGAAAGTTTTATAAACAATACAACGTTTAATATATACTGGATATTTTTTATATGTTCAACTGCTCGAATGAACACCGATAGTTATTTTATTCTAGCCAATATGTATTCTTACTTATCAATCTCCGTACAGGCGCTGTTGGGTGAATTCTCGGTTTTCCAAACGCGTGGTGTCTTAATGTACGACGTTTCGTTCACCTTTTAATAATTGGGACGTGATATATTATTTTATAATTTCCTCATTTTAAAGTCAGAAGCCAGCAATTTTTTATGATAAACACTATATATATTTACAATAATTATAAAAAATAAATTTCTTACAACAAAATCCATGAGCTCTACACTAAAGGTCGTTTCTCATTGAGCAGAATAACATTTATCCTACTCGGAACTGGCAGTACCAGGAAATCGGCAAAAGGTATTTACCGTGTCGACTCAATTGCTGGAACTTGAAGCTGACCCCTATGGAATTCCGCGTTGAACCAATATGGAATTTGGAGATCCGGGCTGTATCACGGCTTCCTTCCTGTATTTAGATATCCACGTCCAGGACAATATAAAATTTATTATTTCTCTCTCTCGTCTCATCATAATATCCTCCACGTCCCTAATGTCCAAAATTCGTTTCTGCTGGAGCTTTTAATATTTTTTTTAAAAAATGCTTTATTTAGTATTCCTTTGGTGGTGGGACTCAGTATTGTCCAATTAAAATTATTGTCCTCTTTGGGAGGAGCCGTTTGCCCCCCTTACCGACTATTTTGGAGAAAACACCATCCTGGTTACCACTCGATGACACTAAATATCACGGGATGTGGAAAAACTCCCAGTCACACCGTTGTTTCTGACTTTTATTACCCCTGTCTGTAACCCTCACGTAGCTTGCCTTTCCTTCCGTACCACCAATTGATGAGATGTGTTTTATCGTTACAACCTGAATCGCCAGCATCATCCCCAGGGAAATGCAGGCCAAAGATACATTTCCTTTTAACAAACCACCCAGCTGGAAAACCAAAAATACTTTAAACCAGAAAATCGCCGGTAAAATTTTGCAAATTTTCATAATGAAGTCAACCCTACCAACGAGTTATCAGCTATAAGAATAAGACTGTTTGGTTGTAGATTCAATTGACCGAATTGACTGAAGAAGTAATACTGTCGCTGCCAGCGATGGATTGTTTATGGAAGCCATAAAAATTGTCTCATGATCATAAAAGTCTAATCATTGCTAAGCTGATGAAGGTTCCATAAACAAGTCAAATCGCCCGAAACTAAAGTGTTATAGCTAAGACAAGCTGCAGCTGTTTTAAAGGGAGTCGGATGACCAGAGCTACTGTGAATGACCACTGATTATGCCGTAAAGTTATTGAGGACGTAGTTATCTTAACGAGCTGTCGACATGGAACCGGTTTTGAGTGTCAGCATGACAGCGGGAAACAAGAAAACAGAAAGGAGTTTTGGCTTAAATGAATGAATTAGGAGTAATGAATGTTGTGTCTCTTATCACGTATTAAAGAAACTCTTCCTACTTCAAAATGTGCTAGAATAGAGTTGTGTGTAATGAATGCAATAGTTTGGGTCGTCTCTAGTCCCTCCAGATAAGTCGTCAAGACGTTTGAAGAGAGTGTCTTTACGTCCGTTGGTGAATACATTTATTATCGAAAATATGGAATAGGACTTTGTTTTGTATTCTCTTTGATCAGAATGGGTTCAATGTTTAATGAAATTCCACAGAATAGAGTATTTTTGAGCATATTAATATTTTCACAATGGTGGTCAGTTTCAGTTTTAAAAGGTACGAATCTTTGAGCTCATTACCACCTATTAATAATTCATTTTATTGACTTGCTAATGATTCACCCTTATGTACTTTAAGTCTTACCTTTTTTATTTGGTCCAGAGACGCTAATTAATACTTTTGATGAAAGAAGCCATTATTCTTTGTGTCTTCCGTTTCTCGAATATAACTAAGTGACCCTATCTAATTTCTGTTACTTTACAATTTTTTGATACCATATGTTAGTTGTTTCCTAGCGTCGTTTAATTTTCATCTTTCACGGCCTAAGTGATCAGTGAACGCGCTGTTTGTAATGGAGTATTTATGTAGATCGCTTTACAGGAAGGAGACACTAAGTATTACCAATTCACATTACAAATGTTTTGAAATGGCTTGCTGTGAAAAAATCGTCCGTGATAATGGCAGTAATTACATAATTATCAGAATTTATTTGGTATTAATTTATTATTTTTTCAATGGCTAGTTAGTGATTTTTCATCCCATAATATGTGGAAGCGGACAGAATGTTTCAACTAGGCGACGGCCTCAGTACAGGCAGATGGATTACTTTCAAGTCCCTGAAGAATCTTCACTGTTTGCGATGGCCGGGGAAACACACACACACACACGCGCAGCACTTCGGCTGGAGTGACTGGTGTCTCAATTACTGAGATCACAATCCCTTGGAAAGGCTTTTACAGGACGAGTGTGACTCTGTGACTGATGTACAACCGTCCTTTTGACACCAATAGCTTGTTGCCATTGATGTTCACTTCTCTGTCGCATGCATCAATGGATTTGCTCCGAACAGTTTTAGATTTAATCAAACTGAATGTACAAATTCCGTGTTCGAAACCGAGGCCAGATTTATCACAGCGGATTGCTGACTTTAACTATTGAAATCACAATTTTATATTTTGAAATTCCCGTTCTTCGTTGCTGTAATATATAACAAGGACAGAAATTCTGTACTCACCAAAAATAATTAACTCTTGACTTATTTAGCTTTTTATCCGGAGTATAATGCAAAAATAAGAGCGTGTTTGGTCGTACCTGTTTTGAATAATGGACTATTTTGCAGCGGTATCAATTTAAATCCAGAGAATTAAGCGTTTTGCCTCAGAATAATGTTGCTGTTCCGTAAAAGCTGTTACGGCCCGCAATACATTTCCATTAGAGCTTTGCCGGATTTACAAATGAGTCGTGTTCAGACACATTCCAGCATCTGTCACCGGTATCCGTTTTCGTTGCAGAGGAATTCTTAACGAAGTACAATGAAATTATTCCTCCGTGTTCCAACGAGCAGGCGCGCTAAATTAATTGAAGGTGTCCGCCCGAAGCACCTGCTGTAGCTGTAATAATGGTAATTCTTATTGCCAGAAAGAAAATTGGAAAAGGGAGCGCCGCTGGAGGCAATATATCATGCATGTGGGCTTCGGTTACCGCGGAAATAATTACAGCCTCCTTCTCCTCGGCAACTGCCTTATCCAGCCAGGCAGTGGCAGCTTCTGGAATTACGAGACGCGATATCAAGACAGACTTGGGAACGGGCTATAAGTAAATTAGTGTTTAAATTCTTTATGATGATGCTATTTATCCATACCACTAAATAAAATTTAAGTATCTATCTGTCTGTCCGTTTGTCTCAAATAGGTTCCGAAGCGGGTCAACGGATTTAATTGAAAATTTGAGGGTTTAAAAATATTTAACTTAAATATTCTTGCATATTTTATTTCGATACTAATACTAATATAATAAAAATATTAATTCTACGGGAAGGTTTCTTTGATTACGGGCGTCGAAGTCTCCAAAAAATTATGCGGGTTGCCTATAATCTTTTACTATGCTCATAAACGGCTTGACGAATTTCAATGATAAATTTCAGAGGTTGAAACAGGAATTTTAACTTCAATTTCCGTGTATATTTTATTTAGATATCTTGCAGAGTTCAGGAGATATTAATTTATATTTATAAATCCATTAAATTGTCGCATGAAAGGCGTCGTGAAAACCAACTGTTTCCTCGGTTGAGGAAATAGGATACGTCAAATATAATATTACAAGAAATATACAAAATTTTACAACTAAGAATTGACAATAAAGGAAAGATAAAATTCAATCTTCAATTTTCAGTCGACGGAGAAGGCAGCAGAAGACCGTGCGTAGGTTCCCGTCGAACATGAAAAAGAAAATAAGTCAGCAGTTAAATTCTAATAAAGTATAGTTGTAAAATAATAGAAGAATTTGATAGGACACCAGCAAACTGTTTTAGTCCTTCCTATCTACGAACTCTTTGAGTGAATAATACGCTCCATTCATTAACAAAGATTTACAACTCTTTATGAATGATTTTTGAACCTTTAAAGCTTTTATTTCTTCCGGGAGACTATTGTATAGATTATACCGGAATAGTGAATGCTTGTTTCAAAAAGACTTAGACTATGTTTTTCAACACGGAGCTGAGAGCGATTTCTTGTGTTAAAAGTCCCATTAGGCGTTACTATATCATCAATCCCATTTACTGTGCTATTATAAGCGTAATTTTGGCAGCTTGAGAGATTGAGAAGGAGAGAGACGGAGGACGAGCATTCTCACTCCATTTACTGTTGCAAACGTGTGAAAGTGGGACCTGTTCAAAATCAACTGCGAGTTATAGCGTTTGCCGTGAAGCTATCATAAATAAATGATACCGTACTTTTTTTAGGGCAAAATAAAAAGAGCTATTTTCGCGCGAACGAATCATGATCTATATTGAGAACAAAATTAATTTATTAATCCATTACTCTATGTAACGTTAAGTCGTTTGAATTATTACACAGGACTCATCCTACATTTAACAATAAACAGAATGTTCCTGAGTGCTCAATTTTTACGACAATCCAGCCAATTTCTATACAAATTATTTCACAGTTTTACATTAAGTTATCATGCTACGAAAAGCCTTGCATGGATGTATCCAGCCATTTGTCGTTAATTTTGTTAAGTTCTCGTCATTATCCAGTAAATTGAACAACAAATTCATTTTTTTTTCTTTCCATGGGCGTAATACCATCATGGCGAACTGTTTTAACATGTTTATCCGCAGTTGTCCAGCTCTCTCCAGGTGACACTCTGGCCAGTGCATGTGCGGGGAATCGTTTTTATAGGCCGCGCCATTTAGCTTAATGCGAGCGTAGAGATAAGCGTCGTGGTTCTCTCTGACTGTTAATTAAATCTGTCGACGCGGCCATCAGAGCAGCAGGGGAGCCACTGGTCCTTATCGTGCCGTTCTATGCACCTGCATTGCTCGTCTCCTACTCTGACCCAGATCACTCTACAAAATTAAAAAAAAAAATTCGCACCTGCAGGTAAAAACCAATAAGATTTGATAAGGTGAAAAACACATTCATCCCGCTTTGAAATGGGATAAATTTCTTACAATCAGAATTACGTAGCTCTGATTTCAATCTCTGGATTGTTAATTAATGAACTGCGCCATTACAGCTGTATGAAACAGACGCGATGCGGAGAAATTGGCAATATTTTCCCATAAATTCCAGAGTTAAAATGTCTCTTCCATCTGATAAAAACCCTGAAGTGCTTGGTTTCTTATGAAATTGTCTTCCACATTCACCGTTGGTTATTGTACGGAATAATCATTGTCGGGTGTCAGATACACAAAATGCACGACTGTAAGCTGCGCACTCCATTGTTAGATGCAGTCGAGTTGGTCTTAGTATGCTTCTTTGAATTGCTGTATGAGAGGTGATTCCCCTGATTTCTAGTATTTTTAGGTATAAGAAAGAACATTTAACAGACGTTATGCGAGTAATTAAGTTACATGGTAGTCAAACAGAGTATGTGTTTAACTGTAAACAACTTAAATAATGTGATGAAGTTGCAGTGGGGCAACACAAGACAAGCATTAAGCGTCAACCACTGCAAAATCAACTTTCGGCAAAGGGAAGCAGAGCAAAATTTATATAAACATGTCGTGCCACGGACAAAATTAAGTTTTATTGGATTTTTAAATATTTTTTTGTGATGATGTTATATTGAATAGATATTATTTACAGTGACATATTTTACATGATATGATTTTCATACGCCACAAACGGGAAAAAAAATTACCTGATTTTTTCAATACTTTAAAACCAAGCAATTTATTATTGCGGGATTTTACAATTTACGTGTGGTGTAATATTAACAAATTAAATAAAAATTTTCACTTCTAAAAAACAATGGTATTTGTCATCATGATTTGGATGGCTAAAGATAATAATTTATTGCAAAGCAGAGAAGCAATCAATATTAAAATAATTGATTTGGCAGTACGGATTATTATTGAACCATATAAATAAATATACAATACATGTTTTTTGGCAACCTCGCGGCTGTTTCATCACAAAATAGTCTGAATTGGCAGCTCATAATCTGACCTTACGTCTCGACTAGTTTAATCGTAGTTCGTGGGAGGTTACAACCAGACACTCGAACCCGCGACTGTTTATGGGCTGCACAGGAACTTTACCTAAGCCGCACATATAAACAAGGGTAACATTACACGGGCTATTACATAGTGTCACTCGTTAAATTAGCAAATGACAAAACATGTTTCTCTCCCACGCTATCACCTGTCCGGTTCATTACATGTACTTGCCTTTATAGTCGGCCAACATTTTAAAGGTCTTTCCTTAGTATTGGGGAATTAAATTTGAAATGAATCAGATCTGTGCAAAAATGTGGACCGGACACAGGATTCGAAACCCGGAACTAATAATGTTTAAGTGGATTTTGGATGCTACTTCAAATTAAATGAGCTTTAAAATTTTATTTTAACAATAAATACAGTAATTAAATTAAACATATCTCCCTGTTATTTTAAAAGGAATTATACATTTCGAAATGAATTGACTTAATGAATTGAAACAAAAAAGGTTTCAAGCGGAACGACGACGATGTTTGAATTAATGGATGTAATTACCATTGTACTTGAAATTGTTGCGAAAATGTGTGTTTTATAGATGATCCGTTTTACAGTAATATGGATGGTGTAGTATAAATTGCGTTTGGAGGACTACCCATTGGCATTTATTGGAGCAGTTGAACAAGTTCTTTAAAATACTTGTTTCTCTTTGTCCTCTTCCTTCAGGGGGTTAAATATTTTGGAGTGTTTCTGATGCTTCAGTGATTTAGTCGGACAGACGTAGTCACGTCTGAGATGGTGGAGCACTGCATTAGTAAAATCCTAATGTGGGTTTGGATCTGGAAAAATAAAAGACACAGATAGAGGGGAATAAGATGCGTAAAATGAATTCTGCCGGGAACAATGGCGACGTCCAAGGACAGAAGGGGTCGCAGGAAAGACGACAGCGATACAGTGGCCAACTGATTAGCGCCATTGTGACCGGCCACCGAATTACAGGGCCGCCGCCGAGCACGTTTAATTGAATCGGCGCCTAATTAGAGCCTGTAAGACACCTAATTGCGCCAGTAGCCGGCGGGTCGGTGATGGAGATGCAGGCTTGGAGTGCGTCGTCTAATTTGGCGCAACCTAATTCGCTCACGCACGTGGAGGCCCCTGCTGCTGTTTGTGTAAAACAGCAAACACGGCGGCGGCAGCAGCGGCAGCCTAATCAAGGCTCGATGCGTTTTCCAGCTACGACAAGTGCGTGGTTGCTTGCGTGTGTGCGTGCCTGCGTTCGAACTAATATGTACCTTGCTCAGCTGGGCGAACTGCGATGAGCAAACACGGGCAACATGGCCAACACAATTCCCTGGCCGTGCAACACTTAACGGAATGCGTGTCGAAACATTAGCTTTAGTGCTTTTACGTCGCCGAGTTTGCAGAAGGCGGAGGCTCAAGTTACGCACCTCCGAGACTCCGCACAAAGCCAGCATGGAGCCTCGCGTTGCGGCATCTGTAACAGCCACAAGCCTAATCTTATTAACACACATACATATATTGCTATTTCAATCACTTTGACCATAACTAGCGGTTTGTGAAATATTCACTCTTTCCTCCTCTTCCCAAAATAATTCAGAGTAACTTTATCTCTTAGTTGCTGAAGATTTCTATTGACTAGGTCATTAATATTTCTTCGATTTACATTATTTTAATATATCAATTTCTAACGTTTTACCTGTTAGCTCCGCCATCATGACGCATGAACAATTCTCATACCACAGTCAAGATTGAAAGCAGAGAACTATTTTTATTCAACAAATCACATTCCATGAACGTATTATTCACTTTACAAATATTTCTTTAATTGATTTTGAAAATGGGAAACACTTATTTCAAGACTCACTTGGAAACTATACAGATGATGTTTCACGTCGTTTATTAATATTAATATTGCTCGCATACAAAATTCATCCATAAATACATTAGACTTACGGTTAATTATCTCCGAGCTTAAATTATACCTACGCATAATTCTCCTCCTGCTGTTAAACTTAGATATAGAACAGGCGATGATTTGATATGAGGAGGGTCAGAAGAAGACTTGGAAGCCATAATAAATAGTATGAACGTGGTCCTAGAGGAAGAGTAAAAAATAATAGAGGAGTTGATGAGTGTAGTATGGAATAAACAAGGTTGTTAGATTGGGAATATTTTGAAGAAGGAATTCTGCTACTTGGACAGCAGAATATCTAGAGATGGTAGAATTATAGTAGACATAAAGAGTAGGATAGCACAGGCCAGGGAAGGATTTCGCAAAAAATGAGGAATTTCCTTACAGGAAATATAAGTGTGAATATTTGTAAATCGTTGCTAAAACTGTTCATGTGAAGCTTGGTGTTATATGGGTGCGAAACGTGAACGGTAGGAGTTGCAGAAAGGAAAAGAATAGAAGCTTTCGTAATGTGGTGCTATAGAAGAATGCAAAAAATCTGAAGGGTGGATATGATAACGGACAAGAAAATTTATGAACAGAATAGGGGAAGAGAGAACAATTTGGAGGTCTTTGACTAAGAGAAGGGATAGATTAATATAAAGATCTTGTAAAATTACCATTAGAGGGAAGTGTGTGGGGTAAGAACAGAAGAGGGATGTCAAGGATGGAACACGCTAAGCGGATTAATTAGGCTGTGGTAGGAATGTAGAAATGAAAGGGCTGGCGCAGAATAAGGCAGTCTAGAACTGATTACCACAACAATCTTTTTTTACGACGGTTTACTGACTGAGATATAAAATATTTTTTATTTTCTCCTTCTTACTGATGTCGGACACGATTGTGCTTTATTTTTTAGTAACCAAAATTCACCTTCATTATGGATGGAGTTTTCACACAACTGTACTACTTCAGTGTTCACTACTCTCCTTCATCTAGTCGTAGATTTTCGAGAGGCTGTTTCATATTTGAAGAGAAGTTTTGGATCAATTTATGGGTCAGTTACTTGACATTCCATTAGTGATTGGAAATGGCCACAACTAGATGTTGGAAATAATCAAAATCAAACAGTAGAAAAGTTATTGAATACACATATTTCAGTAGTGAAGGAATTGACGTTCCTATTTGCAGTTATGAAAGTTAGGGTTTAAAGGAAAGTAAGGAATTTTTTTTAATAATGTATCATAAATTTCACAATTTTTTAAAAAACAAGTCATTGAATCAATGGAGTACATTTCCTTTCGCTTTTGATCAACTTCAAATCATTTTTGTTGGAGGAAGGTGCCTGTCAGTATTCACATTTGAGACTTCTCTTTCTTTAGAAATGCACTCGTTTTGATTATCAACAAGTCTTATTTGCAGAAGTAGTTTAACCAATATCATAGTTTACGTAATATGGAGTGATTTGCTTCTATCACCTATCGTTCTACGAATATCTTATTGTGATGATAGCCTGTCGATTAATATTTTTCCATGTCATCGTATCACCACTGAATCCAGAACACAAAAGATAATCAGCAGTTGGCACCTTTAGTTGTAGACGTAAGAAATATTTTCAGATATTTTCAGTTTCACGAATATATAATTCCCTTTAGACTTCACACAGGCTTACAATAACATTAATGTTGACCAGCTCTTTTGCTGTAATGTTGGCAGTGGTCGCTTTCCAATGGCTCCACGTTACACCCTGCAAAGTTCCGACTGTTGTTCGGTGACCGTAAAACAGCAATCAACGTGCAAATATGAAAAAAGAAAAAATATCATCGGAAGCAAGCATCTACGATCACTCCATGTGTAACATGATTTCTTTTTAAAAGCGCGGAATTTTTGCGCTGCCGCTGCGAAACATCGATAATTTGTCACGTCTGTTGCCGCGCGTTCTGCAACCTCTCGCGTTGCATATAACTTAAATGACTACTCTTTTATCTTTCATTTATATAAACAAAACAAAAAAATCGTGCGCCGCGTCGGACCTCTGTTTCCAAGCCCGAAAAGAGAACGCACTCGCTAATGGCATCGAGATCTAATTTTCGCCAGAAACAATTTATTTCCTGGCGGGCGCCTCCATTCCCAGCACGTAAATGCGGGTGGCTAAACCAATAGAACACGATTGCGCACGACTCCCAACCCCCAACTCCAAAATTCCCCTCTCCGTTTCCCAACCCCCGCGACACGTTTGCGCACCTCTCCTGCGCACTCGAATCTGCATAATTAACATGTTTCCTTTTTTTACCACCAACGCGTTTATAGTTGCAAGAGCGAAACGTAGTGCGAAATTTCTGCTAACGTAACAGATTTAATTTATTTCTCTCACATACTGCCTCTCTCTGAGCAAGTTGGATAATTTTGAAATGTAGTATTTTTTTGAGCAAACATAGACGTTATTTCCAACCGCAGTTATAAGTTTTTACAGTAAACCAAACATTGCGAATTAGTTTGCTAGTTTATCTGTGCTGATTTGAAACTAGTGGAATTTGGTGTAAATACTGCCCACGAAATAATTGTTGCTATCCATTTTATTAAGGAAGCAGAAAAAATTGTTCTTATCCGAGAATACTTGAAATTCTGCACGCTTAGGAAACACTGCAAAATATTCACAATTATTTCTACAAATTTTCTACAGAATGTATAAATTGTGGTCCTGGATTTTCCACCATTACTCCGTGGACGAACGTACGTGGCGATGTCTTCTTGCTTTCATTTAACGACTATTATTCTCTTCGCCATTCATGTGGCTCTTTTCCTTTCACTTGTTTTGTGGGTAACAGGCAACTCCTCTTTAATAGTATAGGAAGCGAATTTGAAAAGGGAGGCGCGAAATGTCACTTTTTTTGGTTGACAGGCTACATGAGGGAAGTCTTGAAATAGACAACTCCTCTTTAATAGCATAGGAATCACCATCATATAACCTGTTAACCAAACACTGAGTTCTGAAATATTTAAGCCTGTATTTTCTAATTTGCCGTTAGACACTTCTTATTTCGTAATCTTATATTATATTCCCTACGTTAGTCTTCTGCATAACACGTATTATCCCAAAATTCTTTGTAAAATGCTGCCATCCAAAGTAGAAAGGCACTAAGTAAAAATTTTCGAATTTTGAAAATATTTCACGGATAAATGTATTATGATTAATTTATACAGAGAAAATTATATTTATTGGTACGGATGAATCCATTTTTAAAAAGATAAAGTGTTTATGTAAATGTCGAAGCTCAATAAAAATTACCCCTTGATTTCTCAAAAGCATTATTTTGGACTTACTGTCTTTTGTCCTTTGGGAAAATTTTAGTGAGGTTTTTTAATTGTTTGTGATATGGGGAAGAATAAGGTTAACAATGATGAAGTTAAAGCGCGTGAAATAATATCATCAAATGTGAGGGGAAGGAGGGATTTTATTAAGTAGCGCATAATTCTGTTCGGAGGTGTTTATGTAATATGAGGGTTATTTGCAAAAGATTAATATCAGTTTCATTATTTTATTTACAAATGTTTAATTCATCAAAACTTCTTTAATAGTAACATGTATTAGCTTATTAAAATTATATTATATATTTTTTATGGCTAGTGGTAATTGGAATTCCCTTTCTGTGCACATCCGCCCTTGCCGAGGATCTGGGACTACGAGTGTCGTCTCTAATCTCCAGATGATATCTCGCCGTCGACTCGCCACGTAATCTTCCACTCGCACGTAGTTTCCACGTAGACAACTTTTCAGAAAGAAAATATTCCTCACATTCTATTTGGCCGATGTGCTCGGTCCAATCTGTGGTGGGTGAAACGTGCCAAACTCCCTAATTTTGAGATCTGTGAACACTATGGTGAGGCGAGGGTGAAATAAATACGTAACTACTTAAGGAAAACGGTTAGGGCATTTAATCAGATTACTTAAGTTAGGGAAAATATATACGTAGGAAGATGAATTTAAAAAAATTAAGGCTAGTCCCCGAAACAATCGGAACACTGGATCTGAGGTTGTATCTTGATCCCAACCCGCTCTTTTGGGGCGTCAAGGATTGCGAATCCTAGACGTTCCACCGTGTGTCTATTGGCGTATTCACGCTGTTTCTCTGAGTATCTCAGTCTCTCCCGTTTGGATCACCGTCCTTCACGACTGCTCCAATCAAAATGTTTGTCTTCGCAGAATAATTACAGTCAATCAACTTCCTTGGGCTGCGAAATACCATCACACGATGTCCAGACATTTTGTTCCCACGGGTGTACAATTCAGGTGAAGTTCGTGTTTAAATTCCCTTTCGTATCGCAGCGACATGTTAGGCGCCAGTCACAATCACATTACAAGTCCTCGAACATTGCTAATACTTCCAAAAACATTTAATGGAATGCCATATATATATATTTAAATATTTATTTAACTATCGCGCTACAACTTGACCGTCAATGCCTGGAATATATTTTACAGTCGGGTTACGTTGCTTTTGTCTGTTTCCAGAAATCAGTCACCCGTCTCATCGCTGTCAGAAAACCCACGCAAAAACTAGGGAAATTCCGTACCCAAAAAGAATAAAGTATATCATGAAACGTTATCACTTATTGCATTTTCTATTTAACGCGATTCAAGTCAATAACTTAATTAAGAAAACGAAATTTGGGACAAGTGAGCGGTAAGGAGAAAAAAAGTTAGTCACTGGAATTGACAGAAGAATATGGATTCAATATTTCGAACACTGTAGAAAAATCTCTGAGTTACGGGAGATTTACTGTAATCTTGAAATTCTGAATCAACGAGGTACTACTACTACGAGCAGCGTAAAATATATACTTTTAATGTTCCCAGGAGTTTACGGACTGTGTTTGGGTTTCTTTCCTGAAGTCGCTCTAATCTTGAGACGAAATTGAAATTTTGATGACCAGCGCTGAGCGACGTAACACGGCGATCGTTTCTCGTCCTCCACATGAGGTCGTCGTCTTTGAAGCACAGCTACCGTCGCCTCACTCGCCTTGGAGCCCATTACGGGAACTTTTTAACGGCGCCGTAAAAAACTTTCAATACATCGGCATAATAGTTAAACGGTGTTCTCTCCCTTAATCACGCTGGGTGAAGGGGCCCGGGGCTGTAATGGTTCCCAGCCGAGGTGAGTGCTGGGCGGCACAAAGGAACTCACGTGTCCCCATTCCGGGCAACACTTCCGAAAGTTTTCTACGCGCCTTCCTCAACAGACCGATCCGCAGCATGGGTCGAGAGAATCTACGGGCGTTCTCAAATGGTGACCGGATGGAATCACAGGTGATCATTTCACTAACTGCATACACCTTGATTCTAAATACACAAAGTCCCATTTCTTCACTTGTGCAACACGTTAGATTTGCTTGAACTGAAAATTTAAAAAAGTATTTTGGCAGTTTCAATAAAACTGTAACATAAATATAAGGGTACAAACCAAAATATAAATAAAATATCTTGAAATGTTTCCTCCATGCTCCAAATTCTAACTATTGTCACTATATAGGACAATTGAGACCAACCTTCTTCCGAAATAGGACCTTTTACGGACGATGGGTGTCATCCGTCCCTAATTCAAGAATGATTTTCTTCCGTCGAGTCGGAAACTTAGTGCGGATAATTAGAAACATCCACTGCATGCAATTAATGTAAAACACATTTACAGTGGCATTTGTCTACAACCGGGCAGCTAAAAATTTTCCTACTGACTGCAATTGTGCAAATACCAGCCAATGGATGCTATTTAAAATTAAAACCGATTGGCTGTTGGTAAAAGGAGGAGGAAAATTCTCGGTCAAACGAGATAACACGGAGACAAGTTTTGAGGCAAAGAGATAAATGAATTGTGGGTCGCTGGCTATAGATGCGTGGAGCTCCTGAGTCCTTAGTAGGTATGTATATTTCCACTATTTTGGTCGAAGATGTCATCCATGCAGCCAGGACAACGAGAATCGACTTCAAGCGCCTCCAAAATTTTTAACCCGAAGCAGACCAAAGCAAAACGCCACCAGAGAATGCAGCTGCAGTCTCCTACGGTATCGTTAATATTTACCTTAGAAAACGTTGCTTATTTTTGTTGACGCCACAGGTTACCTGATTATTGAAGAGTCTTAATATAAAATAATGAATGCTGATATTTTCATTTTATTTAATTCAATTGAATATTAATTTTATTTTCACTTTCGAACTATTCAAAAATTTATCCCTCATTATTAATAAAAATAAACCATTTTAGTATCCATATTTTTCCAGTAATCCTCACAGAAATGCCGCGTTACCGATTAAGATTTATTTTGAAAATATTAAGTTAATTTTTGCATTTAAATCGTACTATCCTACGCGAAGAATAATAATTCTGTTCAGAATTTTACATATGGGTAATCTACATTTAACTTTTGATGTACAAATTTATACAGTGCAAGATACTTTAATGTGTTTACAGTTATTGTAATCGATTCAATGGCTTAAACGTGACCGTCGGCAGTTTGGTTTCCTCTCTCCCAAATACGCGACTAGGCCGTAATTGTGGCTACAGAAGACGACTGGCTACACAAGTGGTACAAATCTACCGTGCCTGCTGACTCACGGATGAAAACGTCTCATTCCTTATTCAGGAAACTGTGCGCTCGCATTCTGAATACATTACCGAGCTTCGGGAAGGACAGCAGCGCCAGCTCCAAAGGAGGACGCGGCCTCCTGGGCGAAACCCTTACTTGCAAACTTGCTCTATTCGTCCCCGCAGAAACCACACACAGGAGAGGAATCCGCAGATACAACATCCGTCTCAGCGAAATTAATGAGAACAACTCACATCAATAAAACGGGGTACGTTTCTGGAGAAAAAAAAATCCCGCGGACCATATATCGCCTGTATAACCTAATTTTCTGATAGTGTACTATTTATATCCACAATTTGAAGTTAACGGTTCTGATTTAATGCAATAAAGTATAATGTAAATCAGATATAAAACCAGATTGTTAAATGTTCTTAAAATTTGTTTTTAAGTCATACAAATATTACAAACCAATAATGCGCATATCTCGGACTATGACTTGAGAAAGAAACAATTATTTTAAGCTCTCACTAAAGTATGAAATCGTACCATTGGCTTTCTACTTGTCTTAAAACATATACTTTTAATCGGCAATACAATATTTAATTACAATATAATTAGTTACAATATCGGACTGTTCGGAAATCAATATAGTCATATAATACAGTACAGTAACTTATATGAATATACTGTATTGAAAAATGTATTCATACATATTTTTAAAATACGTTTAATATAACATAATCGATTACGTGACACAAGAAAAGGAAAAGTGGAGTTATTTAGCGTCATGCTGCAGAAATAATTCCCCCCAAATCCGTCAACCAGCCCAACCTTCGAACAGTCACTAACAAACTTATTCTACTTTACGCACAAATAAAGCATATTTATGTTAATAACATCTACTCCAATTTTCTTTCATACTAATGAAGTTTCATTATTCCATTTAGGACGTTACAATATTTTGGTCTGAATATATTTTTATATTCCTTTCGGCTACAATTCGATCTAGGTGAACGTGTCGCTCAATAAATTCATTGGTTGTATGAAAATAAGATATTATTACGATAGCGAAAGCAAAACTTTCACTTGCGCCATTGCAAATAAAATTACAAAGAGCGTGCAAATTATATAGTTGGAAATATGAAAACAGAACTGTGCGACCGGCATTAGAACACTTATTTGTCGATTCTGTTGCATGAGTAAATCTCTCATTAGCTCTGTTATATGGTAATTGCCATTGCAATTATGCAAACGGCTGTGCTCCAAGTCATCGATTGGTAATTTATCGCAATTATTTCTGTTGCCTCGCTAACGACGCCACTTGGAGGGAAATTTATCGGGATGCTGGAGGGGAGATCTGCCGTTCGTAATTAGTGAATTGCCGCATCTTAGTTTCGTGGAAATGTTTACGATGCAAGTTGAAAAAAAGTTTTTTTCTGGTTTGGCGGATTTTGGTACTAAGTGATACGCAAATTCATTTTGTATTCAAAATCATTTTGGTATAACTAGTTAGGGGATCGTTTTAATATGCACGCATGAATTGATGAAAGTTGACTGTTTCACAACGATAATTATTTATTTCAATCAGGAGGAACATCTATTTGTGTAGTAAATAATTATTAACAGACAAGCCTGCAAGGAAAACAGAATTTTCAAATAAAATTAACGTTCGCAAAACTATTAATACAGTTAAAACGTATTTATCTTTACATGTAAAATTCTGGTGTGCGTGTGATCTTAATTCTTCTTCTTCTTAATGCCTTGACTGATTTTGATGAGTATTTATGTTGAATTTATGCAGTCACCTAGATGGTAGGAGCCGCTGTTAACGAGATACAAAATTCTATTTTAATTTTCAAGTCCAAATTATATATATGTATATATTGTTTCTCACATAAAAAACATTGAATCCCAAATTTTCAGCCTGACTGAATAATCTGTGGACCTTACCTCCGCATCAATACATGCACAAGTTTATTGCGTCGTAGCTTTGCATTGTTTTGACACTTCAATTTGGGATCTCTGAATTCTGACATATTCCGTGTTTTGTAATTGCGTGTATACTGATAATCTGACATTGAATAAATGAAGCGGGGAAGTGTTTGAATTACGATTTAAATACATGTTGAACAGGCGATATTCCATCTAACCTTTTCAATTGTTTATTTTTGTGATTTAGATGATAGGGGTGTGAAAAAATGGGAGAGTATGGGATGGTATAATCACGAGTTAATCAAAAGATTAATGTCGAATTAAATACTGCACCGGACTATTACCATGCACCCAAATAGTTTGAAACATATTTTTTAAGTTACTTGAAACTATTGAATATTTTGAGCGATAAATTAATTTTAATATTTTGCTTCTAAAAATAGCACAAAGCTAATTCCCTATCACTGTAGCTTTTTACATTATTACCTTTATTTTTCACACACAATCAATTATATTTTGCTGAAAAGTATAGTAGTACTTATTGATATTCATTTAATAATATTTGAGACCTATGATCGTTACCTATCAATTTTATTAATTTCAGGAAGTTGAAAAGTGATAATGGCAAAAGCTGAAATGGGGGAAAAAATGACGAGGGTATTTGTTGGGTAGCATCCTCAGATGGAACTGTGAGACTTCATCATACGACGAATACATAATATATCGTTGAGGCCCGGGAAAGAGGAACTAGTTATGACAATTTCAAGAAAAGATTAAAATGTTGGATTAAAAAATATAAGAATTTTCTCCTTTGGCACAGCCCAATATTCGCGATTGTAAATGGCTCCTGTAATGGATTTTTCCCGGTTGATTACCGGAGTTGGCAAACGTACAATGAGCTGGACGTATTAGGGGATTCCAACCTGTTAAGAACCCTACATAAATAACGCAGGTTATTTTTTTTCTTGTATGTGTCTTGTTAGGTTATGATTTGTAAGGGTTGCGTTGGCATGACACTGGATGTCCACCACAATAATAGGCCATTGAAATGGGACGTTGGTTGGGGAGAGACCGGATGTGCGCCGCGCTTCTCGCCCCATTGTTAATGTGCACGCAGGTTGAAGCCACAAAAGTTATCTTTACCGCCTGGTGGCTCATGAACAATGTAAATTAATAAGAACATTTTAGCGCGAAAAATTACTTCTGCAATGGACATTCACGGACGGATACCATTATTTACACCGTTGAATATTACAAAACCTTGTTAAAGGCACCGAAGCGATCATTTTTTTTCCCCGTCGAGGATCTTGTTTTTCATAGTAATAGATTTTCGCCTAAACGTAACATAGTTGTTAAATCCTTCTTCATATTGAAGACCAGTAAACATTTATTTATCAATAAACTTACTAAACGAAAATTCAAAATACAGAATATAGAAACTTGAACTTACCTAGGACTGCACGTCACTTTAATTTCTATCATTTTAACGACGTCAAGAATTGTAATTTTAATTTTCAGAATAGGAACTGTACTAAATTTTCCACGTACAATAATCTTCGACATATTGCATAAGGAATTCCGACTCTAGTTTGAAATGAATAAAGGGATATGTATTACTTTATAATGAAATAATTGTTATAAAACTGAAATTGCATTTACTCTATATTAAACAAATTGTCATATATACTACAATTTGATCAATTTAAAGTTATAAGCCGGTAGTTTTTTTACAATGTTTACAATAATTATACAAAATAAATTTCTTACAACCAAATCCAAGAGTTCTACACTGAGAGCAGAATACTTAACACTAATCCTACTCGAAACTGGCAGTACCAGGAAATCTTTAAAAAGTTACAAACAATGGTATTTACCGTCTCAGCTTGCCTGGAATTTCCAGCTGCCGCTTCCTCATTGCTCCGGACTGGATCAAGCCTTACTGCCGTTGGTAATGTCCGTGGTCAGAAAATTTCCAATCTTTAACTGTCCAATCTTGACCTCCGATCGTAACCTCCCCGTCTTTAATCATCAAACCATCATCTCCCTAATGTTCAAACCATAATCCATAATTTCTGCTGGAGATTTTAATAATTTTTTCCCACTGCCTTATTTTATGTTCCGTCGGTGGCGGGGTTCGCAATAGTTCAATCTAAATTATTGTTTGTCTTCTCTGGGAGGAATCGTTTGTCCCCCTCAACGAAAGTTTCAGTGCACGTGGGATAAACCCCCATAGCGTCGTTGTGTCTGTCTTTATTACCCCTGTCTGTAATCCTCTCCTAGCTTGCCTTTGATTCCGTGCCGCCAAGTTCCGGCTGAGGTTCTAGCTTTCTTACTTTACTTCGAAATTATTTTTGTCTTATTTTTCTTGCTGTTTACATTAACTTGACTTTAAATAGTTAAATAAAATAACCTTACCGTAGTATTGGAACTAAACTGCTTGGTCATCCAGTGGCAATAAGGGTGATAACTATTTGGATATAACGGCGGACATATTATTGTAGTCGACTCCCCGTCTTCACAAATCGTCCATACTGGAACAGTAGGTCTTGTTTTCTATTTGCGTACGAGGGGAATCTATTTACAAGACTAGACTCTGCGGGTTAAAGACAATGGATTCCATTATTATTCAAAAGTGACTTACATTTGCAAACATATCAAGCGAAAAGTTCTGTTTCAATAATTTAATCGGTATGTTTATACAGTTTTTCTTCAAAGCCCTTTTCATGCGAATAAATGGTTTTTTCCCACTTTAGATACAATAGTTTGTCGCTTTGATATTTTCTCCATGTATGGAACCGTGAATGTGTTGCGTTGGAGCCCCCATTGACCTCTGCGTTTTGTCTGTCCGGTGACTATTTCGTCTTCGTCATTGCCGGTAATGGCCAATTAAAAACCGTGCTTGCGTGTCCCTATCTTACCCATTACTTTTCCTTCACGTATCTCATCTTCGGCGAGCATACTCTTCTTGATTTCCCAGAGTCATGGCGATGACGGTGGCTTCATATCCATATGTAACGAGTACGAGCTGAGATCACGCCCACGAGTTACTTTCCATTACTGCCGTTGCACTGTTGCCTTCTATTTGATGCTTCATAATATGAAGCCACTGATATACTTTTTCAAATTACATTTAATTATTCTCAAAAAATTATGCTCACTAAAGTTGTTGAAAAGACATTTTCATCTTAATTAAAATCGTGCTTTTCGTCATTGCTTGACACTTGTTGACTTATTGTTACTCAACTTGTCATACGATTTTACGAATTTACCAATCATCACTTGTGGGATATTATCACGTTTATATGACACGTTTTCGAACTCGAAAATATGTAAGAAGAATCTCTAAGGCGTTTGTTAAAAGCGTTATAAGATCGCGGGGGACGTGAGATGGAGGTGCTTCAAGGCTATGAAGTGAATTTAAATGTACCGTCATTCAAAGTTTACAATGTAAATAGATTTTTCAATCAATTATATATAATTATTCGCATAATTGTGTCGTTCGATATATGTGCAGAAGCTACATTTAAGCCTGAACAAAATATTGTCAACGCTGGGATATTTAAAACAAGCCACCGTGCCAACGGTGTGACGAACGTTCGTGCTTCTCTTTGCTACAAAAAATCAATGTAATTTATATTGTTTGTTCCGATGAAACTGACGGCGCCATCTGCTTGGCGACCTATTTTAAACCACCGGTGGAATTAACAGGGTCGGTCCAGAGGCCACTCGACCACGTTGCGTGCTCTAATGAGCCGCTATTTGGCCAACATGTTTTGTGGCCGACTATCCGCTTTCCGGAACCGAAACAAATATCAGCACTGTTCCTACCAAAAGACGCCGTGAAACAATTCTCCCTTACACGTTGCTCTTTCTATGTCAGTATCAGTCAATTCTGTCTAGTAAAAAATAGCGTAGCTCTAAAAGGTTGACGTCTCTTCAGTTAATTGTCAGATAGTGAGGATCTCCATTTTACGTAAACTTTACTGTAATGTATGAGGCTTGACAAAGGGATCTGTCACACAGAGATCCCGACTACGACCATTGACATTAAACTTTAATATTAGAAAGACTATATCTATGATTGAGATTCGTGACCCATTGCTCGTCAAAAGAACCATATATCTCAATCATCATTAAATAATTTCTGTGTATAGTTTCGAACATTCCTTTCATCGTTGTTGAAATAGGCTAACAAGGACTTTGTAATTTCTGAATCAAATCGTAATTTTGTTTAATTTAATTTGTCCAATCCTTTCATTATGTAACTAACTTTACCTTATGAGCATATATCTGGTATTCTGATGCCTACAAAAGTTTTTGATACATTTACTATTAAAATAAGAACTGTTGTGTAATAAAGAAGCTAAATGAACAGTTATTAGCTAGAACTTAAATTTATTTTTCTGTAATTTTTTGAAAGGTATTTTCTTGGATTTATTGTCTGCAAATACCAAAGATCTTACTCACTCTTGTAAATATTTAATTAAGAACTCCATAAACTTAGTTTAACATACATAGGCTTTTTAAAAAGGTGTAAATTTTGCATTAATTTTTTCTAAACATTACCAACGTTAATGATAAAAATTTCTCATATTTTTTGTATTACCTGATACATCAACTTCAAATGGCATTTTCTTTATAAATACCGGCGACAAAATCATGGAAATTTGTCAACGTGAAATAAATAAGGATAACACTCAACGTCAACTGGTGTGAGTTTTGTGTTTGGTAATTCAAAAAAATTGTAATTTACTTTGTAGATGAAAACGGTAATTGCCAAAAGCTTCTTCCGAATAAAGTTTGGAAATCAAAATTGAAACACAGTATTGGTTTATTGAAGTGACTGATAAAAATATTGGAAAAAATTGTAATCATAGAAAATTAATTATCGGTCTTTTCACAAAAATTTTAATAAATTCCTTGAAGAAATTGTAGTAATAAAATTAATTTCTGACTTATTGGGCGTCATTCTATTTATTTTAACTTAAAGTAGGTAATTATGTTGATTTATTTTGTCTTGTTATTTTTCTGATAACGGTTTAACTGATCATATTTATTGTTATGTTGAAAAAGCTGTGTTATTGCGTTAAAAACTTCTCTTCAGCTTTGGTCCAGTTTTAATTTGTTCAAAAGTGAGTCTTAATTACACCTCTACGATTATATCATTTATTAATGTTTTGTTACGGTGGCAATTTTGCCGACATCTGCTGGGCGTGAGCCTATTTCAGGATTTTACTCAGTCGTCATGACGAGGTACGTCAGCAACATCGCAGATTTTATCCTTGGCCAGGTTCATACTTACGTCATTCTTAGAAGTGACCCACCCACACTTGTCGGACAATGCTACCAATCAATGAACTTAATAGAAAGGAAAATGCTACCAAAGTACACACAAGTACGAAAGGTTATACGTATATTATTAGGTATAAAATTTATATGGTACACGCACGAAATTTTTTTAATTATTAGTAGTGACTGTAACATAATTAAGGTGAAACTTTAATTCAAAACGTTACACGATGCTCTACATTCTACTAACTTCAAATATTTTCTCTTGTACTTCGTTTTTTTATTTTTCTTTCTTTACGGAATTTACGGCAGCAACACGAATATAGTTATTTTATAGTTTCTAAACATTCTGTTACGCTTTAGTCATGTACAAGCCAACTCCGTAGTTATCCACCTACTTCATTGGCATTGTTTCGTTTCTTTCTCATGCAGATAACCGGACGGATAAAAACGTTTAGTGTCGCACGAATAAATTGTGCCCTAGAAAAAAAAAATTAATTTCTAATGTGAAACGGTTTCGTGTTCGCCAAAATTGGTCGGATGTAGAAGTCGGTTACGTGGGAAATATTCTGTAACTGTCACGTAATCTAATTCCCCAGACTCTGGACTCGTGCTTTATAACTGATTCATTACATTTTTGTAAAAGACGCATATGCGTTTTTCATGACTAGACGGTTATGAAATATGGAGTGATCGCTAACAGGAATTCAATCACGTTGGTATTTAAATATTTATCCTAACGATTCTGAGAAACCCTGCTAGTAAACAGTAATTATTAGACACTTTAATCCTTGCATGTAGATAATCTCACTAAAATGTTAATTAAACAAGTAGAAATGTTGAGGCGCGGCTTTCGCGAGATGTCGCAGAGATCGCGGTTAATTAACACGAAGAAATGAAGCTGAGATTTTGCAAGCGGCGTCTGTAAGGCCTGCTTTTTGCCCTCCCTTCTCGGTTCCTCACCACAGAAGCTCCTTACGTCGGGCAAACTTCCTCCTTAGTGGGCTTATTTCTCTGCAAGAACACTAAGACTAGCCTTCCCCCACGGGCTACTCACAAAGGGCTATTTGTCACTGCACAAACTAAACTGTAACAGGCCTCTCAACACACAAACCGCCTTTCTTTGCTCGTATTATCTAGAAACCGACAAAGCGGAATGTCCAGTGTCACTCTTGCTGACCTCATTTCCATTGATATGATGTTACAGGTCTATTTAGTTTGTTTGGCCTCTAAACTTCACTACATTATATATTACTTTGGTCGCGTACCACCGTGGATTTTCCATACCGTAAGCAGTTAATATTTTTCAAGTATCGTGGTGATCATCACTAAGTTTCAAATATAATTCTCGGGTTCCAACCCGGGTAAAAGTTTGTACACACAACGTTTCGACGGCAAGCTCCGCCATCGGAACTTGCCGTCGAAACGTTGTGTGTACAAACTTTTACCCGGGTTGAAGCCCGAGAATTATATTTGAATCATATTCACCGGGAAAGCCTTCGCTCCTTAATCACTAAGT
Organism: Eucriotettix oculatus; assembly: GCA_034510155.1. Taxonomy (NCBI): domain Eukaryota; kingdom Metazoa; phylum Arthropoda; class Insecta; order Orthoptera; family Tetrigidae; genus Eucriotettix; species Eucriotettix oculatus. The sequence goes on from CM067382.1 coordinate 37,665,595, forward strand.
TTCCTCCAAAATATTAACATAATACGACAAGACACGGTTCAAAGATGAATAATCTATGCGCACTTTGCATTTGCATATCCCGGCAACTCATTATTGTGTAATGTAACTATTGAGTCACCAAAATTCACACAGATATTTTTCATAGTTTTATGAGGTTTAAAAAAATGTCAACAACGTTTCTGAAATGAGCAGAAGCCTGTTCCGCAAAATTCCTCTTCTAGAGTTTTTTATGGGTTAACAGGCTACATGAGGGTGATCCTGAAACAGGCAACTCCCCTTTAATAGCATAGGAAGGGAATTGAAAAGGGGGGATGCGGAAGGTAGAGCAAGGTAGCCAAGGGTTAACTAGGGCCCCCGGGCTATGGTTTAAGGATCCTACCCGGTGTTTAACCTAAAGAGATGCAGGGAAAACCCTAGAAAACCTGCATCAGTTAAGCAGTACAGTATTTTAATAAACGGCAAAACCAGATTTGACTGTAGAAAGTTTAAGTAATGCACAAATAACAGTAATATTAATGATACTTATATATTAAATTATAAAAGACTGTGTTCTATATCATTTTGCTTTGATCAATTCTCAAATTTTTGTATATAATAATTTTCTTAACTTTTTGATTTGTTTGACTAGAGGGCGTTGTGTAGTGATGTTTTGAAGTAGTTTGCCTGTAGAAAATTACTGTATTACAATGAGCTGGTATATATAAGACAAAAATAAGCATTAATTAATTATGCATATTTAAAGACACTAGTCATTAAACTATTTGTTTAAGGTTTTATACTAGCGTATGATCTGTAGGGTTTGCTTTTACACTAACATTTATGTTGATTCTTCCTGAATATGGACCATATTTACTTATTTATTATCAGAATAGAATTTTGTGCAATATGAAAATATATACATAACTACAAGAAATGGTCAAAAGTGAAAAATTGAAGGATTTAAATTCAAAGTAAGACGTTTGGACTTTTGGGACCTCTTCAGCTTTTTAAACATACTCTTATGGGAAATTTACGTAACACGAGAACGAGAAACATCATATTTAGGTTTAATTTCCTTCATTTGGAATCGATAACAAACGATCACTTTACTTATGTGGACTTACAGTAAAGTTTAAAGACAATACTAAAAATTGAGTCCACCGCTACAAGCCATCGCAATATCACGAATTTCCTGAAGAATTTATCTTACAGGCCATATTCGAGTTTACAGATCCACACTTAAGGAAAACTGTTTCTTAATTCACAAAGCAAGCTTTAGAAATTTTAATATTTTCGTTGACCAGGAAAAATGAAATCGGCAGATAAGTGCCTTCAAATTAAGACAAGTAGTAACGTCTTTCTAAACATCTTACCTGAACCGTGTTATTTTCATATCTATAACGGTTATTTTCCAGCCTATCTGTCTTTATGAATGCTAATTTACACTTAGCTCGCCACGGCTTTGTTCCGTTTTATTTTTCTGACCGTAGTTCGCAGTTTTTTTCTTATAATAACCATTTTCATATCTTGAAAAAGTCTTGAAGTTTAATGGAATAGCGTACCCAATAAAAATATTATTTCAAGTTTCTAACAATTTTTGCAATAATGTACATTATCCAATACCTTATGTTAGAATTTGGGATGAAATATCTGAAAATAGAATGTAACAGATAACTGTTACTAAAGATGTTGGAAAGGTCATTTTTCCAATATTATATAATTTTATTAATAGAGATTTCATTATCATTTGACTATAACCTTTAATGGATGATAATAAATTAAAAAGCGCAGGTGTGATACGTTTTTTAGATAGAAAAGATTTAGATTTTCTTGTGTAGCTCAATCACAGATTTTTTTTTAAATGAATCTCCTTTCTATCCATCTATGAACGTGCACAACTACACCAACAAAATCCGCCGTTAGTAATATTTTATTGTAAGAGCGGTGTTGCTGTGCATCTCATTTCCTCTCACGGGGAAGTGAGACGAGTTTGTTGCTTTGTGGATGTGCATTAATCTAAACCGCAGAGTGTAGTAGTTTTGAGGAGTGGAAAGGTCGGAAACAACCCGCATCTTCTGCGGAAGTATCCGTGAGGTTTCACGTTACCCCGTTATACGGGCACGGAAATGCAAATTTGTAACGACGCCTCCCTCTAGAGGCCGATGCTTCCCTTTTCTTATAGATGCTTGTAACCAAAACAATTCAATTTTTCTACAATAAAAAAAATCCGTAACGATTAATCCGAATTTAATTGCGGCCATGAACAATTTGATTTAATATTTGTTAGTGAAAGAGTCAAACGCTTGCAAAATGTTAATATCAGGCATACATTGATGTATTAATATAAAGTCTGAAACCACCTGAAATCTATAAATATGTGCAGCCTTTCCATGACGAAGGGCAATTAGTTGTTGTTGCCAGAAGAGGAAATACCTTATTTGAACGAATAATCCGACGAGTCTTCGTCGTATGTTACAAAAAATTAGTTTATATAACAATAGTGGTGAAACATCATAAAAATACCATTTTCATCATGGATCACATGCATAAAGTTGATAATCATTGAAACTCTTCACAATTATAGTTTGTGATATGTCGCTGCAGGGATAAGTAACTGGAAGGACTACAATTCAATTGAAAAATGTGAGTTGAAGATTGAATATAAAATTTTCAGGGGGCAAAGTAAATAAGGAGGAAGCATATAAATGGGTTGCTTAATATCTGGATTTAACAAGTACACAAGAAGAACAAATAAACGGAAATGTTGACAGTAAATATCCTCTGAACTTCATTCTCAAGCTTTCCAGGACATTGCCTCTCGAATTATATATTTATATAAATATAAATATCAAATTATATTTTCATTTTAGTAATCCGTCTTTTGATAAGTTAATAATTGTTTCATGAATATTTTATTTTTCTTTTTAAGTCCAGTATTTTTTCTTCAGCTATGACGACTCTTCCTCCAGCTTTTTTACAGTTTTTCATATTTATTTGTCCCTTAATTATATCGTGTAACAAGCCACTAATCACATCCAAGGCAGTTTGTTATTATGAAGCAAACTATTTTCCAATTATTAGGTGTGTGGGGGTAGAATACTATACTACTTCGTAAAGACCAGTTACACGTTAATATTATAATGAAGGTAGGAAACTTTTTCTACGAAGGCGATATTCTAGTTAGTTTGAAATAACGCATAAACTGTGTGTTTTCTTTTCTACGATGATTTTTAGTTTCTAATCTTTACTGTGATGCTTTGTTTCTGTGCCAGTGTTAATCACATAAGACAGGACCTCCTCGAGCGTCTTTAAACTACTTATCTACTTGGTTAGCTTAATTGGATTCGGGGTGTACAAAGGACATCGTCTCAGATTTGCTATTCTCTTGATCACTATTGGTCAGTTGTTCCCGCTGCAGAAGCCAATAACGGATAAAAACGTGCTCTGATTTAAATTTGGTCAAGCTCACGCCGAGGATTGAAAAACACAACATCCATACATTCCAGAGTTATATTTTTATTCTATCTTTGTACAGTGTAATCGACTTTTTCTTGCAAATATTACCTTTAGAATACTGCAGATATATTTGGAAACGTTAAATGTTTTCTTACACACATACGTGTTTGTCTCTTTAACATAATTAAATATAAAGAATAACGCAGCACATGACATATTTAAAGACAAATTTAAAGAATTCTAGTTCAAGGCTCATACGAAAGGTCAAAAAATAAAATACTCAAATACTTAAATCTAAAAACTGAGAAAAACAATGTTTGATGTCAGAAATGTGATTACTTGTACGAATTTACAGTGAAACAAATCAGTATATTGACTACCGTGGAGTAAAAACATTGTTTCTACTGTAATTGACTTTCCTATAGTCCTATACAACTTATATACGTCCGTATATGAATTACATTTCCATAAAAATTGTTTTTGAGTAAAAGTCACACTTGAGGAGACCAAAGATAATTTTTGTAATTTAAAGTCTGGCCAAAGTGGCGTATTTTGTCACGCCCGACTTGGGATGTTCAAAGGCCAACGGGGAGAGGATTCATGTAATTTATGATTGGGTTACCCTTTTTCTAAGTAATAACAAAAGTAGAAAAACTAGACAAAATGTTTTTAATATTTCAAGAGTCCCATAAGAACGGAAGAATTAAAATTTTAGTATGTAAAAATTGAGGGAAATGTTGTTGGGAGAGAGACAGTAGCTGTGGCCGAGAAAGGAGTAAATTGTAAGAAAATTTTAAATTTTACTGCAGAGCTACTTGGCAGGTTTGTGTGACGAAAGGAGTAAGTGCGGAAATTTAAGTGAAGTGAGATTAAAAGCAGAGCAAAGTGTTTTATTGTTCAATTGTATGTGGCTGTGAAGGTAATCTCTGGAAGGCGAAGGAAGGGAAGAAATTGATTTTCATTTTGGGCTACGGATAAGTTAATCAAAAATGAACTTTTATTACAGAAACTTGGTTGAATATTTGTCACTCAAAATTTTTCCTTTTAATACCTTGGAAGAGAGATTTAATTTCAATTAAATAAAAGAAATGAGTTAAATTTGTATTCTTAATTTATTGTTAAATAAACTAATAAATTACCAAAATAACCTGTCCTAACAGTATAAATAAACCTTTACCTTAAATATTATTACAACTGTTTAAAGTCTAAGTTTTTCTAGTTTTTATGCATTCTCAATCATCTCGTTTCTAGTATAAATGATTTTTTGGAGTTGTAAAACCTTCCTGCACTTCACATCATTTGTACTTGGGGTCTAACTGATTAATAAATGACTTATCGGACCCCTTTGCAGTCAAACGACACTAAATGTAGACTTTGCAGTCTTTATTAATCTTTACTCTTTCACGTTTGTGAGTCGCATTTCCGGACGGAGTGAAGTCCGCGCGATAGGGAATTGGGTGCCAAAGTAATTGCAAAGAGCGGCGCTAAGCTCGTAATTGAATTTCCAGCACAGCGATTGAGGGATTAGGTGAATTAGGAACGCTACAGAGGAAATTACTCTGCCGGAATTACATATTTGTCGAGATTAACAGCCGGTGATTGTAAGAGTGAAACTGTGATGACCCCGGGCGAACCCTTGCTCCAGCCCCCCCAGCCCCCCCCCAGGCCCCCCTCCACCCCTATTTTTTATTCCCGGCTGCGATAGTTGTGAATACGCCAAGCCACGCAATCGCGTGTCCTGATTAATGACCTCCAACTTCGCTGACAGGCGTGGAAAATTTGCAGCTATATAACGATGTGGTGCCGAAGTGTAAACACGTACCCATACACACGTGGGTTATGCGACGCTCTGTAGCATTTAAATGAAACGATAGGACGAAAGAATTCTAATTAAGGAAACTACGGTTATCGCAGATAGTTAGTATACAAACATAATTAATGAGAATGCCACAGATCAATTTAGAACCGCATTTGGACCCGACGGAAATTCAAAACAAATATTTCTTTGCAAAACATTTGAGCACGTAAATGTATTTCGGTTTACTTGCACTGTTTAATCGTTTCATTTTTGAAATGCTTACGAAAAATTACTGGCTTCGTGAATTGAGCTGTTAACATGGTATAGTCTGATCCTTGTCTATATAATATTGTCTATCTTATAAGATTTTTCTATAGTACGAGTATTGCATTCACAAATATAATTGAAACAAATACTGGGCTTCGTCAATGACGACTTACGATTAAAAAACAAGATCACTTGTACAAGTAATCAGCTGGACTGCGTTGTGTTGACCTGAACATCAAGGCATTTTTCTGAAGAAGCAAGGTAAATCTACGCTGGCCGAACATAAACTGATGATAGGACAGTAGATGGATTTTGGAAAAACTAAGCCATGATAGATTGGCTGGACCAACACGAGTTACGAATTCCAAATTAACACCTGATCCGATCGTTACCGGCCATCACATCAAATCCTCCCGACATCATACACAAAAAAAGTCGAGGTGAATAATTTGACCAATCACAAGGTCTTAATTTTTTTGCACTTTGGACTTCTGATTAGACGTCAGACCAAAGTCTATGGTACCGTTTTTGAGCGAAATTGCCTTAGGACACCGTTAACCTGACAGTGTTGCAAATGAATTTCACTGAAACATAGCGTTATAAAATTAATTATCGCGGGTGATAAATCTAAAATCAATTATTAAACAATTATTAAAACACCGGGAACCCATTTTATTTTACTACATTTAGGTAGGAACAGAAGAAATCTTATCAATGGAAGCTCAGCTATGGAGGCTAAAAATTTAATTAGAAGTTTAGAATGGATAATCCTTCACCAGATCTATAATCGAACCCAGGACTTCCACTTGACGGGTTAACCCTTTTTCATCAGAGTCTGCATCCATAGCATTGATCTGAACCTCAGGCTAACCTACAATTTACTGAACTACATTCTTCATTGTTATTCGTATTAACCTGAAATATTCGGCATTACAACTAACACTGTTTATAATTGACTATGCCAAGTTCAGTAATGTATGAAATTTCTGAGCACTTTAAGTGAAATATCGATGAATAATAATAGTACACCGAAAATTTAAACCACCTGAAAACAAACATTCAGACATGTTGATCTTTATATGACAATACGCTTTTATTTTTATTCCACTTTTGGCGACTCTAATATTTTTTATTTTGTCTGTGTTTCAGGTAAGAAACGTCTGCCTCTGTGGCTCTGTAAATAAGAAGAGTTTAAGGAATTAGCAATGGTGGCCCAGTTCTGCTCTCGGGTCACTTTGCAACGACCATCGCTTCTCCCTTGCTCCTGAATAATGCATCCGCCAAACATATTTCGGCATTTCTCTGGCACTTCTACTGGCTTCGGCTGTATTTACGGATTATCGGCGGCCTGCGCATTGCGGCTTACAAAAACTTGCCTTTTTATGACAGCCATTTTTCCTTTCCACTGCATCAGGTTGAGGGCCTCCTCAATAGACCACCACTCCAGTCCAAGTTTGCCTTGCCGCAGAAACTTCTAACAATATCTCCCTTCTCAGATCCCAAGGAAAACTCATTTTCTTTATGGACAGCCATTACAAATTGCTGTCATTAGTCTGCGTCATGAGGCTGATTCCCATCTATTAAATCCGCTGTCGGTGGCGAATTTGAACTCTACAGCACATCCTATTAAAGTTAGACATAATAAACTATATATATTTTAATCCTTACTCAAACTGATTTAAGTCCTTTCCAAACTTCGATTTTCTAGAATTCGCTTATGAATAGAGAATATTCTTAAAGAGATGATAGGACTTCCTGACTAATGAAGCAAAAGGGGTAAGTAAATTACAGTTAGTAGTCATAAAAATGACATTATGAATGTATACCTGCAACATTTCAGAGTGAAATTTAATATTCTAATTTTATTATTAGTACTAATTGTCTCCAGGACGTGTTCTGATAATAACTCCAATTACTCCTATATTTTTCAATTTAAAATTCAAAACATGGGTTTGCTGAGTTTCCTTCTTCCAAAACGTCATGCATCAAGCAGCTGCTTATTTACGAGTTTCCGAACATAATTGCACCCTTCTTCCGAAGCTGCTTTTCCATTAAAATATTGTAAATAGCTGTGGTGGTCGTTAGTACATCAAAATTTTCTAAGGAAGTTCGCCAAATGTACTTAAGTCAGTTCGGATTTCTAAATTCAAATCTCAATTCATTATTATAGTGTACTAAGACTTCGCTCACGCGGAAATAGCTTTTTTATTTTGCCCCTAAAACGAGAAAGTACGGTATAATTTATTTACGATCGCTTCAAGGTAAACCTTATAACTCGCAGTTGATTTTGAACAGGTCCCGCTTTCACACGTTTGCTCTCTCTCATGCTGCTAAATTACACAGCAATTCCTATGCTATTAAAGGGGAGTTGTCTGTTTCAAAATCGCCCTCAAGTAGCCTGTTAACCCACCCCCCCTAAAAAAGAATGGTATAGCAACGCCTAAAATGACTTTTAACTCGCTGTTGGTTTTCACGCCGCCTTTCGCGGGGCAATTGAATGGATTTATAAATATTTACACTAACTCTGAAAGATATCGAAATGAAATATACACAAAATTTAATTTAAAATATCTGTTTTAATCGCTGAAATTTTCATTGAAATCCATTAGGCCGTTTCTGAGCATAAATCAAGATTGTAGGCAACCGCCCCCCCCTCTCGGTTTGGGAGTCTTCGGCGACCATAAATGAAGAACCCTTCCTGTAGAATTAATACTTATATTAATGAATGAAATTTACATGAATATTAAAGTTAAATTTGCTGTTTTTAAACACTCAAATTTTGGTTGAAATGGGTTGAGCCGTTTCGGACCCTATTTCAGAGAAACTACGGACAGACACTCCAATTTCATTTATTGGTATCGATTATTAATAATAAAATTATATTATTACAATTTTACTATTAATCTTTACATTTCATAACAGGTGGTCTGTCACAATTAGGCCAATTTTTGTTTTTTGGAACAGATGAGGCCCCCAAGTCGTTAGTTTCTAATATTTACGTAAACCAAATTTGTGGGTTAACGAAAACGTATTGTTATTCCGTCGTGTTTGGTGGTGGAACCAGTGCAAGCCCGACAGGCCGACGAGTGCATAAAAGGCAATGTCCGCCTGAATGGTGAATGGCGTTGATCTTGAAGTGGGTGTTGTGTTCAAGGCCACTACATCCCCGACCTTGAGGCCTTGTGGAGGTTTGCTTTTTTTTATTTTGTCCGAGAGTAGCTCCGCCAATTACCCTGCCAATGAACAAATAACATAAATCAAGCGGTCTCGGTCAGCAACCACATTAAAGAAGGCGTGCCTGCAAAGAAGCTACTGCATTCGCCTCGCTGACCGCGCGCATTTTTTCTTCTTCTTGTTTTTCCCTGGAACGGTTTACTAGGACGCAGTTAGGATGCAAGTAAAGAAAAAGACAGACGCGAAGGAAGTCAAATATACTTAATGTTATTTTTATCTTTCACTTGACTTCTTCAATCATTTAAGTTTCACTACCCTTCTTCTCTTGATTCAAGACATATTCTTTTTTGTAAAACTATTTTAGAAGCTTCTGTACATAATTCACAATTTAATTTCATAAGTTTTTTTCCAATTAAAATAATTTGTTTATTCGTATATCTGAGCAAATGCTAAAAGTTTTAAAATATTGCAAAATAAAACGAAAGCAAACAACTATATCGTGCCCATCTGTTAAATAGCTTAAAAATTTTGTCTGCTCTTAATAATGGAGGTCGCTTGTCCGATTTACATGCAAAAGTGTAAACAATGCGATAGACAGAGTAGATAAATGATGAACTGAGGATATCTGACCAGCAATTACATATTTTGGAATTATTATGGTCGTAATTATTTACAAATTGAGCGGTTTCTAAAATCCAACTCCATTCAATTCAAAATTTCTAGTTAATTGTAGCCACCAATCACTAGAAAACGTCACTCTTCCCATCTGCAATGTTCAAGTCAGGCTGTTAGTCAGCAGGGAAGGGTTGGATTTAATAATATTACACTCGTCGTTCTACCCTGATCTATTCTAAAATCGTAATAATAGGTCCATTTAGACGAAAAACAAGAACAGTCTCATAAAAGTATTTATTGTATTTACAACATTTAATGTAGCTTTCCGCTTTTTGTCATATTCATCAAGCTGAAACATCATACAATAGAAGTTGATTGCCAACCTTCTCGATACTACGATATCGATATGTACCACATATTGATATTATACTTATATCTGTAATTTATGTTTAAGTGAGTAGGCGGAAGTCATAATTTATGTTTAAGTAAGTTAATGACTTCCGCATACTTACTTAAGCATAAATTATAGAAATAAGTATAATATCAATATGTGGTACATATCGATATCGTAGTATCGAGAAGGTTGGCAATGCTGTTTGGCGATAAACAACCCTGCAGTCAAGACAGCATGTCATGCGAATGTGTGAGTACAAATTGTTAATTACTAAAATTAAGATATACTATGCCAATCCAATTTACTAATATATATATATATATATATATATATATATGAATATATGAGAATATATGTTTGTATATAAGTCGAAAGCTACATTAAATGTTGTAAATGCAATAAATACATTTATGAGACTGTTCTGGTTTTTCGTCTGATTCTACTTCATCATACAGTCTATTTGATCAACATGTCTAATAATAGGTCCTTAAACACTGATTTATAAACTGTCACCACCGTATATTCCCGATATATTAACCCTACGCCATTTCAGTGTTTATATTGACAATATATCATACTTAAATCTATTGAACAAACGCAAACAAGTTTTTTTTAATAAAACATTTATCTTCCGATTGTTAGTTGATTGTAGTATATATACAACACCCAAATAATAAAACAGCTGAGTTTTCAATAATATTAAAGACGCCATAGGTACATCCCAACAAAATTATGTTGTTTACAGAATAAGATACTCAAATTACCAGTTAAAATATGCGATATACACGGGAATCAGAAAAGATGGGAGGACGTAATATCACAAAAATATTCTAAAAGCTATTTCGAAATGTAATCCGGCGTTATCTATTCATTGTAAGAAATTGAAACATGAAATGGATTTTGGTAATATTGAAATAATACACGTTGAAATGAATATATTCAAGAGAAGATTAATAGAGAGTATTTAAATAAAAAGAAAGTGTAGAGAAATGAATTAAATTAAAAGTGAGGGAGGGGTAATGGGCACCACGTACGCTAATTGAGTGAATTGAATCTAATTATGAGGAAATAAACAGAAAATTAATAAGTATGATTGAGGTTTTGAATGTAAAAAGTTATAAATAAAATTGTTTACAAAAAGTACCTGTAAATAAATATTGTTTAAAATAAGGTGTAATATAGCAGGTTTTATGATATTAGTAATATTTTTTACCGTTATGCTAGAATAATGAAAAATGAAATTACGTTATTTTTTAATTTTTATAAAATAAGATGATATATTTTAATGAAATATTGGATGTAAATTATAATAAGAAAAGGTTTGTAAATTTAATTTTGTAGGGCAGGTTAATATAAAGTAAGCCAGTGGTGTTAGTGATGGAGAGTGGGAAGTGGGGTGGGGGGAGGATTTTTTACAATTCAACTTGCTAGTGAAGTGGAGTTTTACGTATATTTCCTTGCTATTCGACGTTGGACGTTCGTAGGTATAGAGATTTTATATTGTAAGTATTAAATATTCATACATTAATTCCTTGCGAAAAGAATTCGGGTGTAACTTGACTGTTTGTTATATATTAATTACAGATTGAAGAAGGCCAATGGTCGAAAACTTTTGTTTTTATTAATGACGTTGCAATAAATAAATTTTAAAAATACTTTAGGACATTTTAATGGACTGGAAAAATTATATATATATATAAAATAAAAGGTTGTTATAACATTAAAATGATGAGATAATTAACCGGTATACTTGGGAGGCTAATCAATAGATTAATGAGTTTAAGAAGATATAAGTGGGTGCATGGGGTTTTCGGGTTATGATGTGCTAGCGTTCAAGTGGGAAAAAAATTGGGAGTTTACTTTGAGCCAACAGAACTTACATTTCATAGAAACTACCAACTACAGCTGTGCAATAAATCCTTCCATTATACCGGCTTATTTTTATTAAATATTTCAATCTACTTCCAAACAGTTTAGTCCAATGGAAATACTACCCTATTCTCTTTGTGAAAGGTTTATAATAAAATAGCTGGTGTCAGTTACCTATTTAATCGTTGAAACTTTGTTCATTTTCTCAACGGTTTCCAATGTTGCTAAGAAATTTTTATTCAGTAATTATAATTTCTTTAGGCATCAGTTCTTATTTATAGCGAACACACATCGTATTGAACGATGAAACACGTTTCTGGAGTTTGGTCATAATTGCAACGAAAGTGATTCTCTTTTTAATTTTCTTCTAATTTTCAACGATGAATAATTTGCATGAGTAATGTACATGCCATTCAATCTATGATGAATGGTGTATGCCAAAGTCATTGTCTCTTCCGTCTATATTCAAGCACGTGAGTTTATTTCAGTTTTTCAAGTTGGTATAAATTCGGCATCATATATACTAGGTCTTTTATTTATGGCCCGTCGTCACCATGGCCAATGTTGACGAGTTTGGTTCGAGCTATCGGGACGGCCAACATGGAAAGCTCTCCATTAGTCTTGAAGATATTTCTATCTTGGGCCCTGTCAGGCGTGATTGGCAGTGCCGAAGAAGGGCGCGATAAGCGGAAAATACTCGCCAACGACGAGGCATCTGCGCCTGCTTTATCTTCCACATGGGTGTTTTTCTCTACCCCCAACGCTGGGCAAAATTTCCACCCCTCTTTGCTGATGGTCAAAATGGCGGTTGTGCGTGTTATTCGATGACTTCACTAACAAATTCTCCCCCAACGTGCTGCTGGTATCGGTGTGCATCAATTTATTCTGCTCCATTAAGTGCTTAGTCCCTAACTTACGATTCTCTAGGCCGCTCTAACGAAGCAAGCTTAAGTATTGATCGCGTCGTACACATCCTACAAGGTGGTGCTTGTAAGTGGCACAATAAATAACGAACGGGACGTGGCTCACAAACCCGTAAGCTGGAAAAGGGAATTAATTATTGACATAATTCCGAGAAGCGTGGAGAACCGCACTTGAGTTTTTAGAAAGCTACAAGCACATGTGTTAATCAGTATCAAATCCGGATGATGATGGTCTAGCAAGAGTTATTCGCCACAATTTTCTCGGTAATCAAAATCTCATTTAGCGCATTAAACGTAATTTCATTAGTATTCCTACCCAAACTATTGTCACCAAATGTTGTAACCAATTCGTGTGAAATTATGTATCCTTGAATCTTTCTCGTGTGGGTGGACTGAAATGGGGATGTTGAGGACCTTCACTGTTACATATCAGTTCTTTAAGTCAAAATACTATTATCTTCATAGGAAGCGCATTTGTTTTGCCTGTAAGTTAAGTTATTGTCTCTTGAGAACGAATTGGATGATTTACACGTAAACCAATAGGTCTGCATGTCACCTCGTTTCCATTCCGCGGACGACGTGATGTTGCAAACAGGACTGTTGGAGTAACTGAGAAGCTCTTCTCACCGGATACGTGACGCAGCACACTGGCTGGAGGAGGTATCGGGTTCGTGGCGAACAATAGGAAATATTACACTGGCGACGACATCCGGGAAACAGCGGAGTCGCTCTTCATGCGCGCCGTACGCAATTGCTCTTCTACAGCTTTACGCGACGCGCCACTTCCCAACTACTTCCCAATGTAATTATGCTTCTGTCAGCATGTGCGAGGGCTAAGGCAGATGAGTAACAGTAATATTAAACATTTGGCAAGAAAGATGGAATTCATCGAATAAAGGGAGAAGGGTGTACGAAATTCTACCTAACATAAGAGAAAGATTACAGCTTAGACACCTCAACCCAACCAAGGGTCTTTTCTTACTGTCCATGGTCCATACGGACAATATCTGGGAAGAATAAATAGCAGACCAGACAATCTATGTGCCTGTGGAGAGAGAGATAGGAACACCGGAACACGCCATACTGGAATGCCCCAATTATGAGGTAGACAAGACAATAAGAAAAACCTTAAGAAAAGAAAGACTATGGGAAATAATAAGAAACCCACTACTCACCGCGGCTCTAGAAAATTTGACAAACCTGATATCCGCTTTAGAACTGACAAAATACAGGACTAAAAATATAGAATCTTAAATATTATATCATAAGACTTAATATACTCATCATCGGACCGGACTTTCAAATCCAGGAACCGGATGAGTATAAGGACCAAAATATGGACATCATAACATAAAATAGAATATAAATTATAGTAATAGTAAGATTATTCAAGTAATTATCTTAAACAAATTACATAACTCTGCTAATACAAATACAGTCATAAATAATTAGAGTATAAAATTAGTAAAAAAGTTTGAACCTACAACTACTCGACCAACGCGTCGTGGAGATCCGGAAACGTGGGTCGTAACCGGAAAACTGGAGTTACTTCACAAACAAAATGTATAAAGGTGGAAAGGATGAGGAGACAAAGAAATTAAGAAATCTCTCCTTCGGTCTCTCCACGAAAATAATATAATAATAAAACTAGTGTAACAGATGATGATCTTACATGCTAAAACAAATTTAAATATACGCATATACTTTATTATTGTATTCATACATATTTATATCTATGTAAAAAAATGTACCAACAAAAGAAAAATATTGTTAAACAGACCTGTTATTGAATCTAGAAAACAGGTCAAGTAAATTATTATCAATAAAAAAAAGTCCCCACGCAAATTGTAAATGAACAGGAGAAGGTCGTAGTATTTAGATGTAAACAATGTCGATTGATCCTAAGAGAATTCAAGGGCCAGAAAAGTGTTCGCCTTACAGTTTATATATAGACCAAGAAGAAAACTACAATGTGATGAAAAACAGAATCATTTCAGAGAAAGGTGTTTGGGAAGACGGCCGAAAGTGTGAACAACAGAGAAAAATTTATATGAAGACAGGAGTTGTCAGCCAAGCAAAAGCTTCAGCATATATTGAAATGAACAATACCAAAGTTAAATGTTCGGTCTTCGACCCACGTGAAATTCCCAGGAAATCGGACTACAGTGTCAACGGGGAGTTATTTAGTGAGTTTAAGTTTTGCCCATTTTCGTGTAAAAAAAAGACGTGGGCATCAGCCAGATTGGGTGGAAAAGCAGTACAGTTTAATGCTTCGTAGAGCTCTGGAACCGGCTGTCTGTAGGCACGAGTTCCCAAATTTCCAAGTAGATGTCTATGTTATTGTATTGGAAAATATTTTTTAACTTTATAAATGCAAGTAAACCATTGACAAACTGTGATAAAGAAACTTTCAGACTAAACTATCAGGAAAAAAAACTTTTTAATCACTACTGAATGCGTTATATATGCTTGCCGATTGCTCAGTACAAAACTGTAAACACTTTAAAATGGCAATAATTCATTCGGAAGGTAATAAGGTAAATTTTACACAAGCAAAATCAATATTTAAACAGAGAAATCTTGGTGTAGCATCAGCAAGCCACAGCGAATAGCTGGCTTCTAAGAAATAATTCATCTCACAGCATCCAAAGAGCTCGTACAAAGATGTAAGGCAAGAGGGCGCTGAATTATTAAAGAATGTCTGTCCAAAAGAAGTGAGATCCTCTTTTTTCTGAGAACGAAGCAGACCCGCTGACGTAATTGTGATATACGAGCACAGATACCTCATTCTGTCGGTAACACGTGACGATGAGGAGGAGCTGCACGATAAAGGGAAAGAGGGGCAAAAGGTGCATATGATTCCTTCATCTACTATCCCCACAAAAAACAATCACTATTCGTAATCAAAGATACCCGTCGCAGAATTTGAGATACCAATCATTTATTACAAATCGTACTTGTCTTAACAATAGTTACAAACCGATTGGTAAAACATACAAACTATATCTGAATATTTACTTATCGTTTTCGAAACATCATTGTTATTATTTATTATGACACTAAATGTTTGTAGTACACCTTCACGTAGGTACGTATTTTCTACTTTACTTTCATGTATGCATGAATTAAATTCAAAGAATTTTGGGGTTTCAGAATTATTAAATTCTATAAAAAAAAAATTTTGGGTGCATTATAAACTAGTTTCCATGCTTTCATTTATAATGTTTTTGTTTTCCTTCACTGTTGAGGGCCACGTTGGGTTTTGAGCTTTACTAATTTCAAGTAAAAAAAATATGATTTTAAATTTCCAATGTGCACTCGGCGGTTTTTCGGGGAATTTCGGTGGCGTTATTCTTAACGAGGAAGTTCTAAACAGAATAGGGGAAAAGCGAACAATATGGAGGAAGTTAACCAAGAGAAGGGATAAATTAATAGGCCACGTTTTAAGAGGGAAGTATGTGGGATAGGAACAGAAAAGGGAGGCAAAGGATGGAGTGCGCTAAGCATATTAGGGAGGTTGTGCTAGTTATGAGGAAATGAAAAGGCTTGCACAAGATAAGTTAGAATGGAGAGTTGCATCAGGATTGAATACCTCCACAACAACTACTCTAGCTAGCTATTTATGTGTTGCTTTCAAAATGAAGGAATTAGATTCATTTTCACTCTAAACATTTTTATACTATCTGGGTGCCCGGCGTTACTCAGTAATTCATTTATATTACCCGATGCAGTATTTAACTCGGCCGTAATATCATTGTCAACAAAAGAATCCTCAGATGGATCTCACATTTTTTAAAAGTTACCTTTTCACGCTCCCTACCATCGAAATCGCAACAAATGAACGCTGAAAATAAAATGTTTTATTAAGGCTAGATCGTAATTAAAACAATGCGCTTTCACATTTGCACAAAATTATATTTAAAATACACTTAATTTGTTGAATGTCGAATTAATAGATAAATAATTTACTCAGTATACACGCACTTACAATACGCGGAAAATATGAGAACTCGGCAATCCAAAGTCGAAATATCTAAATAATGGCATGCTACGTTGCAATGAACTTTCGCATGTATTGGTAAGTCAAATTCCACACATTATTAATTTAGGTTTCCTCAAATATATTTTCAAATACTTTAAATGGTCGATAATTGATCGTCAATTTTTGTGGGAAGGTGTTGTGTTTACTTAATTTTATTATTCAAAGAATGCTCTTATGTCATGCTGGAAATATTTACACATATACGGAAGTGTTAAAGCTAATTATTAATGCAAGCAAAACTGTGTGTGAATAGAGGGACATTGCTGAGTAATTTCGTAATTGATTCCTTTCACACCCTTTATACATACGCAAACATTTTTTCCCCTCTTGTCATGTGTGTTCGCGTGGAGGGAGGAGACTGCTTGTTTGAGGGCGAATCCGTCCATTTCTCGTATAAAGCTTTTGAGAGTGTGCGGGTACATGATGATAGCTGCTACACCTCATCCTCGTCTACAGACTTTTTTCCTTTGGCAGGATTCCTCCGGGCCGCAAGCCAGCGTTGTCTCCCGCCTCGTAAAGTAATTACGCGAAACTAAACAACAACACGATTAATAAAACTGTCTTTCCTCACGTTCTAATCAAGCGGCAATCACCTTTGTGCTCTGCTGTGTTGATTTTATAATAAGTAACTGTCGGGGGAGAGATCACAGTTAGTTAACCAAATAATTTATTTTTCGGGGACAGAAGCGACGTGCCGCGTCTAAATGCTTACGAACTCAATCAGGACCGAGTGGAAAAAAAAGCAATCAAACCACTGGCGGGAGGCTAACTGCATACGTCGGTTACGAGACAGGATTTTTTTTTTGGAGAATTGAGAGTAACACTTTCTGATTTAAGATTTGCTGAAGAGAATTTGTATATACGCCACCAAAGTTTAATTAGTTCTATGAAAACAAGCGACGGAAAGATTAGCTCATAGAATTATAGAATTGCTTAATACGGAAATTTCTCTACCGCTAAAAAGTTTGACGAGTAGGTAACAATGGCGCCACCTCCCTAAAATTCCTGAATCTCCAGAAAAGTTTGCCCAACAAACAGCGCGGTTTAGCTGGCGACCAGCTGTACGTAATTAAGCACATTTTCGCCACAAAATTTTATAATTAAAACGGTAAATGTAATTAACAAACTGCTCATGGCGGTTTTTCGTGCTCGTTGAAGCAGTTGGGCGATTAATAATTCGACATAATTAGCTTAAATAATTATTTATTTTTAAAATATCATGGACTGGGGGGGTTGGTGTTGGTGAAGGGGGAGGGGGGCTAAGTTTCTTGGCAGAGAATTAGCAAAGACGGCGCGATGAGAAATTGGAAGTTGTGAGAAAACTAATCACTTTACCTTCCAAGTTGAGCGCTCAGAGTTCCGTGAAAACACCCCTCCGGAGGTTAGTAGAGATTAATTTACACGTGGCGTGCTCACGACTTACCGGTTTTCCAAAGCAACCGTCTTACTGTACGACGAACTGCGAGTTCCACTTCAGTTGTGTCGTCCCTGAGTACACTTACAAATGGTAATATACGGCTTCATAATAGTGATTTCATGATGAATTACAATCAGCTTCCTCTTGCCTCAGCTGAACTCTGCCGTGTATTGATTTATAAGTCTTAATTTATTGAGCGCCTGGTAATGTACCAAATATTAATAAACAAAGAACTTTATTAATGATCACTGATAGGCTTTCTCAGTGCGTGGTTCAGTTCTACAGTCACTAGTTTAGTATTACTCGCTTATCACAAACTCCGTCTCCACGGACACTTTATGATTCTGTTCCATTACTTTCCTTTCTGCACGTTACCGTTGTGTTGCTATTAGTTTGAACTACTTTCTTCATCCTTCTCCGACCGTGTGTAGACGAGAACTTCCAATTTAATTAACAAAACGGTTCGTTGTCTCATTGCCGTTTTGGTGGCAATTTCTCTGAGATCTGAACACCTAAACTAACAAATTCCTCTCGATTGCATCAAACTCATCTCCCGCCATTTTGAAGGGCGTTATTATAGTGCCCAATATCCCGACCTACCTGATGCAGGTTTTTCTTGCATCTCTTAAGGTGAAACACCGGGTAGGACCGGTAAACTATGGGCCCGGGGGCCGTAGTTAACCCTTGGCTATCTTGCTCTACCGTCCACATCCCCCTTTTCAATTCCCTTCCTATGCTATTAAAGGGGGGTTGACTGTTTCCGGATCACCCTTGTGTAGCCTGTTCTTCAAGAATAAGAAAAAAAAAGACGCATGCGCGAGCTTGACGGCTCATAACTTTTGTCAAAGGGCGGCCGTCGTGACGATAACAATGTGTATGGGCCAGCTTTCCTATCTTAAATGCCGAGACCCGATTTCATGTTACTGTAGATAAATAAGAAGGAAAGTGATAAGGCTGTATTTCACCATAAATTGGAGTTCTTTACCGCCATGCAAGGCAGACAGCAGTTCTTCAAACTTTCGGTTGTCTCAGTCTCTTCCAGGGAGGAACAGATTGACTGTCTATATATATATATATATATATATATATATATATAATGTTAGAGAATGTAGGCTTTCCCGGTGGATAGACTGAACAAGAAGTTCTCGGGATTTCACACGGGTTATGTCAATCATTAGATACGACGTTTCGAACTAAAGACGATGGCGGAGATAGCCTTCGAAACGTCGTATCTAATGATTGACATAACCCGGGTGAAATCCCGAGACCTTCTTGTTCAATATATAAAGTTATTTCCTTGTTGGAGACTAATGGGGTCTAAATTAAACAATTCTAACAGTCCCTGTTCGCTATTATGATTTTTTGGTGACTTTGTTTATTTGCAAAGCTTTTCTGATCCTGTGATAACTAAATACGTGGAAATTTAAACGAAAATTTACTATTATATGTGAGCATTTCAGAACTCAAGACCGTCTCAAATTAACTGTATGCACGTTTTTACTATATGAAAAAATAAATATTTCGAATGGTGTGAAGAATCTGGGAGTGAATAATCACATTCGCACAAAACCATCATGATTGTAACAACAATATATTACTCAAATATGTTTAGGTTTTATGGTCGTTCAGTTATCTTATTGATTCAATATTATCAATACGTTTACATAACAAATTTCTGGGATAAAGGCTTCTAGAGACATCTTTTATGGATGGAGGATTGACTTTACTGCCGATATGTCGTGACCAAAGCTCTAATCAACAGTTGAGATGATACGAAATGTCGTTATCAGCATCAATTAATATTTCGAAAAACTTCTGAGTGTCACATACACGGACATTTCCCTAAGCGTAGTCGCAGAAATTTTTTCCCCGTAAGACAAGCTGATTCCCCAGGCCTGTCTCGAACAGACGAACAGATAGATATTCGGATTGAATCGCTTCCGATAACACACGTGTACGGTATCGATGCCAACTTTTCTGATAGCTTTCTCCCTTGCGGGACTGAGAGGGCAAATAAAGGAAAAAGAAGAAAAAAGAAATCTTCTGCGTCCGTACACGCCATATCGACTGTCTCTGTGGATAAACCAAACGTAACATCTTGGCGAAGCTTACTTTAATGATAATGGGTACAAAAATTCGTTATGATTGCATGTGGTTGGAAAATGAAAACAAGCACTTGGGTCATTATTGTCGTCTGGTAGTTCATGAAAGTTTATCCACAAGTAATTATAGTTATTATATGTTGTTGACAGTATGTTGGCTGGTCAAGAAATAATGTTAATATAATAAAAAATATTTTAATTACCTCTTCAACTGTTGTATGCTTTACGCCATACTGCTGCTGACAAAAGTTTCCTATCAATTAAATCCGTAAACTATCAACTTGCTTGTAATTTCAATGCAGACATTAACTCTAAAATAAAAATACTGCTTATTATTTACAAAGAATTATGATCATTACATATAATAAACGATAACTCACTCTTGAATAATATATTATAATAAATGATAATTTTAGAGAACTTAATTACATATTCGTTTATGTGTACTTTCTCTGTTGTAGATTCAGTTATGTCTATTAATTCCTCAACCGAGTATGTTTGAAGAGTGCCCAAAACATTTTTTTTTGGAATTGATAGGTGTAGATGAGCTGTATTGCTACTGGAGAAATAGTTCTCGAGATGAAGACCAGACGTTTCGACGACCGTAAACCAGAGAACTATTTCTTCAGTAACTGTACCGGATTATTTTATCATTGCTATAATAATGTATTTGTTTAACTCTTGGCCCAAGGACTTACTCCGAAAATTTCTCTCTCAATTATATTTATCCTTCTCTCCATTACTTCAGCTCGTCAATATTCAGAGTCCAACATACTCCAGATCATGTTTGTTTGTCCTTAATTGACGTTAAGACCAAGTAAATCATTTTAAGGAATTGTCCGGTTCAGTAAGAACTGACTTCAATTTGGATCTCTTTTCGTGCACTATTAATTAATCAGTCGAACTGTCCGTTGAGATGTTAGGAATTATCGTAATGATTGTTCAGAACCTATCAGAGTATCCTTTGAAGGCTGTTGGTCGTTCTTATGTAATATGAGCGGCCAATTGACGTAAGTGGATCCGCTGTCGCAATAGTCGCAAAGTAAATTGGATCTCATTGTAGCAGAAAAAAATGGATAATTTCTCTACGGTTATTATTTATGAAACTGGGGACTGTAGAAATGGAAAGTCAGAGGAAGCCGTAAATTTCATACTTAACCAAGGTTTAACAATGAATACAACGCGACAGCTTGCGCACATGAAAGAGTGAAATTCATTAATTTGCTAACGAACAACATTGAGTGTGTTTTAGAACGGTGTTGAGCGCAAAGAAATTAATGACGTTCCTACTCAAACGTCATACCGTAATTATCTCCCATCATATTCAGCACTGTGTTCTTCTGCGGGCAACGGCTATTCCGAATATTAATTTAAAAACTGTCAGTTGGTAAGCGATTTACCATTTATATTTATCTAGATTATTTTCCGAGAGAATAGCAGAGTCAATATTTTGGATTCTGTATACAGTTCGTTATTATGATTCACACGTTGATGTAACCTAAAGCTTTTGTGATTCACAAGCACCAAAAAATTAAAAAAAAGCATCACGTATTTAATTTGTTCAGTCTTGTGTATTGTTTACTGGCAGAGCACTGGCCGGGAGAGTTACTAATATAATCTTTCGGGTAAATGAACTAAGCAGAGTAAAAAATAAAAGTTCAAATTGATAACTATTTTAGGTCGGACTGAGAAATGGCTACCTGATATATTATTTCATCAACGGACAATAAATAAGAATTTACAGGACCCGAAAAAGGTGCGGAATATTTCAACGATAAAAGAAAATAGGGAAATATAAACTACGGAGTTGAAGATACGTTTACATGGACAGAGAGGCTTTCAGCCATCTACATTATTCAGTAATAATAATTACTGAGGATGAATTTTGGAAGTATATTAGTTGTTATTTAAAATTATGTATCCAGCTGTAAGTTTTACATATTTTTAATTTATGGCTCATTCACGAAAATCCAACATTATCAGTGTTTGTTTCTTCTCTAGAGTTTGCATTTACTTTATTTTACTTTTAACTTAAATTTTGCAGTGGCCTCCTGTTCTTCAAAGTTGACTGTAATTTAATTTCCGACTTTCAATCTCTCAGGAAATAAAATAAAAGAAACCTCAACTTTATTCCGAGACGCCGACGCGAAACAGAAGCTAAAGGATAATAAATGTTGTAATGCTGAAAAAAAAAATTAAACTTGAGCTGGAAGATTGGGGTGGTGGTGGTGAAGGGGTTGGGGGAATGAGCGAGCACGAAACGCGAAGGGATAGAGAGAGGCAGGATTGCGGGGAATTAAGAAATCAAAGAAAGTTTTTCCCTTCACGATGCGCGATATTCTGATCTACCTCCCGACTTATCTCTTATTATATACGTATAAACTCTAAAAAGAGTCTGGCAGCACGTTTTTGAGCTGCGAAATAAATGTTCTGAAGGACCCAGCGAGAGTCCATTGACTCGTCCAAAGTTAGTCTTATGAAGGGAGTAGAGAAACTTTGAGGAATTATGTTTTTTATGCGTTCTCTAGAATTGCTTCAATTAAGCACGCTTCAAACGTTAATCGTTTTATGCAACAAACCGAATATTTTCCGCGTAGTAAGTAGAGCTTGTAGGATATACTTTCTGATGTAACTATGACAGTGCAGTAAAGGTATTAACCCTTGTCTTTATATGCAAAAGTGTAAATGCTTTTGTGGTGGTGGGGGAAATTCGTTCACTCAATTTAAAAAAAATGGTACTGTAATGGACATCGAATCAGGTTAAAAAAAATGTCGTTTTTCTATTTTGTCAGTACTTATCAATCTATTATCGTCATCTCATTCTGTGAAAACAAATAGTTAATTTTATGGAATGAAAACTATGTAGTGAAAAATTTGTTTTTCGCTGTCAATGAAATCCTGTTTAAATTTCGATCTATGGAGCACATGATAATTAAAACCTTAAGTTACTATGAAACAAGGGGGAAAATTCACCTTGAAGGTGTGTACTTCGATATCCCTCATAACCGCCTGCCTCTTTTATTAAAAAAAAAGAAACAAGCTGATAGTTGACTTTACGAGCTGTTAGAGTTGCGATATAAATTTGCCTCGCAACAAGGAAGCTCCAAGCGCCCAGAAGCTATTTCCATAGAGATCCTCCGTGTTTGTAGCGCGTAATAAAGTATCACTTAGCTGATGGCTCGCCCAGGGAACCTCTACATCAACACTGAGCTCTCTCTCTCTCCTTCCATACTTGAAACTCGTCCTCACATGTCTGCTGCTTTTCTGCTCCAAGCGGGATGCATACAAAATTAATAGTTGCAAATACTTAATCTGTTAATGCAGCAAGTGCAACGCTGAAACCACATTCAGCAATTCCTCTCCTCTGTCTTTTCAGCAGAATACAATTTTATAGTCACTTCGGTAAATGTTTGTCAGTGTATTTAAATTAATTGATACGCGTATCGGAACATTAACTTTTATAAAGAACTATTTATAATATACGAGTATGTACATGTTAAAATTTGCTCCGGGTCGTTGCATGATCGCCAAAATTACATGAAAATATATTCGAAGAACATGAATATTGCGATATAAAATATGAATTTCCAAATAGTTCATGAACCCCAAAAGTACCGTGTAGAAGTGTGTTCTATTCACTTTAGCAGTCACAAGACTTCTGCCGGCTTCCAAACCGGTTACTCTACTCGGTCTGTTATCGAGTGAGTCTATAAGAGTCTATAAGTACCGTGTAGAAGTGTGCTCTATTCACTAGGCTGAGCGACACTCCTTTAGCAGCCACAAGACTTCTGCCGGCTTCCAAATCGGTTACTCTGCTCGATCTGTTGTCAAGTGAGTCTATAACGATTAAAAACAGTTTCGAGGTCTTTATTTAGGAATATTGTGCTATTTATTTTGTGATTATATTCTTAAATGAAATTACATCAATATTTGTTCCTGTATGAAAGACTCACAAGCGTTCTTGGCATTTTAAATCTTCGGCGGCATAAAACGTGAGGGAATCTCCTTCTCTTCAGTTAGTAAAAGCAATGAAAATTTAAATTTATTGGCAGCTCTTCTGAAGAAATATTGTAATAACCAATAACTAGCTCCTGTTGCAATAAAACGTGAGGTAAGTTTTAATTTTACATTTGTATAGACGCTACTCTTGTTCGTCTTTTGTCGCTCAGTCTCTCTCTCTCTTTGGGCATCCAAACACCGTCTATCTTCCTGAATTTAACACTCCCAAAACATTACGTAAATTAAAACAATTCCCGTCACTTTGTTACTGGAAGTCAGTTGGTGGAATGAAATAACGTATGCAGAGGTGACTCAGCCTGATAAACGAAAACTTTCGCTCACCTTTGTCACTTGTGATGCCAAAAGCATGTTTACCACAATCTGGAGGCAGGTCACAGCCCAATTTACGTCACGTGCAAACCTTCGTGACCTCAGGCGGAAATAATTACGAAGGCTGTTCCTCCTAACTTCATTAGCACGACAATTAAATGAATTTAGTTTCTTGAAATACTTACGTCCACCAGCTACATCATCATCGATATGTATGTAATATGTGGTTTACAACAAGGGAAAGATTGCTGGCAATATGACGTCACTGAAGGATAAATAAATATAGACATAGGTGTAGGAGTTGGAAGGAAAAAGACTCGGATAATCGAAAATTTGACTTAGAGAGAAATATTTATATGTAATACAGAAAGTAATATGAGACGCATTCTTTGGACTTCGCTCAAAAAATATACTGAACAGTTTCAACGCATAGCACAACATTGTCAATTATAGAGATTAAACGACGTATTTTTGAATTAAAATTGCATTGTTCAGCAATTAATTCCAGCATAGTCAACGTATAACGTGTTTCTTTTCATGTAATGCTGTTGGTTAATTTAAGTGTCAGTTTTTAGCTATAAACACGATCCTCAAGCGTGTACCGTTTCATATGTTGTAAATTAACTACAGAATTACTGCTATACGGACAGCGTCGTTCCGTAAGAATTAATGAGTGAGCAATTAATCTCTTTGGCTGGGCCCAATTGGGCTTTATTAGCTGAACGAGGCAGATATAGGCACAGCCCGGTTCTGTTTGCAAAAGTTACTCACGCTTTCTGTTTAATGGCTCGGAAAATTAAATATTGCACATCAAAAAAGTGTGTAAAAAAAGGGGAGCACGTGTTGATATTATTTATACGTGGTACGAGGGAGAGTTGGCAGGTGCGGTCGGCGAAGTGAGGGCCGGACCTGCCCTTCCTCTTATTGGAACGTGCACCGCTGTGATTAGATTCGCTACGATACCGCTACATATCTTCGACACGGTTTTATTTACAAATATCACACGCCATTGGAAGCCAGGCACACTTACACGCAAAATAATAATCACTTTCATCATTTGGAACGCACTACTAACATTTATTCCACAATGGCAGGTCTTTGAGCTGTCAGCCGTTCAATTACTGGATTCTGATAAAGAAACAAATGTCTAGGTTTTAGTCCCCATGATTTAAGGGTTCGCTACTTTATATATCTGAAATACTCGTGAATTTCATTGTTCTTGTAGAACCTCGTTCACGGAGTAATTACCATAATTAACGATCATTAATATAGTTTTGAGACAGGCAGAATGCAACTGCAGTGTAACGCTGTTGGTATAAATTTGTTTTTATAATCATAGTTATGAGACTAGTCAACATATCTATACTTTTGTATTTTGTAAATTAAATCTGATGCTGTGTAAACATGAATTTCAGCTTTTTACAATTTGATATGTGTGTGGAGTAAAAAATTAATTTCCTGACAGTATATATTCTCATAAATTATTGTAGTTTCTTAG
The DNA here is from genome assembly GCA_034510155.1 of Eucriotettix oculatus. Classification (NCBI taxonomy): domain Eukaryota; kingdom Metazoa; phylum Arthropoda; class Insecta; order Orthoptera; family Tetrigidae; genus Eucriotettix; species Eucriotettix oculatus. The sequence goes on from CM067382.1 coordinate 37,691,458, forward strand.
CAGTTAACAAGTCACGAAAATTATAAAATTATGCTTTATAATTATCTATGCAATTATTTCATAGTAAAGCAAGTACGTGATAAAAGAAACTGAAGTTTTAAAAATATTAGAAAACATAAAATTGTGATTTGAAAGCTAGTATGACTTGAACATATATAAAATATTAACTTTTCTAATTAATCAATACAAGTTTTTATTACACTAAAATATAATATTTCTTGATAATTGACAATTCAAACTGACTCTGCCCGTTAATTATCATTAATTTAATTTTCTTAAGAGTCTCAGCGTAATGAATAGTCTTTCAGGGACTGTGTCTTGTTTTTACTGAATGCCTATCATCAAAACAAAGACCTGAAGATTGGGGAAGGTAAAGATATTATTGTTAAGTTCTCTGCCTCTCGACAGGTCTAACTATTCATTTCACATATTTCATTCGCAATAATTGTCTGCTATAAGATTTCTCCTTTAGAATCGAGTATTCCTCTTCTCTTTTATCTCATCTAGCAGCCGAATTCTTCTTCTGATTGCTCCCTCCATTTTCCTTACATATAATCAGGAAGAAAATGTGTCCAATCAAGTTTTCTTTCCTCCTCCACACTTCTCAGAACTTCGTCATTTGTCACCATGTCCTTCCATTTAACTTTCCATCCCTCTCCACCACTACATTTCAAAACTCTCCAGGTATTTTCTTTCCATTTCCCTAAGTGTCCAAATTTCCGCTGCATATAGAGAAATGCTCCAAATATATGATTTTACGAGTTTCTTCTTTAATTCTATATTTATTTTCCTGGTAAGCGAACCTTTTTTTATGAATGCTTTCTTGACCATTGCGTTACGTGGTATTATTTCTTTTCTAAGGTAGGCATCCTTTGTTACTACCATTCATAAGTATTTAAAACTCTCCACATTCTACCAATTATTGACACTCCATCAACAATTCATAAAGGTTCGTCTCCCTACGAAATTATCTCATCAATTTTTGATTTGTCTACATTGATTTACATTAAATATTTTCTTCCTGTTTCTACTAAACACTTTATCAATGTTCCCTCTTTCTTTGCCAATAACGCTCCATTGACTATATATATATAATTGGTAAGAATAGGAGAGAGTGATAGAAAATTGATGGTTTAGCTGAAGTGTACAGATGGCAGGCACCATGCTGAGTGTTGAGTCCTTCAATTTTCAGATCATTGCCCCCTTCATAAGAAGATTAGGAATGTTTTCTTAATCTTCTTATGAAAGGGTCGGTGCATCCGAAAATTCAAGAACTCCACACTCAACATGATGCCTGCCATCTGTACACTTAAGGTAAACCACCAATTTTCTACCTCTCTTTCCTGTCCTAATTAATTAATTTAATTAATCTGACAATGACATTTTATGATTTATATAAATGTATATAATTTACTTCTTGAAGATTCTAATTACTGCCGTTTTTATATTAACGTTTTGTTAGGGAACAATTGAAATATCTAATCTTGGCAATAGTCTGAGTATGATCCCTTTATTTCTCAATAAGTAACATTATTTGTTCTCTCCATCATCTTTCTGTGTATGTAATTATCTCAATTCCTCCAGATGCCAACTTCACCGCAGCTGCGGTTAACGCGGCAATTTGACGCGATGGCCGACGAAACAAATGCGTCTGGCAGTGTTGCCATTTTATTAATAAACGGCAAGTCATTTGTTCGAATTAAATGTGTTAATGCGAGAGAGAGTACGCTGCGTCGTTTTTCCCCACCGAATGAAGTGTTTTCGCCCCCTTCAACAGTGCTGCGGCACTAATGCATGTCATGGGTTATCTCATTTGGATGTGTTTAATGGTCCTTGCATGAAATATGAAACACGTCCCAGCAGCAGAACACTGCAGTGCTGTGATGTCGACCGGTCCTTCATTATGCGCGCGTTCGGTTGCATGAAAATAACTGCGTGGGTGGAGAGGGTGATCGGCCGGCACAATGGCGAGGCACTAAAACACAGACCGACTTCCTCCCGAACTTATGGGGTCGGCCATTGTCAAAGCCCCTCTTGCTCCTGCTGGTGCTCGTGCTGGTGCTCGTGGTCCGTGTTTCGCACAGCAAGGCGGCAGTTCATCGCGTGACGGACGGTCAAGGTCCCTGGGAAGATTCGTGCCTGCGACGTAGGCAACCCTCCAGCCTCTGTTTGCACCCACAACAAGAACCACACTTGCCAACGTATCAAATCTAACACCGCATCATGTCTGATTTAAATATTTTATAAAAATTAGAAATGAAGCATTAAAATGGCCAAAAGTCAGAAAGATTACGTTTCGTCCCGCAACTTTCCAGACCTCCTCAGTTCATTAATTAAAATAATACAAAATTTCATGTTGCTACAATTTTTACGGCCTCCTACGTTACAGCAGCAACATATATTTTTTAATATTTCCTAATTTTTACACCTCCGAAAGTAGGGGACTAAACGTATTCAAATAAAAGTTTTTACTTCTGACTTCAGACAATTATTTGTATTTATTTTTTAAATATTGTCATAAACACGGATGAGTACTGTTTATCACCAGTTAGAGACAATTATTGTGAAATTTTAGCTCTGCCTTCAACTTCCTCTTTTAAAAAGATTCATTGATTTCCTTCGAATCATAAATGTCCCAACCCTCAACTCATCATGCGTCCGATTCATATAGCTTTTGTCGCACGAAGTAAGAGTTCTCATTGTGAATCATCTACACTATTTATTTCTTCTTCATTTTTGCGCTATAGGATTTACTAACGTAATTTGGTTAATTATTTTTTAAATATTTACAGCAACCATCTGTGAAAGTGTATTTACGTAATATAGGGTGTGTTTGGATAAAATTTCAGGGCATGGGGAATTCAATAAAATAAACTTAACTGGGAAAATGGCTACAAATTTCCGAGGTACGGTGAAGAAATCAGTTTGTTATAATAATGTCAGGTTAAACCATGGTCGATGTCCTCCCCAGACGTCAAGGATTGGGACTCTTGACAGCGTATCTAGTCTCTCTGCCAGCTTCTCCGTATGACGCTCTCCTCAGCATCGCCAGGTTGATATTTTTCAACGTCCGGGACCAAACGGTGGCTTCCCTTCAGTCCCCTTCAAGTTGTAAGAGATGGTTGTGAATTCACACAGCCTCACCGCCGTTTGTAGAAGCATAAATGTTAGACATTTTAAATCGATCTTACAAACCAGGGAAGCGGAAGTTTTTAGTGAGCAGTTTTTTTTAATTTTTTTTTTATAGAATCAGTGAAGTGCTTATGTGAAGTGCAGTGAAGTGATTTCTGTGTGACTGCTGACTTCTCTTTCCTTTTTCAGATCAAAACCTACACTTCAAAATTGTTGCTTTGAGTGATTTGTATTTTCTTTTTGTAATTGTATTTGTGTTTTCTTTGTATATTGCAGCCACCGGGCAAATGCCCAATAGCAGCTAAGTAATAAGTAAATAAGTAATAATAATCATAACCATGTGTTATTTAAATATTTCTGTTTTCAATTCCCACGGGACGTGGTTACGGAAATTCCACAGGTGCCGAATTGGCATCCATGGGATTTACAGGCGGCATAAGGTCATGACACGTTGACGCCAATTCCAGTTCCCAATCCTCGCTAACTTTATGTTAAAAATTTAAGAAATATCAACTATCGCCTTACAGTAATAATTTCTAAATTATAAGTCGATACCAATAAATAAGAAATAAATTATGCAGCGTTGCAACATTATTATGATTGTTAACTGAGCCAACGTTAGAAGTGTATTAAAAACAGGGTTAAATAAAGTTAATAATAATACAAAAGAATCGGTAACAAAGAGAAATTGAGTAAAATGGAGTGATCTAGAAATTAATCTTGAAGATGAATTCATAGGAATTTAATAACGGCAATAAAATATTCACGAATTGACTGCGTTAATTTAAATATGTAGATAAGGAATCATTAATATATATACTACTTTAACTGACCGCAATATAAGTCTTCCTCCTCGTTACATCTACAGCCACGTTTTCTTGTGTTTTTTTATGATGCAAAAATTTAAGCAAATGTATTTGTAAGACCATATTTAAACAAATCCTTATTAATTTGCAGGTCCCTTTTCTACAGCTACGTATTTCGCTATAGACGAACTGATTCATTACTATTCAAGCGTATAGTTTCCTTAAGTTGTTCCATCTTCGCCGTTTCTGTGTCTGATATTTAACTGAACTTTCGTTCGCTCTGGTTTCATTTTCATACTTTATTCAATTTCTTTCACCGAGAATGCTTTTTCTGCCTTTATTCCTATTCTGGAATTCCCTGCGTCTCTGCCTGCCTCACTTTTCTGGTGACTTCTGTTTGGTTACGATTAGTAGAAAGTTTGAAATCTAGGTTGTGCGTTGCATTTAGTGATTGTTTATCGATATTGGTGTGTAACTTAGTAGCAACATCGCACTCTGCCTGTCGAAATAGTTTATGGATATAGGAATATAAGTCTTCCCCAGAAATGTTTATTACGTCAGCAATTGTACAGGTGGCGAGACGCTCCTAGGGCAGAGACTTGGGGAACCTTAACGAAAGCGCTGCACTTTTGTCCCCGACAATCGTAAAATGCAAATATCATTCGGTGTGAGGAGGCAATCGAGGGGCAGAGGAACCTTTTACGGCAGCCACCGAAACTAATCGACTGAGGCATGCGGCCAATCAAATTTTATAGCACACAGCGTTCGCTGCTACGGCAAATGCAAAAAAAAAAAAGAGAGAGAGAGACGCCAATGATTCTCACCCTGCAAAAGGCAGCGAGAGGGGGGAAAAGAACAGTGATTGTGGTGTGGGCTGACAAACAGGTGGCAATGAGGAAAGGAATCAAGCCGTATGAAGAGATACGATGCTGTGGAAACTCTCCTCGAGAAAACGTTTTGCATTGTTAGAATTCAACTAAAGGTTATATATTAATTCACTGAACCTGTCTATTTCAAACATTTTTACAGTCCAAAATATTCAATAATGATTCTTGAAAGTTTATAGGACCCTACTTAACAAGAATACAGGAAGAAGAAACTCGCTGGTTGGACTGTTTGATAACAGATGACTGGAACTTTACATTTTTATTAAAAATAATCTAGAAAAAAGAATAAAAATTTTCCATTAAATTTACTGTTTGAAAGGACATAATAAGAAAAAATAATATATAAACTAGTAGCCTAATTGCAGTAATTGGAAACCACATGATAAAGTAATGTATATGTGCAATAAGTTGGAACGTGTTGATATCCGTATTTCATCTTCCCTCTGTCCACCAAAAATTTTACGCAATATTGGTGCAGCATTTTATAATTACTTTAATTTATTAACAATAAGATCGAAATTGAAGTTTCATTCGAAGATATTCAGTAAATAGATAAAATGTAAATAATGAATTTATCCAAGAAATAGTCTGTTGATTAATTACTTCTTCAACCCGATTTGTTTATAAGCGAAGCATTCTTTAAAGGCGATCTTAAATGTGATGATTTTTTTCTCCGGAGTCCGACACTATTCTCCATCCAGTCAATTAGCTCAATTTTAACTGCAATGACTTCTGACCTCAGTCAGAACAAGAAGAAATAGCACCAAGGCATATAAAGAAAAAAAGATGATTCCAACTCTACAAATCGACTGGAAACTTAAATCATCGTTCCTACGGTTCAACGAAGAAATAAAATATTTTTAAAATTCATATGATATTTTGAAAACATGTGAAACAAAATCGAAGAAAATTAAATTTAAGAACGTTGAACTTATTTTTGAGTAACACTTCCTATAAATCCGGTATAAGGCAAAACGATTTGACTGTACTCTCAATCAGTTAAAAAATCACAAAAATATTGAACGAAATCAGTACATATAAATGAAACTAGTAATTCCATTAAAGTTATTCAAACGATACCATTTGTCGTTTATCTATTAGCTGTATATCAATGAAAAGATTTAATGTTTCATAGATTTGGATATGAAAATCGTGGAGTTTATTTGGAAAGTATAAAATAAATTTTTAATTAATAAGCTGTTATTTTTGATTGATATTTAAAATCTGGATTTCATTCTGATATGAGATTTAGGTTTAGCTCTAAAGATTGGAATCGCTGATCTTTTGCTTTATAATGGTTTTAATCATCGAACATTTTCAACTTGGATGAATTGGAGGTCGAATAGGTACTGAAAATAGCTATAATTAAAGACTATTATAAATCTTTATTACAAACGTGTTTGAATAGTTAGTACTTCAACTTTGTTGTATTTATGTTAATGAGAGGATATTTAATAAATAATTTGATTTTCTTGTCAAAAGCCAAAGAAAAAATTTTGTTTACTGTCAAAATTTAAAGTAATTTATTATCAACTAAATTAGTTTATTTTCGTATAGTCATATAAATAAAGTGCCTTTCTCTATGTCGTTCGTCAAAATATACATTTTTCTTTCAAAAGGAAAAGCGTCTTCCAGAAGAGAAAATATTTTGTCTACCATGCAGTTTAGAAGAATATTAAGGCAAATCGGATGTTTTTATAAAATTAAGAAATGTAGCTTTTGTAGTCGCTTATATTATTTTAATCTCAGAAATAGTATAATTGGTTTTAAACAAGAAGAATAAGATTTTCAATGGGATATTAATTTAAAGCGCCGCACTAATAACGTCAACGAGCTCCGTTAGCTCGAAAATCGCGGTTTTCCTACCATAACCTAGGACAACCTTATTCATCTATTTAAATTACCGAGAAACTAGGAATTACGCAGCACATTAGCAGGTTATTTGACTGCAATTCTTCACGATCGCAGCCGCAGTTTGATCCAGGAAGGGCCTCGACCGAAGTCACGGCTGCTCAGACGCGAACAAAGGACTCCCGTGTGACGTCACATGCAGACGAGGTGGCTGTCACGTCACACGACCCAAAGCCTGGGCGACGCTAGATATGCGTCTGCAATTTAAATAATAGCTGGTTTTATACAAACGTGAAAATATCTGCGCGTATGTTCCATTGTCTGCCGTCACGTGATGCCATTCGTCGCGCACTACTTGTTCATTAGAACTACACGAAAAAAGTTTTCTCATTACCCAAACTGTTTCGCACAGAGAGAATTAAATTCATAACGTGGAAAAATGTTGTTTCATTTCATAACACATACGGTTGTAAAACATTGGTACAAGAAAACTAGGTCTTTTTGTTATCACATACCTTGCTAAACATCAGTACAGTGACATAATATGGAATATCAGTAAAATAAGACTACTGTGGGCACACATCGATTTTCTTTAACATTTTTTAAGGAATTATATGTAATAATAATTATTCTCTGGCGAACTAGAAGAATCTTTATTTTTTTCAAGACGCGTTGGCAATGAGTGTATTCCAGAACGGTTTTCAAAGTTAGGGGTCGGGTCTTCCTAAACCAATTATAACAATGGACGATTTTCCTGGACAATCTTTTCTTACAAACCCCGGAGTGGAAAGGACAAAATAGATAAGCTAAAACGTGTTGCTTGAGCCTAGCTGAAGTTTTCGGCTGGAAACATGCGACCTACACAGTTGTTTGAATACCATTGCATTTTAAATTATAAACCAAGCAGTTAGATGCAAACAATCAAGGTAACTTTAGGAAAAATTTTTGCTGATGTAGTCAGTTTTTCCCGCACCTCCTTACGTAGACAGGAAGGCAACCACTAAATCAGTCCAGTATAAGTTCCATCACGAAAAAGTCATCCAGTAATAAAACTATAAACGGCATGGCTTCAACTTTTTCAGCTATCGAATAACAATTATTGCTTAGGTAATTGCTTTTCGCGATTTTGATTGCTTAGATTCCGCCCACTATTCCGTGGGAACAACGCTACAGAGAAATTACTCTTTGTTCTACTGAATAAAGCGAGGACATTAATATTAATTATTTATTTTTAATTTTATTTCATGTCTGTGTATATAAAAATAATTTTCACTCATGAATTTACTATTATGTGAAAACGTATATAAAAACTTTTAATAACAAGAAGTGATGGAAAGCTAACAGTAACTAAGGTAAAATGTTTGTGTTTCAGAATACGATTTGCGGAAAGAAACTGTAATTAGTTATCTAGTTGGGTTTGGCTGAGTACTACTCATAAATTTAAACCATTTACAATATTATAAAATTTGGTCTCTAAATTTATTTTAACGCCATGAGACTGGTACCCAAAAATTAGGCGGTTGTATATTTTATATTTGACAATTTTTTTCGGTTCTGATGAAATATCAAATCACTATATCTAAATAATGTGACTTTTTCGGGAAACCGAGTAGAATAGAATACTGAAAGTCCCTCACTAAACCCTCTTCTGACAATATCTCGTTGACTAGAAGATCAGGAATCATATTTTTTCGCGTCGGAGTAACGCTCTTTTACTCCCTACTTAGATTTATTTTCTCTCATCAGTTTTAATAAACCCATTTCCTTCTCAGAGTTGACATAGGGAACACCTGAAATAACCATTAACAACACAAATAATTTGAAATGTTGCTCCCGAAATAAACAATAAGAATATAATCAAATTTTCTTGATTATAGTCATGACAGCTGGAAATTCTGTCAAACTTGGACAATGGTTGAGCTTCAAGTTATTGGCGAGCGATGAATTTCCAAGATTTCAGTATTGAAAAAAGCATTACATTATTCCAACAAATTGTTTTAATTAGAAATGACTAAGATACCACTTATTTGTGCGCTTAAAAAACCAAAGTTACAGGCTGTGGCAGAAAATTTCGCCGTTTTTCCTACTTTCAGAGTGGATTGGACGATCACGTCTCTTCTAATCTTCACTGGACAACTCTATAAAATCTTCCATGTTTTTATCTCAATCTCAAAAGAGAACTGCTTCATCCAGGCTTTATACCCTGTTTATATTCCATAAGGATGAATGTTCTTTTTCCGTGGTGTGGTGCTCACAACTAACGAGTAAAACTCTCCACGTTTTTAAGGAGTACTGAGGATTTCTGGCAGTCAGTGAAAGGCTAGAAAAGGAAAAGAGGACTGACAGATATTTTTATAAAATCTGTTAGACAAAGGAAGTATTTTGAGGCACCTTTGGTATTTGCGATTACAGGCATATATCAAATCACCAATCGACGATGGGAGCAGTCTCATAAGGTCGACGATAGGAGAAGATAAATGGTTTAATGATCATGCTGTTTCAAACCCCGCCGAGAATTAGCTTTTAAACCTATTTAGGAACAATTACATGCTTCGTAAAACAGTTATAGCACATTTGAAATGAAGAATAATGGTGCTTAAAGTCGGAAGGGCTGACCGAGAAAATTTTCCGCTTAGCTCATATCGCTTGTAAAGATCTTCTTTTAGCAGCGCATTTACACGTTGGCAATATCTAATCCAGAACACGTCCGACTGCAAGAAGTTGACAAGAACAAACGGCAAACTTGGAGCAGAGCGAGTACGGAGATGCGGCTTTCCGCTCCTTGACTTGATTACCAACTTCCTGCAATGCATATATTGCACTATCTCAGTTCCTGACTTGCCATACAACCGGAATATGCAAAGTCTAGATTTATAAATTCCATATTCTATAAAATTATACAATCAATTATTTTCCCCACACAAGCTAGAAAAGCTGGAAGAACTGTATTGCATCAGTGTTTAATTATAGAGGAAACTAAGCACAGGTAAAAAGATAAAAGGGTTTCATTGATAAAAGTGTTGCTTTGGGTCTTTAATCACGCAACATGAAACGGGGAAACACGAAAAATAAAAATAAAAGAACTGCAATCACGTGCGTTGAGGTGTTAAAAATTGTAATACTCATTCTCTATAGACACTAATAACATAACGTTCCCGAACATTTCTATTAAATAAAAACACAGAAATAAATTCGAATTTACGTTAGGAACAACAGTTATTGGAGTTGGTCAAAATTTTTCATATCAAAAGGAGATGATTTCAGTATTTTATATTCAGTCTTGAGAAATAATGGATTCTTTTTTTCCATCCAAAAATTTCAACGTTCAAATCATTCTACGATGTGATTCTAGAATGATTTTGCTGAATCGACGTTGAATGTCTCCTGTACTATATTTGTCATCCTATCTTCTCGTGATATGCTGAACAAAGGATAATAAAATATCCTTGGTACCGACCGTAGGAAACAGCTTCAAGCCGAATGTTCTGTATGAAGTGCCAAGGATAAACACATTCAAGATTACATAAACTGATCGGAATCTACCTTTTTGTTGGATCTACCTTGTACCTGACTGGATGTGAAGAACTCGTGCTACAACTGAGATGTGGAACTTAGTTTTATTGGTCAGATCGAACTAATGGAAACGCGTTATTAAATGAGCTTCTGTGCCGTGGATTGTAATGACAACTCTTTTTGCAGTCCACGCTTTGTGTCGTGGCTGTGCGTAGCTGCGCCAGCTTTTGGAGGCGACTGTACGCCCGCAAGAACCTCAGTCAAGACGTCATTCTCTCTGCTCCTTCAGACGTTACAATTCCTTCCATCATAACAGTTTTTCTCTCCGAGGGGCCTTTGTGTGTATATGTGTGTATTTTCCCGTTTCTTTATTTTCCATTATACGGAATTCTTTATTTTTTTATTCCCTGGTGTTTGTTGGGATTCAGTTCCTAGCTAGCTTGGCCTCTCCCCTTCCACCAACGCTCCTCTATTTTTTTTCCCCCGTGTTTGCACGGAGGTTCACATTTAATACTCCAGATCCCTTCCCCATTTCCATTCTTTCCGTTTACTCCTTTTCTTTCGGTAGGGGGAAAATTTCTACTCTTCTGCGCGCTTCGCACGTTACTCAAGCACGACAGCTGTCTTTCGAGACCCGAAAGTAATTTCCGAGTAGCTTAGACGCTGTGGTAAATAAACACGGAGCATTGTGTGGCCGTCGTAAGACTTTGTCTTTTAAGTATCACTTGTCATGATAAAAAAAGGGAAGGAAGAATAGTCACCGTATCCTAGCACATAATGCGAATGTACTAACGAACAGAATAAATTTTATAGTCATTGCTTTTATCCGAGAAGTATAATAAGTTTGTGTATAGTAATTTACTATTGGTCAAAATTTTAAAATAATTCATTGCATACTTGTTCAAAATTTATACAAATGTGACTTCACTATTATACTCCAACCAATTTTAAAAAATAGCTCATAATAAAATTTAATAATACTAATTTTTAGTTAGAAAATATTTTATTTTTATTATTAATTAATAACAATAAATGACTTTATTCTCCGTTATTTATGACCTTTTTTTATAAGTGATTCATAGGGAATTGTGTATTCTCAGTTAATATCTCAGAGAAAAACTAACTGATCAACACTTGCCATGTATTTACTATAAATGTGTCGAAATTACATTTTTAATTTTTGTAATTTATGTTCAGAGTATATTGAATTCAAATCTGTATCACGGTTTGAGCCAATTTTTTTAAACTCACAGTACTTGATAACTTTATATTATTAACTGTCATATTTCTATATTGAACAAATACAAATTTTCTCTTATAATTTTATAAATTGATTTGTATTACATGCATAATTAAATAGCTTTTGTGGTGGTAATCAGTCCTAAGACTGGTCTGATGCAACCCTTCTGCGCATCGTCCCTAATCTACATAGTGTATTACATCCTTGGCCTCCCTCTTCCGTTTTACCCCACACACACTTCCCTCTAATGATAATTTACAAGACCTTCATGTCTCAAAACGTGGCCTATTAATCTATCCCTTCTCTTAGTCAAAGTACTCTTCTCTTATGCTGCTTAGAACTTCATGGTTAGTTACCCTATCCACCCATCTGAATATCAGCATTTTCGTCTGGCACCACATTTCTAAAGCTTCTTTTTTTTTGTCTGCAACTCATATCGTTCACGTTTCGCACCCATATAACGCCACACTCCGTAGGAACATTTTTAATAATGATTTCCTAATATTTATACTTATGTAAATTACTCTTTTTTTTGAGAAAGCCTTCCTTGCTTGTGCTATCCTACTCTTAGTCTGCTATACTTCTACCATCCCTAGTTATTATGCTGCCCAAGTAGCAGAATTCCCTAACTTTCTTCAAAATATTCGTTCCGAAGCCAACACACTTTGTTATTCCTCAACTTCCCATACTTTACTCCATCACATTGGTTTTCCTTCAATTAATCGAGGACTACGTTCAAGTCACAGATTTAAATAACTAAAAGACCATGTAGAAACTTCATCCGCGTTGGTTCAATAATGATCCACGTAATTATTTTATTACAAGTTCAGCGTCAGACAAATCTTCTGTTTGAATTAAACGTAATGGCTGTGACACGACACCGTTGGTTGGTATTGGAGTTGGAAAAGTTAGACACGGTGGTTGAAGCTTTACAAGGTCAGGACATGGTGACACGTTGAAGATAATCCGTGGACAACATAATACGCTTCAGTTAATAAGAGTGATCTCTTCTCCGCTTTGAGGTTAATCAGCCGCACACTAGGCGTCGTAATTCGGGTATCCACGTTCCATCCTCGCCGCTGGTATTTAGGGAGACGGACGCGCACGTGGCGCCACGTGCCGCAACTGCGGCGGTTTGTATGAGTTAATCGGGAACACGATCTGCAGGAGAGGAAACACGCGATGTTTCTGGTCGATACTGTCTGGTCGAGAGCCCAGCACCGCAAGGCGCAGACTCTTCTCTCATGCACGTGCTGCTGTCACGGGTATCACCATCCGGAATTACATGAAGCTCAAGGCAATGCCTACGGACCCACCAAGATCCGGCAAAACAGAATCCTGCAGCCGCTTTGATGCTTTCTCGGAGTTATTTTTGGCCAACGACTTCATCAGTATTAATCTTCATCAGATATCAAGATCTGTAGCTCCTTGACTAATGCGTTAAGTTCAACTATTTCAAATTACCAGCATCAGGTTAAGTTTTGGGCTGTATATGTCACGTAGCTGAAGTCCGGGAAGGAGAGCCTCTGGTTCAAACGGAAACATCTCATTTGTTGAAATATTGTGTTATACAGCTTATAGCTGAAATCCATTTGATGACCATCTACCATTGGCGATGTGGCACATTTCATGTCTCCCAGCAAAGTTGAATTCATTTATCAGCAACCATCTACCATTATCTTAACATGGAAACGACCGCAAACATTAACGACGTTCTTTTTTCCAGCAGTTGAAAATATATTACCTAACTTTTCGTTATATTTAGGTGACACTTGATTTCTGTCCACCATTTAATATAACAATATTAGAATGCTACTATTCAACGAATACCACGTTTATAAAATACCTAAAATCAGCGATTTTACCAAATTTGGTGTCGCTGATGCCAGTTTCTCATAAATGTCATCCAAATTCCGGAATGCAGATCTTTGACGAACAAGAAGCTTAATACTGTAGTACATAGTATCTTTACCATCCATTTTTAGTGGCATAAAACAGGAAATTATTTGTGGCCACAGTGTATCTTAAAATGCGAAGTCGTTTAATTTATATGACCTGTCGCTAAGACATCTTCATCGTTCATCTTAGAAGTGGCTTTATAAGTTTATACCAATATCTTCAATTAAAACTAAACGTCCATGATTAAAACTTATTTAATTAATTTATATTAATCGTTAACTACACTTTTCTGACCAAAACACGTTTTCATTTCAGTCGTCTCTGTGAGACAGAACCACTAAGTAATGATGCTTTTTAAAATGACTGGAATATTTAATTAAGTCATACAATCTTCTGCGCTGTGAAAAAAATATTGTTAAAGTAAAACAATTTAGTCAAAAATAAATAATAGTTTGATTAATAAAAAAGTTGTTATTTGAGTAAGTTTAAGTAATGGCTATGTTAACAAATAAGCCAGCAATTGATATTATTCTTGAAATCGTTTACTTGACTTGAACAATACGAAACAGTATTTGAAGTTCTGCTTCCGCCGATAGCGAATTTGCATCGGAATTACAATAAAAAAGTAATTATTTCAATTGTCCCTTTTATTATAGAATTATTTTGCGAAGTATTCGAGTGGGTCTTTTTTCTTTCCAGAGAAAATAAAATTTAAGCAGTTACCCCTTTTGGAGTCGTGCGCGTATAACATGGAGTAATTAAGAGTCCATTGCAGCGGTGATAACGATATGGGGTTATTACCTTCTCGTAGGCACAAAGGATTATCTATTGCGCACCAGTAACGCACAGGCCGCATTTACATTTTAATTAGGCCTGGGCTAATGAGAAATGACAGAGCTGCCGCGGAACACTCGAATCTAGGATTTGCTTCCCACAGACGTGTCCGGATGAACGCCGAAGATGGTTTCTCTTCGTGACAGTATTTCACATAATTTAACCCGCTATGCATTTTGTGGTACACTGTGCCCTCAAATAATTTCCTGTTTTGCGTCATTGAAAGTCACTAAAATACCGTGGTAAGAGATACCTATGCCAGTATAAGCTTCTCGTTCATCAAAGATCTGTATTATCCCGATCTACAAAGGCGTACACAAACTTTCATGCACGTCAGTCAAAGAATAGTAGTTTCTTAAAAGTACGAAAACGTTTCAGCATTTAAATGAAACTATGTACACTTATTTCTGATGAACAGTTTTCTATTGCCAATTGCTGTCATAGTTCGGAAATTCAACGACGTTTAGAGAACTTTGTCCTTCGCCATCGTCATTACTTATGTTTTTATACATGCAAATAGCAGACTTCCATGTTACAACTTCGTGGAATAACATTGTACGGAGTTGTGACGATGTAATCTGGTTGGAAACCAAAGAACTGATTTTTCAATGCGATCAGACTGGTAGACTTTATAATTTAATTCACACATTTAAAAAGGATTCGAAAACAGTATTGTAGTATCCTCAAAATTTACAATTCCTGTGATTATTATGTCTAATAAAGGGATTTTTTATTGAAATTTAAAGAACTAATGGGCATATAATGATCAATTAAGGAAAGTATAACGTACTCGTGATCCAAGCTGATTTAGCTGTTTTCAAAATTACGAAAAATAAAAAAACAGTAATGATTTTTATTATAACTTTGTGTTAACAGCAGATGTGAATAGTTTCAACTAATTTGAATCAGAGATAATCGTATGATTCTATCCGCTATTTATTTAGAGGTCGCTGACACTATTTCATAAATTAAAAGAAATATGGACTACAATGGATTAATATTTGAATATATACGGCATTTAATATTAGTTTACCAGTGGTAGAATTTTTATAATGAGCTTTAAAATAGAACGAAGACTTTACCAAATATTACTTTTTCGTGTTTGGGAAAAGCTGCAGCCAGGGGTGTTAATGACATTGACTCGCGTCTTCATATTCCACACGTTAAATTTTTCATATAAGTCAGCATGGACGGAAATATAGCGATGTAATGTTTTTAGAATCTTACCAATGCAAGGCAGAATTTAAAATTCCAAGCGGTCAATAACTTATCGTTTACGTTACCATGAAGTTACATAGTAAGTAATTTGATAATTATACAGCCAGAAGAGGTTCACCGAAATGTGTTCAGTAATCGTTATTTGGGGTAGTTTTGCAGGTGCAGTGTTCACGTCAACCTTACTCAGGAGCAGCTTAATTTTAATCTCAAATTGTCTACTGGCTTTGTATTAAGGCGTCTTAAAGAGCGATAAAAGTAGTGAAAATACAGGGAGTGGCTGGCGCACTTCTCTTTGCATACATTCCGAGTCTTTACGCCATATACAGAACAATGAATGAGATTCTGCCTCGGCCCGGATAATTTCATCCTCATTTAAATAATAGAAGCGTTTCGAGTTCCACTTACCTAATTGCTCGACGGGATTTATTTTACGGCCTCGACGCTCCGTATTATACTCACTGCTAAAAACGCCTCCTTGATGATTTTCAAGTTCCCTTCTAATGGCGGAAATATCGTGGACCAAGAGGGCAGCTTTCTAGGGTTTTAATAACGACCTAACTCCTCTGGGGGCGCGAAAAATTTCGGAGTGGCATCAGGATGAGTCGGCCTCCCTAAGAGTCGAAATTGCGGAATCCTCTGGTTTTGCGAGATCTTTCCCCAATCTAGAGATGGTTTTGGTTTCTTTTGTTCTATTGCTTCAAATGCACTCAGAGACGAGATTCGGCATATGATGACAAAGATGGTGATGGAATGAACATTAAAACAGACAAAATATTGTTGCTAGTTCTATAGAGAAATATTTGAATGGTTGAGGTAGACATTACACCTAAGAGATAAGTAAAGCGAAGTCATTCATAAAACTTATAATTCTATTCTCTGTCACCCAGCCAGAATTGCAAAGCCCGCATCCAAGGGTTTCCAAACTGCGACCCTCGGAAAGTTATTGTCCAACCTGCAGTCGGGTCGAAAGGGGAACGAAAATATTTAAAAAAATATTATTTGACATTAATTATAATGAATAAAAATACGCGAAACGTCATAAGTTAATTGTAATTAAATCTTTGCGATAAGTTTGGCTAATTTTTTTTTATTCATGAAAAATAATTATTTTTAAAAGACACACAAATGCATTATGACGTGTTCCCGGGGAAGGAACCCCTTAATCGGTGTTTCCCAACGCCACACGTGGGGGCATTTTGATTTTTCAGGAGGCAATTCAAAAATGAGGTAGTCTACAACTAAGAAACACAGATCTGACCATATGAAATGTATAAATCAGTAAACAAATTAAAATAAGTAAAAATAAAATATCATAAAAATTATAAAAGTACCTTATTTTAATTATGTATATTGTATATTTTTTAAATTTACTTACTGTACTTTCTTTTAATAAACTTCACAGATTTCTTCGCAAAACCTAA
This sequence comes from Eucriotettix oculatus, assembly GCA_034510155.1. Taxonomy (NCBI): domain Eukaryota; kingdom Metazoa; phylum Arthropoda; class Insecta; order Orthoptera; family Tetrigidae; genus Eucriotettix; species Eucriotettix oculatus. The sequence goes on from CM067382.1 coordinate 37,708,259, forward strand.
TTTTTCGTCTAGAACAGGTTGTAATTAGGCTTTATTTAGGAAATAATTCAAATTATGAATAGAAAAAATCTATATATGTTACACAGGAGGAATCACAATTTTCAAAAGACTGAGGTGGGGCATGGAAAAAAAGAAGTAGGGAAACACTGCCCAGATTTTCCGGGCGTTTAGTAGGAATTCCCAATACTGGCCCGCACAGCGTAAACGATTTTTCCATTCGGCCCACAAGTCAAAATGTTTCGAGAGCCCTGATTTAATCAGATTAGCCCGGTCGAGGGATATTTAGAGGCTTTCTGGCGGTGAATGACATAAAAACTAACCGTGTACGTCATGTACTGGAGTTTATAGAAACTTAAATTATCACTTCTTTCTCACTTTAATTACCTTTCGTCCCTCCCTAGATCTATTTACCATTCTTTGTTCATATCTCTATTCAACAAAATAAGACGATGGAAATCCTCGTACAATGTTGCCTATGTATTTAAGCCATATTTTAATTTTCATATAAATACTGTTATCATAGTGTACGATTGTTAGTTTGTTATTATAATTGTTACAGTGTATACAAAATTACAATAATGTATTTGTAAATGAAATTAGTGTTTATAATGCAGTATTTAAATGAATTTGTGCTAGGTCTATTTCTTCACGTGTAGATACAGATGATACCATGTGTATGTGTGTGATGGTTGACAGATGATGTATTGGTATTTTGACGATATGTGATCTGCGGGTGTGATGCTAAGGTGAGTTAGGATATGCCTGAGTGTTTTGAGGGAAAGATGAGGTCGATTGGGAGTTTCATTTTGAGCCGACGAAAGTGTAGAGGTGGGTGAGGATTGTTGTGGGGTTGTTGGATCGTGGGGTTCGGGTGGTTGAGAGCGCATCATACTCATAAAAATGTAAAATAAGAGAGACGACAAAGGTACGGGGAGGCTTTGTATTGTATGACCATTAGTAAACAAAAAAAGCGGAGGGTATGTTTCATTATGTTTTGGTTTCGCTTAAAACTAATGGCAATATGAACTTGCGTGGATTTTTCTGGTAGTTTAATGTACAGGAAATGTTAATTACCGGTAGGCAAATATCACCTAAAACAAACGTCGTTCATCTGTGACCATGAAACTGACACGAAAACATTTAAAACAGTACTTATTTTAACTCAAGGAGCAGGTACTTCAACATTTCTTATTTTAGTTTAGTTATTTCAAGTATGTTTTATTTAATTGGAATATTTATTGTTGGCTTTTCGTTTCCGCCATTTGTGTTGTTCGCGTTTAATTCTCTATTTTCGACACGCACATTATCTTCAAACTCGTGGTCGGATTTGACATGCTTCGCTTCACTCCGAATGGCAACATAATGCGAGATGATATGCAAGTGAAATTTCGGATGCGTCACAATTATAAATAAAAAAATCTGGGTCTTGCCGCATGAGTTCCTTTTGTTTGACGTGACGCCGATGTGATGCGCATCACGTTTAGTAAGCCCCATTGTTTATCAGCGGTTCTATATTGGTGCCATTCCGCAAGGCCCCGACCGCTGTCAGATGTGACAGTTCCGCTCAGGGCCGCCAACATTTCATGCAAATCCTGCTCCACCCCCGCTACCGACAGTACACAATTCGCGAAGCGGTTATGCCGTACGGAATTTTAGCAGTGAGCCCTTTAAAAACTCATCGGAACGTGAACGCACTGTCAGCGACGTCTGCTGTCATCAATCACTGCTGGTCGTTGTGGGAGGGCTAATGCTGCCAAAATTGCACAACCAACTCTAACACTCGGGTTCTTTACCACGCAGCAGTGCGGCAGGTCCACCCACGCTTTTAAGACCAGGGGGTGTAAATATTTAATCAAGCCGCATCTAGCTTGCGCTAAGAACAGGGCACAATCGAGATTAAATGTTAACGGTACTTCCGCAGGAATTAAATTACTTTTTGGTGTTTTCTAGCAGACAATATTCCTATTAAAACAATATAAATTACAAAATACATTTAATACAGCTGAACTTAAATAAATCAACTAAACCTCAATCCACATCGACTCCATGTACCTCTTACAAGATTCCTCTTACAACATTCCATAGTCTTCACTTTATTTGGAATGTTTCATTATCATTAATGTAGCACCACTAAAATGAAGTGGAGTTTGGTATTATATTATAAATTCACTTGGGTAAGCAACACTAAAATTATCTATAGACTCTGAACTTGAGATATTGCACTACTAGGGCAGTCACATTTTGCTTTATATTAATTGTCTTTATAAACCTTGAATATCTTTATTGTCTCATTCAGTCTCATATAATTGTGTGTAATTAATCAGGACAACTGGTTGATTTTTTATTTCTCACCCCAAATATTTTTATATAAAAAATATACTTGCTATAAAGTATTTTGCCCATTATATTATTGCCTAAGATTGCACTTAATACACTGTAATTAATTATATATTTGTATACTGTCCAAAAATTATAGTTTTGAGTCCAGTAATTCAGCTATTCCTTACCTATTTTCTGAAGGGGAAAGGAATCTAAAATAAATATAGGGTAAAATTTTTTAACTAATAGCTGTCAGTTTCTATATTGAGTGAAACATCGTACGTTGTAATTAAGGTTTATTCATGAAAGGTAACAATTTTTTCCATTTTTAGTCCCACAATAACTACAATATTATTTAACTAAATAAACAGCTCAACATTTAACTGTCCTGCAGAAACACAGTAGCTGACAACACAACAGCCTTACTTCACTCAATTGATGTTATTATTTCATTGATAATTATGATTTATAATCCCCGCTTTATTAAATTTGGAGTCGTTCGATAGGAAAATTATAAAAAGAAGTAGCCAAAATACTAGAATGAAATATTGATTAAATAAATACAGATTTAGATTTATTGTTGTTTCCATTAATCCTCGAAATAGGATACGTCATATATTAAAAATTAAAAATGAACAAAATAAAGTACATAATTAAAGACAAATAAACTTAAAATAAATAAGTAAAAGTAAATGTATAGAGACAAAAGTCAATACATACACAACACGTACACACACTGGGAAACACAAACAAGCACACACTGAGGAACACGCAATGGAGTTTTAACTACTTGCAGCTCTGCGACCAGGAAACTGTCCTTCCCTCTGTCGTAGCTCCGGGCAATACATGAAACAAACAAACAAAAGAGCAGAAAAAACTGAATAGAAATTTTAAAGATATGTGATGTGCTATTTTACAAGGCAGCTCATTCAACACTTTTTGCAGGAACCTTGATTTAAATACTAGAAGGACGATTAAGAAAATCCTGTACCAAGTAAAACGCGCCATTTAAAAGAATAGTTTTACTCTGCTTCACGAAGCTTTTGTAGGTACTATTTTTAACCTCTAGCGGAAGGCTGTTGTATAAAATTATCCCGGTATTATGAATACTTTTCTGGTGTAGAGCAAGGCGATGCTTGTCCGACCTTAGAGCTGAACGATTTCTGGTCGCGTATTCATGAAACTCGCCATCTGTTTGAAACAAATTAGTTTTTCGCTTTACAAACTTTAATATTTCATAAATATATACGCTTGGTAAAGTAAGTATTTGAAAACTTTTGAAGAAAGGTTTGCAACTCGATCTAGAATTCGTGCTAGAAAGTATTCTAATTGCACGCTTACAACAACGTTTCTGCTATCCTTGTAACGTTTTGCAGTTTAAAGTGAACTTAAAACTCATAATAACAAAAAGTAATTATTTAATTTCAGGTTTTAAGATTCGACATTGATTTCAATTTCATAGTTTACTCAACCCGAAATTCTAATATGAAATTGTATTAATAATATTTATATTCAGTGCTTAAATGTTACAAAACTAAATGAGCAGACTTTCATAATTTCTGGAAAGACAGGCTTCTTTAGTTTAGAGGCTACCAAAGATGATCAGCTGGTGCATCTCTTGCTGTCCCACCTCTTTTAATAAGCAATTAGCACTTCACCTTCAACTGAATCCCGAGTTGTACAAATCGAAAAGTGTCACATTCTTTTCAAAGGCGTTGTTTCCATATTGAAACTTACGTTAAAGTCAATGTTGAGAATTGGCCTCAGCTATTATCGAAACGTTCATTACGCAGTTTGCCGGAATGCATAGACCTCAGGCTTGTTTTCGGGACAGTAATTTTTGTGGATAAATGAGGGCGAGTGGCCCAGATTCCTGAGCTAAAGTAGACAGTGCTCGGGCGCAAGCGATTAACATTTCATTAACGCTACGGCGAGCTCAGCTTTTAAATATTAAAAGTATCGTTTTAGAGGGCGCAGGTCGGCAGACCGGATTATGACGTCATTAAGGAGGCGGTAGGAGGAGTTGGCGAGGGAGCGAGAGAGAGAGGTAAAGCAAATGTTTTGGTGGTATCGAAGCTGGCTGAATATTATCACAGACGGCCAGCACGATCCATTAACGCAGCCAGACAGCTGAAATAACTAAAGGCACGAGAAAATATTTTACCTATAGCTCACGGCTATGCAGACAATATGGACCTTATATGTACGGCGATCCAATAATGGAAAAAATATCGAGATCGTGCGCGGGAAACTGAAATAACACCGTTGTAACAAGAACAATATTTATAACAATACCACAATATTCCTATTTATACAACACTCAAGTAATTCATCGATAATATGTCAGTATTTGGTTTCCATTATTACTCTAATGAGACGTTAATATTCTCGTTCTATTCACAGTTAGGGGATGTGAGCTCTGACACATACCAATGTACAAGTATTAATACAAAAGTTTTATACATAAAAACAATTTTTTAACTCGGAGAAATGCTGATATTACTGTAGCTACTTGTCTTTCTGCAATTCATGTTCGCAGAATTTTATTTTGAACTGAAACAGGTTGAAGAAACTATTGTTGCGTACATTATTGAAGCTATAGATTATAAATACTATTTTTACGTAATAAAAAGTAAAAAACGGAAGCATAAATTATTATATTTTATTAATATACAAGTTTTATTTTTATCATTTCATCATTGACAGTGACAGTAATGTTCGGCCTCCTGTGCCATATAGAACTGTGACTACAAAATTCTACATTATATTATTATACAATTCTTTACACCTTTTTGTACATTAGTCAATAAAGTATTTAATATATTCACGTATTTATTCAATTTTTTTTAAAAACTTTGAAAGATTTCTTACCAATTGTGACGCTTGTCTCAATATAAACATTAGAATGTGTAACAAGCTACTTAAAAATATATCACACTTTATGCAGTTTTTCTTTACACAGTATTATTATTTAATAATATTTTTTGTACAACTATAATACATACATTTTACAATTTGATACCGTTTTTATTATTTCCTATTATTTTTTGCTTATAAAGCTTTATAAATGATAATATAGATATACACTTTATGCAGTTTTTCTTTACACAGTATTATTAACTTAATAATATTTGTTTTGTACAACTATAATACATACATTTTACAATTTCATACCGTTTTTATTATTTCCTATTACTTTTTGCTTATAAAGCTTTATAAATGATAATTTAAATATACAGTTGTAACATGTAGGCTAATCCGAGTCGACATCGCTTCATTACTTGAAACCTAAGCCAGACTCGCCTATAATTTACCAATCACATTCAAATCACATCCTAAGTTGTAGGAAATTTGGTCATTGCGTAAATCGATCAAAGGTGCATGGGATTCATGTAAAATCAAATTTAAGAAATTGATAAGCAACAAAACAATAATGCAAATAATAAAAAAGGATGAAATTATAAAATATGTCTATTATATTTGTACAAAAATAGTATTAGGATAGTTTTATAAAGTTATAATAGTCTATAAAGAAGAAACGCATAAAGTGTGATATCTTTGTAAGTAGTTTGTAACACTTTGAGACAAGCACCACAAGACGTAAGAAATTTTTATAGACTTTTTTTTAATGTACAAACAGATTAAATATTTTAATGACTAATGTACAGTTGTAAGCATATAAGGTCTAAAGATGTTATAACATATTCTACGAGTCCATCAACAATAATTTAATGTAAAATCTTGTAGAATTTTGTAGAAACAGATGAAGGCTACTGTCACTGTCAATGATGAAAAGAAATCAAATAACAAAATTGATGCAAGAGGACTGTACTAGTATATCGATAAAATAGTAAACCTAGAAGCCTTGTTGTAAAGATAAACATAAATTATTATATTTTAATATTTTACAACTGAAATATCGGCAACAGGCACTTTGAAGGTAATATTTATTTGCTGTTCTGGTATTTGTTTATATTTTGATCGGTTGATGTAATGTAAATTGATTGGCAATATTCTTTGAGAATTATTTGACATTAATAGTCGCATTGAACGTAAAGTTAGTAAATGTTCGTGGATATTGTGTGTGACACGTTTTGTTTCCGTCGTGGTGCGTGGAACCGATAAAGACCTGCATGTTGCCCGTTTCTTTACGCCTCCCTGAACTTGAGACACGATTCGAATTTCAAATCTATCCGCCCCCTCCCCCTCCTCCCCCTCCCCAGTCCCCCTGAACCGCCTTCCTCTCCTTCCCGTTGTGATGTCGTGACCTTAGTTAAGGCACCATCTGTATGCCTCGTGGGGTCAAGAGCAGATGCTACGAGCGACGACACTCTGGTTACACCAAATAAAAAAAAAGGAAAGCACACGTTGCCACCTTTCAAGCAAGACGTTTCTGACAGCTCAAATTAACACATTTCAACCCTGCTTACCTTTGATGATTATCGTTATAACATTTCAACAGACGTTAATGTGACGTGTTGATAGCAAATCGTTGAGATAAAAAGTAATTGAAAAAATTTATTTAAAACTTTTTAGCTCTCGGCCATTTATTTTTTATGAGACTAGGTACATACCATGCACACGTTTAAACGTCATATAATCATAATGAAAAATCGAGAAGTTCTAAGTATCACAAACGTTTATGAATTAAACTAATAATTAGCTTTGTATTTAATCAAATTAAAATTAATAAGACTGGGATTTGTGTGGCTGGTTAAAAACCAACGTTTTCAAGTAAGCGGCAAATAAATTGTTGCACATATTAATTGCAATTCGTTGAGATAAAAAGTAATTGAAAAGATTTATTTAAAACTCTTCTTAGCTCTCGGCCATTTATTTTTTATGAGACTTGGTACATACCATGCACACGTTTAAACGTCATATAATCATAATGAAAAATCGAGAAGTTCTAAGTATCACAAACGTTTATGAATTAAAATAATAATTGGCTTTGTATTTAATCGAATTAAAATTAAAAGTAATAAGCCTGGGATTTGTGAGGCTGGTTAAAAATCAACGTTTTCAAGTAAACGTCAAATAAATTGTTGCATAATTACAAAACTATCTTTAAAATATTCTCCAGTCTCGTAAAATTCTATCATTACTACAAATTAATGCATAATTGGTTACGAGTAAGCCAATTATATTTAATATCCAAATTAATTATAAATGCGTGGATTCATTCCAATCACATGGCAAACTCGCAATGTTATATTTACTGAAACTTTGAACTGTTTTGTCTACATTCAAATGTTTCTTTTCCACCTCTGTTAACATTAATATTTCGTGTACATTAAATATGTGTCGAGTGAAAATGGTACCATTTTATTAGGCACTTATGATTATTCTATTTCTAAAATTTTTATTCATGTTTATTTTTTAGTGATTTTGTTTTCTTTGATGCGCTCTATGGTTCGTTTTCTCGAGTTTGAATATATTTTAAATCGTGTCGTTCAAGAAGCTTTTTTTCTACTTTTGTTGTAACTTCAATGAATTATTGTGGTTAAGATTACCTTCCTTTCCATTGTTCTCTATTATATTGAACAACAAATTAATCAGTTTCTTGGAATATTTTGTTATTTCAGGATTATTAGAAATTTATGCTATAGTGTGAACAATATATCTGTTAAATGTTGGTTTTTTAATGAAATCTTAAAGACGTTAATTTTAAATATGTCATGGGATACTAGGCTTCGTTTTTGTGCCATTCTTCGAGTAAAATCAGTGGTAATGACATAAATGTTGAGGTATCTGAAATTAACTCATCAAGGCGAAAAAGTTTAATGGGGGTGAAGAATGAGACTGCCATTTAAAAAATCGGAATTTGTGCCTACAAACATGAGATTAAAAGCTCAAAATAATGGACTTCAAACCCTACGTCTGTCTTTAAATAGTTTTTGTTACCGACCCCCATTCAGAGATATTTGGCCGTAATTTTTCAGATGGGACAACCTTTCCTATTCAAGTTTAAGCGATGAGACTTCATGTTAAATGCAGAATTTATTTTCAGGTACCCCAATAACTTTCTTCTCTTACATTTGATCTAGTATATAATGAAGATAGTACAAATTTTCTTCAACTACAATAAAAAATATTTCTGTTATAATTTCCAATCATAATTTTCCATGAAAATATATTTTTTTGAAACTACTTTTAAACCACTCAAAATTAATGTGCATTAAATTAAGAATTATATTATGATAAAGGGTTAAAAAACCAATTTGGAGAAATAATACAGAAGCGTCAGTGTTGTATGTTACCAATGGCGATGCTGACAGCACTTTATTCCTCCACTGGGATGTGGAGACAAAATTTTTCAATTTAAAATTTTTGAAATATTCTACATCATTGTAAGACCCAACTTTTTGTATGAAATTTTGAAGACGTGGCCTTTGGGGTTAAGCGAGGGTGAGTTGTAAATGAAATGTGCCGCAGTTTAAACGTATGTCACGGTGAAAGTCTGCAATTCCCCGAACGCTTGCACGGAGGCCAGATATAATGGGCAGAGTTGATGCCTCCTGAGAGTTATGCGTGCAGAAGAGGCACGCACTTTGTTATGTGTAGCGACATGGCCTCACGAGCAAGCTTAATTAAGCACCGTACAATAGCTGTACATCACCCGGCGCTTACGCCCGCCCTTAGCCGGCCAAAGACAGGATACCACCACACACACTCAACGGAACGATTTCTTTACAAAAAAAATACCGTTTTCTGATTCAGTAACAGTGATCTCTGGTTTCCAAATAATCCTAAAAAGATACACCCCGGAATAATCAACTATTACATCGAAAACTGCAAACTTTTTATAGTAATAACGTAAGAGGTTAAAAATTAAATTTGCACTTAACATTAAATTACCATTATAATGTCCATGCTGTGACTCGTAACCTAATTCTGTAAGCCTTTATGAGTGTTACAGTGACGCAAAAAGTAAATTAAAGAATCATCAGAAATGTATAAATTATGACTGCGACCAAAGATGTGTCACGATATCGTAATCACGCGAATGTTTCATTACTAAACCTTCCTTGAGATACACCATGGCTTCAATTGGAAAAATTCTCACTGCAGATTAAAGCAAGTTATGTATAATCATTGAAAGAATACGATTTCCGTGAATTGTTCTCTTAAATCTCTTCCTAATCACTTTGACCGATTTACATAAAATTTTTGTTGTTGTATTTAAGTGAAGTCAGCTGTATGGTTCTCAGCTGTAGTTGGACCACGTAGGTGACTCTGTCGTCAAGATCCAGAATTACTTTAATTTTCAGATCAATTTTTTGTTAAAAACATGTAATCTTAATTTTTTAGCCTGACAGTTTGAATGATCTGTTGAATTTGACTTTCTAACTACACATACGCAATTTCATTGCGTCGTAGCTTGGCATTGTTTTGATATTTCGATTGTGGGGTCCAGGAGATCAGATATTTATCGATTGATTAGGCATTGAACAAATGAACTGTTGTAAATGTGAAAGGTGCATTGTTTGGAATACGATTTACAGACATGTTCATTCGGTGGCATTCCGTCTAACCTCCTAAATAGAACATTTTATTTTCAGCCTACATTTGTGAGATTTCGATGATAGGGGGCGTGAAAATGGTAATTTAAAAAAATATTTGCCGATCCATCTGATGGTTTATACATTTGTTGACAATGTAATTACTGTCAAATTAATTACCTGGTCTCCCGTCATTCGGAAGTTCGTGAGAATAGTACCCAATGCCCGACCTACCTGATGCAGGTTTTCTAGGGTTTTCCCTGCATCTCTTTAGGTGAAACACCGGGTAGGATCCTTAAACCATAGTCCGGGGGCCCTAGATAACCCTTGGCTACCTTTCTCTACCTTCCGCATCCCCCCTTTTCAATTCCCTTCCTATGCTATTAAAGGGGAGTTGCCTGTTTCAGGATCACCCTCATGTAGCCTGTTAATCGAAAAAAAACCTCTCCGGTTTTTTCAAGGTTCTCACAAGCCGAGGCACCTTCATCTATTTTGAGAGGTGTATGTACAGTAGTCAAAGATCTTGGGCATATGGCAAAGAGTTGTCTGCTAATTCCATTGGGATGAGTCGGCCAACTGCCTCCTAAAACTCGTGAGTGGTGGAGAAGGAAATGCCGAGACTCTGCAGTAAACTCATTTGGAAGGGCGTGAGAATAGTGCCCAATGCCCGACCTACCTGATTAGGTTTTCTAGAGTTTCCCTTACATCTCTTTACGAGAAACACCGGGTAGGATCCTTAAGCGACAGCCCGGGGTCTTTAGTCATTCCTTGCCAACCTTTCTCTCCATCCACATCCCCCCTTTCCAATTAACCTTTTACCTCCCCCACCAAAAAAAACGCCAAGGAGGAGCAGAGTTCACATGAACTACGCTTACTAAGCTACTCCCCTACCACTTTTCTTATATTCATGGACGTTACCTTGTAGTTACCAGAAGGAAGCAGAAAGCACTGATAACGAAATCCTGTTTTAAATCAGATCTGTAGTAGAAGTTTGTTTTAACGCGTTGACGCACCTTCAGAGCTTCGTACCAATCAATAAATCAATATTTTATTGAAACGTTATAAACACTGTTTTGCTAATAATACAGACAAACATCATATTAATTTCGCTTTCTTCGTTCCCATGTCCAGTACAAATAAAATATATTTTGTCTGTTGTGGCAAATAGTGGAACGGAATATTTGTGGTGAGGAGAAGACGGCTGAACTTGAAAGGTCTATTTACATACTTCGTGCATGGGTACGAGCAGACTACTTACACAATTTTCATATTCTTGCCGATTTTGGAAAACAATATTTTCTGTGGCGTGGTTTTTTTAGACAGAGAGAGAACGAGAGAGAGGGGAGTGAGAGGGAGGGAGAGAGAGAGAGAGAGAGAGAGAGAGCAGGAATTTCCCTTCGGCGAAGCAGTTGCCGTGGAGAGAAATATGGAAGTCCCATTTCCCGGACGGTTATTCAATTTGTATCTGTAACAGGGCGACACAGCAGTGTGAATACGCGGAGGTCCCTTCCTCCCCCTCCCCCCTTCCCTCGCCATATATGTTTTGGAAGTGCTTATTCAGGTTCTCGCCATTATTTATATCGCAGTCCTGCGGGAAATGCTAGGAGCACGAAGTAAAATATTCAGGGTCATGGCTGGTGCCGGGGCGATGTCGCGCCTAGAGGGATGTCTCATTAGCGAAGACTCTGCGCTTCTGCGAAAAAGGCGACGCTGAAAGAACCGCACAGTGGCCTCCCTTTATTTACTTTAAGTATCGATGATCTAGCTGCTTATCCACTCACACGAAAAAAAATTCGTCACTATTCTGACTAAAGCTTTCTCATGTTTGTTTCTCTTGACTTGGAATGTGGTCCACTTATAGACATTGGTAGATTTTTTTTTCTAAAAAGATCTACTGCACAATAATCATGACTCTATTTATATTTAAGTTCAACAAGACTAACTGTTCTACCTTTTGGAGCAGTGAAACCAGAACTTCAACTAATCATAAATACTACAATAATCATTTCATTAATTAAAATTTTCTATAATTTCCTGTAAACAATCATATGCTGGGGCCTGCTATTGAGCAGTTTTCCCATTCATGTGTCAAGTTATGTCAGTAAATAATATTATCATAACTAAATTGTACACTGTACAGATAAAGTTTTCTTTTAATTAAAAAAAATAAAAATAAAAAAACAAAAAAACTAACTATTCTAAAAGTATACTGAATTTCATTTATGTATGCACACGTTTTTGAAGGATCTAAATTTTCTTTTCACTTCTCCTCAGTGTTTGTAATGAATGAATAAATAGGAAAAGAAAGTCTGTTTGATTTTCCCAGTTCTCCTACTCGCCTTGTTTGAGTTACACATTGTTTAAGTGAAATGAATTTTACTTGTTGTATATTACTGTAATATAAGAATTTCTGTCAAATATAGACATTTTCAATAAATTAATAAGCTGTTGTTGTCTACTATACTTCTACCATCCCTAGTTATTTCCCTGCCCAAGGAGCAGAATTCCTTAACTCCCTTCAAAATATAGCTTCCCATTTTAGCACCCTTTGTTATTCCACTGCTTCCCATACTATACAAATAATTTAAAGACTAAAACTATGTTGAAATTGTTTATTAGTCATGTTTCTGGGAACGCTTATTCACGGCAGTATAATGAAGCCCAATTTTTTTGTCGGTTTCATGCACGATTCCTTTTTTTTTATAAATTCACATTAAAATACTTCTAAGTAAGACAGGTAATTGAATGAAACAATTGTGAAACATTAACTGAAAAACCGATATAAAAATATTAAGGATAAAATTAATAATATTGATAAACGTAAATGTTGTTTAGCAAATTAACTGTTTAGTTGGTCAAACCAAACTGTCATTAATTACTCGCTTTAATCAGTATAAAAGAATTAAAAATATAATGTATAAGATTATTAAGTATTGTCAAAGCCTGTATATTGAAATAGCGATAAATGTAAAAAAAATGTAGATGTATAATGCAATCGCTTTACTAGACTGTTGAGTGAGATCAGATCGAACAATTCGGCTATTATAACTCTAATAAATGAAGCAAGTAATTAGAACAAAATTTACGATTCTCTATTGTTGTAAGCTTATTGTTAACCCTTCCATTGTTATTCTGAGCAATACATTTATGAGCAGCGTGCTTTAGTGTCATTTCGGCCTCTACGCTTCTTCTTAAATTTATTGTTCCTATAAGTATTTTTAATTTAATAAGAACCTGCATTATAAATATTTTATTGTAAACATTTCTTTGTATTTTTGTAGTTAAAACACTAGATGAGTTCTCAAAACGGACGAAACGCCGTGTAATGTACTGAACTAATGTTCATAAATGTTGTGTCTTATAGGCCGTTTTACTATTTTTTTTATTAATGAAATTAAAGTGAATTAACTACTGCTGATATTATTACCAAGAGAGGGTTTTCCTTTAAAAGTAGTGCTAACTGTAATCCACATATTATAAAGCATAATTTTGCGTAGTTAGAGACTATTATTTTATCATACTGTTACATTGCACTGAAAATTATATTTTTTACAGGTAAGGAATGTCTACAATCTACAAGCATCCTGATCACTGTTTTTGGTGTCTAATTCTGTAAGTTAAGCTAATTTATTTCATTTTATTTGTTATAAAGATCAATACTGATTGCTCTTCAAGAGACAGCTATATTTTTCGTTTTTTAAATCCTAAAACAGTATGGTATTAATTTTAATGCTACTTAAAGTCGGTTTTTTATATTAATCATATATATTCTATGAGCGACATCTTCAGATGAAAATTTAGTCCCTTTTTCACTTCAATATTTACATTGCTCTTTGCAATTACTGTGTATTTAATTGCTTCCTTAAAATTAACTAAATTATCTGTCATCGTTCCTCGAAGTCATACAAAACGCCATTGTAGTGTATTTCAATTATGTCGTGTAGCAAGGAAGTATTTGTTCTAAGGATTCAGATACCTTCAAAAGAAAGGAACAATTATCTCCATGTCTGCCCACTTCATGCGTTACAGTCGCCAGGACATCGTTCAAAAACTTTGTGTCAATGTTTCCGATGCAAACAAATGTTCGGCACTGAAAATATCTTTAGTAATAACTTATATTATTTAGTGGGAACCACTTGATGTAAAACGAAAAATATATTATTCATTGTTCTTAATTAGCTACAAATTACATCGAACGGTCCTGATCTATAAATAGCGTTCTTTCTATGTGACGCTTGGAAAAAGTTTTTTACCTGAAAAAATAGTAAATTAGATCAAAAAAGTCAACTTTATTATTTATAATTTATTCTGATTTGAAATAGAGCACAAAATCAGTAATTACTTTCTTTATTGACCAATTTTCCTAACCCAATGCAGTTTTGAAGAATACAATGCTACAAGTGTAATGAAATTTCGGAAAGCATATACATTTTCACAGAAGTGACTATTATTTACGCTTAGGTTAATTCCATAAAACAATTAACTGATTCCTTCGTCAGTCAAAGCACTAACTCTTGAGTGATTACTTTCCGAAGGTCTGAGGTAAAAAAATTCTATCGGACCTAACAAAGCCTGCTCAAGTTAAATTGCTAATTCCAAAACCGGCTTGATGTTTTTTTTATTTATTTAAATGGGCCGTGGACTGTGGCTGAGGAATTGAGCTCAACGATTTCATTAAATGTTAACCGTTTGTACTTCTATCCCACTGGTTTTCCACAAGTAGAGCACAAAGCGATGGATTTCAACCTTTTTTTCTCCAAATTCCAAAGCACACGCATGTTCTGTACGCATAAATCGAATTTCTACCCAATATACATTTGATTTTAGAATAGTAATTCATTGGTGACATAGATCGTGTTTGTTAATTATCTATTGAATACAGATTGTGATTATAACGCAAGCTGTACTCAGTGCATTACATAGTAATGACCACATCTGATAAGCCAAATAAATAATAATTAACGGTTGTAGTGTGAGAGTCCGCTATGTGGAACGCGATAAAAAAAGAAGAATGGGTCCGATACTGTCAGTGTGTTTATTCAGCTAATTTGTATTATTGGTGGTCGTTTCCAAAGTAGAACGCCACACACTTGTTCATTCTTTCCTCCAACTTCTAAAATCATTTACGTATATAGCTTCTCTGTGAGACTGCGCTTGTGCATCTGTCTTTAAAAAATTAGCCCACTTTAAAGTCGATAAGAGCTACACACATTTGTCGAGATCAGCTTCCAATAACATTTTATTCCTGTGTATGACATAAGATTCACGCCCTCATCGGTTTTCTAATTCCTAAAATAAAAAATAAAAAAAATCGCTGAGCGGATTAGGAAGAATGTGGGATTTGGTAGTTATGCGGAAATGAAAAGGTTTGCGCAAGATAGATTAACATTTA
Organism: Eucriotettix oculatus; assembly: GCA_034510155.1. Taxonomy (NCBI): domain Eukaryota; kingdom Metazoa; phylum Arthropoda; class Insecta; order Orthoptera; family Tetrigidae; genus Eucriotettix; species Eucriotettix oculatus. The sequence continues at coordinate 37,723,472 of CM067382.1, forward strand.
CAGTTCAATTGGACTACCCTTTGGACTGAATACCACAACAGCAACATTTTCCTGTATTCAAACTAAATTCACACTGCGGCTATATTCATCTTTTCAGTTGAAACTTGTAACTGCGTAAAATATTCACGATTTTTTTTAAAAAAATTCTCTATTTTGCCTGCTTTCTTGTTCCCATAGCAAGCCTTAATTACTATATTTTACAACTATCTTGTACACTTTTTTACATTAATTAACATTAGCAAAAGTAATTAATAGAATACATATATAACAATTAATGGTTTACTTTTTAACTTTATTAGTTTACTGTTGTTTTACCACAGCAAATTGTTTATCTATCTTGTACACTTTTTACATTAATTAACATTAGCAAAAGTAATTATAGAATACATATAACAAAAATTAATGGTTTCTTTTTTTTACTTTATTATTTTACTGTTGTCTTACCCCAGCAAATTGTTTATCTATCTTGTACACTTTTTTACATTAATTAACATTAGCAAAAGTAATTAATAGAATACATATAACAAAAATGAATGGTTTCTTTTTTTTTGCTTTATTATTTTTCTGTTGTCTTACCCCAGCAAATTGTTTATTTATCTTGTACACTTTTTTGCAATAATTAACATTAGGAAAAGTAATTAATAGAATACATATAACGAAAATGAATGGTTTATTTTTTTTACTTTATTATTTTACTGTTGTCTTACCCCAGCAAATTGTTTATCTATCTTGTACACTATTTTTACATTAATTAACATTAGCAAATGTAATTAATAGAATACATATAACAAAAATGAATGGTTTCTTTTATTTACTTTATTATTTTACTGTTGTTTTACCCCAGCAAATTGTTTATCTATATATGTCACGGTGTCATTTGGATGCGTTTTGCATCAACAGAACTTTTTTTATGATATGAAGCCAAATGTTATACGAATGAGCTGAGTGAAAAGCGAGAATTCGACTTTGAAATGACGCTTGAAAAAATTAGGGTTGAGAGTAATGAATTCTCCCCAATGACCTCATGGCTTAGTGTGACGATTAAACGTGAAATCAGGTAATACGTTTACTGACGTCGTTTCGTAAGGGAATGTAGCAGATAAGCCTGTTTTCAACCAGGATAATACTTGTGGGAGAAGTAAGAAGAGATGCGGTTTTGCAGGCAAAAAGGAAGAAATATGAGCGAAGACGAGGGAGGATTCCTTCCGCTGACTATTCAGAATGTGCGGCTCGGTGCGTACGTCGGGCGCCGCGGCGCTCCGCTCCGTCGTCTTTGTAAGGGGAAGCTTGTAGTCGGAGAAGGCAACTCTAGAGAAAAGAAGTTTATATTGGCGGTTGTGCGCGGAGCCCTTTGCGAACAGGTAGGGGGAAGGAGAGCTAGCTAGCGGTTATGGGATTGCAATAACACAGACTTGTTACGTCCTTTGATCTCGGGATATTACTGCCGTAGCAGTAGAGACGAATCTTGTTTTCCAGGCTGACTGTAACGCGATTGCCGCGGCGTAGGAGGAACTTGCATTAACAGTTTAGCAATTCCCACTCGAACGGGCCTGTTGGGGATGTGCTTCGGTAACTCTGCTTGAGGTCAAGGGATTTTTTATCTCTCCAGTGAAAACGTAACAGATATCGCGGTAAATCGTTACCCGACGAGCCGCTGGAAGACCCTGCAGTGATCACGAAAATGTTAGTTCGGTCTGAAATACGAGTAAAACCCTGACTTAGTATTTTTAAGCTCGAGGCACCCTGTCTCACTCGATTAATCAAAGTGGTGTTTGTAATACGAGAAAACGAGGAAAGAGAATCTGTTATTAGAGAGGGCTTCACAGCATATCGCTTGTGCACTCATGCATTGAAGAATGAATTACGAGGATCAATACTTCCCAGCAAAAATAAAAACTACAGGAAGGTTGAATATCAAGAATATGACTTACAGGCGGTTGTGTTCTGTTGTCCTGATAAGATGGAAGCTTTTTGGAAATTATATATGTTACTACCACAGCCAGAAGTTCGGTTACTTCGTGAATTGGTTGTCAACTAAGTCGTATTTCTGCAGGCAAGGAATTCCAGTCGCTTTGAGATCTATTAACAAATGAAAATTTTCCTACGTCTGTGCGTTGCCCTTTTTCTTTAATTTTGAACGTATGATAATTTTTAGAATTATATTTTCCTACGTCAGTGCGTTTCCCCTTTTTCTTTAATTTTGAACGTATTATCATTTTTAGAATTATATTTCTTGGTGAATTGGTTGTCAACCAAGTCGTGATTATTTCTGCAGGCAAGGAATTCCAGTCGCGTATAGATCTATTAACAAATGAAAAATTTCCTACGTCAGTGCGTTGCCCTTTTTTTAAATTTTGAACGTATGATCATTTTTAGAATTATATTTTCCTACGTCAGTGCGTTTCCCCTTTTTCTTTAATTTTGAACGTATTATCATTTTTAGAATTATATTTTTAAAAATGATCAAACGTTCAAAATTAAAGAAAAAGCGCAACTCACTGACGTAGGAAAATTTTCATTTGCTAATAGATCTATACGCGACTAGAATTCCGAATTATTTGAATAGATCAGACCACGCGTATTAAATTAATATCAGGCTGCAGAATATTGGTAAATACTCTTTCCTGAAAAAACCCATTAATAACCCTAGAAAACATACAGCCTAGTTATTTTAATTACTTTGGACATTGGTCACACAGCCCGTGGCCAAAGTGCGTAGTGGCCAGTCAATTCGCTAAGTGGCCAAGCTCGTACTTTGACGGTAACATATACAAAGGAATGTGTAATTCTCTTTAGGAATTTGGATTAAATATGAATAGCAGAAAATTGGCATTCATAATTAGTAGGAAATATCGCTTAAAATAATGAGTCTCTGGTATCATCATTACAAAGAGGTAACAGATCTATGGACATATGAACGGGTTCAGACAAAGTTTTTTTTTACGTATATGTATTGGATCGAGGATTATTGCCTGAAAGACTGAAATGAGAGGACTACAATACTTTGAAATGAGATAACGTTGAAGTTTAAATAGACTGAAAAATTAAAAAGCTAGTAACATCGAGAATGAAGGAAGAAGAATACTTTAAGGGACACCATCTGAAAGAATTCCGAGTTTTATTAACTCAACCATAGAGGAAGTTATTACGGTCGCTGTAAATACATCAAATAATTATGTTATCCTAAGGGAGTTGTCCAGGACAGAGCCGCGCCAAAACAGTCATTAAACTCTTTTGGTCATTGTCTGAATTTCTCGGGTTTTTTGATATGCCTGTTGTGGTAAAAACATGTTATTTATGCTACGATGCTGCTAATTTGTCTCACGATTTTAATCTGCACCATCATTCCGTTACTTGAAAACTAACTAAACGAAAGGCACTCAGAAGAATCAGGTAAATATTTAATTTTATCCGCTCCATATGGTTCGTCTGTGATGTTAGTTTGTAAACGACGTCTGCAAATAATTCCTATCTGCGCAGAAAATAGAAAAAAAATGAAACAGGATCTGCGGAGAGCTGAGAAGTGTTTTGCGAATAAATACACACGTCTGCGAGAACAAACAAATCCACGTAATTACGTCTTCCAGCTCGGAATGTAATTAGAGAAGCCTCATAGCTTCCTACCGCCTCATGTTGTATTTACAGAGGAAGAGAGTTCTAGCTCAGCGGCGAAGCCACGGACCTACCTCCAATAAAAGAGACTACCGTGAATTAAACTTCCTATCGAAGTTACAAAATAAATCTACAAATTCTGTGTTCTCATTTGTTTTAGAATAATGTTTACCTTCAGGTTTTTCGGGACCAGGCGACGTTTTGTTCGTTTCTTAATAATTGCTGTTAGAATATACGCATATATCATAATACTGTAGTGGCAGCCTTCTTCATTAAGTTATTAGGAGGTTTTATAGCCCAATGATCTGACTAATAACTTTACATTAAAGGATAATATGTTTTTATTCCGTCTAAATTCATTCTAGGCGTTTCGTCCTCTTTATTGGACATATTAATCTTTCCCGGATCTCAGATCATCCAGCACAGAACTCCACCCTATTTTAATTCTTAAATATCTTTCATGCCAACTTTTCAAGTCATATGGCTGTAAATTAATTCGGAAATAAAACTTAGCAGTTCTTAAATAACTTCGCATTAAATGTCATTCAGAATATTAAATGTCATATCTAAAGCAATGAAGTCCATCGAAATCGTCTGCTCGCCTTTGATGTCAGGTGAATAATTTATGAGATAAGGCTCCTGTGTAGGTAACGATGTGATCGAGCGTGGCTTCCTTGACGGATATTTCCATTGGAATGGCCTCGTTTGATATATATGTTTCTCAACGAAGAAGAGAAAAATATATTGGATGGGGCCCACTATTTCTTGAACCCAAATATCGGTTTCTCGTCGTTTTGTCAACATCAATGAATTTTCAACATTTCCTTCCTCTCCTCAGTTCGCACTATTGAGTGATGATGCCCGGAGAAATGACGCTTGAGTTAGATTTGTTTATTAAAAAACTGGACTGTCTTCCCTTATTGTACTGTTTGATCTTCAATTGACATAAATAATTACTGTTTCACTAAATTCAGCGAGGCTTGGATTTTGCTGTGCCATGACCTTCCTTAGGGAACCTCTGCGTGTCTTCACGGTGTTTCTATTTCTGTTGGTAGTTGAGTGGAGCTGCTGACCGCAAAAGAATGCAACGGGGCTCGTTCTCAAAGGTCGCTCTATCAATATCCGGCAGCGTCCAAAACACAGCTCGGCCGAGAACCAACCATTGATTGCAAAAGTAAAGAAAGGGAAATAAAAGCTACCTATACAACTACTTCCATTAATACTGTGTGAATGATCGAACTTTGGCAGCTATCGGTAAAACTAATTATCACACCCACTCACGATATTTGCCAATTTCAGTAATAATCAAGGCTGTCAGAAAATGAAACATCAGTTAATCGACTGATCTTCAAGTTCAGTTTCTTTATTAACGAAAATCTATCTTCACGTAAAATTATATATAGTTTAAAGAGATGTTTCAGCTGGAGAAATTATAGTAGGAGATTTATTCTATGAAATAATAACCCGGGTTCGAATACCGATCCGGTATTCATTTTCCATCCTTGAATTTGATACGACACATTGGTGTGCTTTATGAAATCAATAATGTTACAATCGATTCCACCAGATTGATCTTGAACCCTAGACGTATTTCTTTACACTTTAGACCTGGCGACCGACACAGAACATGATTTCAAAAACAACATCCTTAATCATAATTATAAATGTTTATAACGTCCCATGCTCGCAAATATATAAAATCATGCACACAGTGAAGTGTTCAACGTCTACAGTAAATAACTGTGTGTATTGTGCGGTTCATTGTTCATCAACAATGGGGCTTGAGATGAAGAAATAGCCAGAGGCTGGCAGAGAGCTCAGACTACACACGACGGAGAATACGACTCATTTATTTCTTCCTCGCCACTACCCGATTTCTGCCTCGTTCTTCACTCTCTTTTTGTTGGTTCCTTTTCGTCTTACATTCCCTCGTCTTTCTTTTTTTTCTCTGCGTCTTCTATCTACGATTGACTGAAAGTAATTTAGGTTCAGAATTACCGCCTTCAGTCGCAGAGCAGAATACGGTTGTAAGGCCTGGCGGCTAACGATATAGCTTTTGCATCACAAAGACGTGACAACCAGTAATTAGTGTGTATTAGTCATTTCTAATACAATGTCGTGGTGAGCTGAATCCTGGAGGAGGTGTTTATTTTATGTGAAAGTATAGCAAGCAATACCTGGCCATCGGGAGACCGTTATTTAATTTCAAGCATCGAGAAAGTGGGAAAATAAGTGTGAATGTCTTTTACGGTTGGTAAAGGGGCAATGGCATTATCTAAAATGGAATAAACTTGAAATGAGTAAAAAAAAGATCGTACATCTCGAACACTTTCACCTAAAACGTTATACATTTACCATTTACTTCATTTGGATTCTGTTTCTTTTACGAACTGAAATTGGTTACTTTATTTATTATGCTGCAAGAGTCAGTCAAATATAAACGGGAATTTATTAAAAATAATTTTTCTGAGAACGATAGAATTTAAAAATATTTTATTTATTTTTCTAATTAGTTTCCTTGTACTGAAACATAGTTTCCCCAGCGTTTAGGAGACTTTCTGATTACGTCATCATAAAAATCTGAATAAATCCGAAATGCTGTGTCTTTAACCAATTGAAAAAAAGAGCTTAACTTCTTCATTGCTCTTGCATCTTAGACCTCCTAGGGCTTTCTTCATTGGTCCAAACAGATGGCAGTCACACGGTGACAAATCTGGGACCTATGGTGGATGTTCCAGCTAATCTCAGTGAATGTCTATTTGGTCTGAGTCAGGCACGCTGTGTGAGGCCTTGCATTGTCGTGAAGGAGAATACGCTTCTGATAGTGAAACGCTGTTTTTTCTTCGATGTGCAACTTTTCTTTTGTCCACCAGTTGACGGTATTATTCAGAATGCACTGTTATGTAAATTGAAATATTTTTAACGCGATTTAGATAACACTCCTTAAGAAAAACAATCGTTTGTAATATATATCAAATTATTTTGAATATTATTTAAGCACTGTTTCAGGATAAATATATTTTAATTAGTTACAGAGAGATTCAGTCACAGATGAAAAAGCGCTGACGTTGTAGATATAATTTTATATTTTTGGACGTAAAAGAAAATACAAAATATTAAGAATGTTTCTTAATTTATTAACATATTCTCACGCAGTTTAGAATGTTCTATTCAAAATACCAGCACGATTACAATAGTCTTTATACGCCGATGCCATTTGCAATTTCCACACAGGCGCACAGACTGGTTGTCAGATGTTATCTGCTGACAGTGGAGGTTTTTTTTCAGACACAGAGGAGGGGAAAAGGGAGAGAGGGACCAACTAGCAATCAGGAAAGCAGTTCCTACTCAAAGGATTGCGCCTAGTGTTGTTGAAACTTGCCAGTCGAAATCGTCCATAGATGATTGTTTTGTAGATTCAAAACCATGTAACGAGATTTCTGACGTTCAGTTTTAATACACTTGATCAACTATTGACGGACAAAATGAATGCATTTCCTTCATTGAAATGATAATAAATAGCATAATTTATTAATCAACGTAGAATAATTATAATAAGTTAGTAAAATTTATAATGAAAATAGAATTTCAAGAAATGGACTTAAGATAACCAGTGGGAACTTGTTTTGTATTCCTTTAAAGTGTAATGTGTACTACGAATTCAAGAAATATTTCGAAATCGGATGCTACCTGTTGTAGTTGTATTTATTTGTTTTTCTTGGTTAACTGTCTTCAAATAAATTTTGTTTGGGTCAGAACTTCTGCCATTTTAAATTTTTGCTTTAAATAATAAATCCTAGTTCTGTTTAGGTACAACAATTATTATTTTTTTGCCTGTATTTGTTTATTATATTTCGTGAGACTCTGCATTACACGTTTAGATGCGTAATTGTGAAAGAGGAATGGAAAGTGGAGAATTGTTGTTTCAGGAAGAACTTCCCCTTCAAAGGAACTGGCGGAGCGTTACTATCATTGTTAAAAACATTAATTTTATTCATACGAACGGGATATGGAGTCTGCGACTATGTCCTTTTAATATAGCCTATACTAATTATCTTTTACATTTTACGGATGAGTTTCTTTACGTACATTAACACATCCTGAACTGACAGCAATAAATTCCCTAACGCCAATGTTTTCAAAATTGCTTTTACACTACCAAGTTTCATTTACAGAAATATGAGTAAGAGTGAGCTCATGTCTACCCCTACGGAGTTGTTCATTGTGTATCGTGTTGACACACGACTAGCTCAATCTCCCGAACAATATTTAGTATTAATATGAATAGGTATCGCCTAAAATAATTTAGTGCTCGCTTGTTAATTATGGATTTTTATACTTCACATCGCAATCATGTTTCGAGAAACGAATACTTTCCATGAGGATGAGAATAATAAAAGTTTTGGATTGACAAGAAACTGCTGATCTCTCTCGGATTCTTCTTTTGCTGGACAATCGGTTATAATTATTAATAGATTTGGTTATATTTTCGATTTAACTGAATTGAAGGAATATGGTACTGTTTCATGATATGGAAGATAAATATTATAGCAATACACACTGCTTCATTAACGGTAACATTATGGAACGAAATAATTATTCCTTTTACACATTTATTAAATAACTATAAAATATTAATAATTGAATGAAATGACTTAAAATGAAGTCTAGACCAGAATATTACTCTCTATAGAGAACAGTACATCAGGAAGAGTGGAACGTGGTAATAAGTGATGGTATATGTAAGGTGCAAAAAAAAATGGAATGATCAGTGGGAAACGAAATAGAAAATGTTTGTTTATAAATAGATTCATATTGAAACAGAAGTTGGTCATTAACCAGGATCTCCCAGATTCCACAAGAAAATTCATTGTTATTGTTTCTGTAGAACGACTGGACCCCATATTTCTTGATTGTATAAGAGCAAATGACCACAGCAGAAGATGCATATAAAGTACTTTTAAGTGACAATAACTCACGGTGAAAGCATGTTTTTGGCAAGACCGCGGCCGCTTGATAAGCAGGGCCGGCAACATAACACAAATACGACCTCCAACCACCATCATTTTTCTTCGGCGGCGTCTGCGGCGTCGGCCCTTCCGGAGAAGTCCTTTTGGTCGGCCTCTGTTTGTTTTGTCAGACCGAAGCCGCCACCTGTCTTAAGCCCTGACAGTGTTTAATAGTGTGCAGTAACGAGCTTGACTGCACAGACCACGCAATTCTTCGTCCAGACGCGAATTTATTTTAAAAACGTCGTCCCGCAGCCAGCGGCCGTCGCAATAATATTTTAATTGGAATGTGGGAAGTCTCTCTAGAGCTGCAATTTTGTTATTCGTGCCATGATACCATATTTACTAGAACTAAAATTTAATTATCAAACTTGTAGCGTATTAATTATAATAGGAAACAATCAAAATGCAATTTTGAGTCATTTCAATTCTATGTATATGGAACACTAAAGTCGTTTTAAGTTTATATCGCCATAACTATCTTGAGACACAAAATTTTCCTCGATCATTTATTCACCTTGGAGATCTAACATAGAAGGAAATAAATTGTTTCTAACTGATTTCGTAAACTTCGTCGCTATAATAGATTAAAGTTTACTGAAAACATTGTTTAAAATTCTGTAGTCTTAAAAATTAATTGTATACTGAGATCTAGTTTTAAGCATAATATTCTTCTCTAGTATAAATTGGACTAATTATTATCCCCCATAATAAATTTAAATTTTTTAGTTTCTGTGTTTGTCACGTACAATTTTTTTTTAAATGACTGTTGAATATTCAGCTGGCACGTATCCTCATATGAGGCAATTTTTCGTTTCTGAACCTATCTAATTTTATGTTGAGACATATTTCAGCCAAAATAATGTTCTTTTGGGACAATTTTTTCTTCTTGCAAAATGTAACTGTCTTTGCTTTCTAATTCTATTCGAGTTATTTGGCATGTGACTTGACTTAAGCTCGGAATATTTTCTCTCTTAAGCGTTTAACAGTTATACCTTATCAATACCAAGTCTCGAAACAGTTCGATAAGTATTTGTCTTACTTCAAATTTATTTTCAGATGAAGAAAAATAGAATAAACTCTTGCGAGCCTTTTTCAAAGACGGAACGCCTTGTGGTTCCACTGCCAGCTCAACACCACTGGCTGTGCGCAAAATCAAATTCTATATTATTTATTTCACAGTTATTACAATAAATTATACATTCTTCTTGAACGTGGATCTGAAACAAAACCCCGCTAAAAATGCTTTGACCCCAAAGTAATTGATTTAGATGTCTCCAATCCAAAGATTGCCTATTTCACTAATACTCAGTTCTGTTTCAATTATGACGGAGATGTTTACGCAATTACATTAGTAAAACGTATTAATAATAATAAATCTGTTCCACCATAAGTATTTGAAGGTCTGAAACTTAATGAATCTGTCTCATTCATTTTTGAATATTAATGTTTAACGAATTCTGTCTGATTTATGCGCTGTCATTGAGTGCGTAGCATTAATGCTAATGAATGAAATGATTGAGGGATAACTTCGATCACTCGTGGTCCAGTTGCTCAGTGCTATTATGCACCTGATTGTACTACATCACAGAAATTAATCCGTGTGTAGCAGCATGGAATCGAACCAGATAACGCGCCTGGCCGATCATTACTATCAGGTAGAGATATCTAAAATTAAATCGCTACCCTCAAAATAAGTCACATAATTAAAAGTTAATATTGATAGGTTGATGATATAATTTTTCGGCGTCGTAAATTATTCACTTAGGTAAGTAACAAAATTTATGTTAATTATGTAATAAATTAAAACGATTAGTCGTCTTGATAGTTCATGCCAGAAATAGTTTTTTCGTCATAAAAATACATGTTCTTCTAACTTCAAAGGATTAATTATGGTTGAACTTCCCTTTCATGTACATTCTTTAGTGTTTTAAATGGTAATTTGTTGAAAATTGGTTTCCTACAACTTTACATATTCGTATATTCTAAACGGTGACGAAGAAAATAAAACTACCTGAACAACAAACTCGTGTTTGTTCATTAAGGATGAAGCATCCCTCGATATATCTCGGAGTTGTTGAAAGAAAATAGTGGCTAATGAGCTGCTAGACTTGGCCTCTGGAGGTGCTCCAAGCAAGACCTACTTCGACTCGCCTCAGTGATTTCTAACATCGACATTACTGCTTTAACTTAGATATTATTCTACGTTGATTCTGTTCTATATTTTTCTGCCGTCTTCTCTGCTCTGATTCTAGTCCCTTTTTACAAGCTGCAGTAAAGGGAAGAGTCGTCTTATTTGCAGATTTAGTTGTTATTTCTGTTTTATCTTAGTTCTTTATTAAAGTTAAACATTCAATTTTAGAAATAATTATAATTAAGTGCTGTTAGAGAGGAAAGTAAAGATGAATAAAGAAACGTGAGTTAAGAAATATTTACTATTTGGAGGAAATAACAATTTGGATTTTGAATGATGAAACAGAAAATGATGTTCAAAGGACAGTTACATTTTTGGATTTTCTTTGGCTCCGTCTTAAGACGGAATACTTAAATGAATAATTATTATTTCAATGAAATAATTTTCGACCGTTTTTTCTGACATTTTTTTTATTTAATTCAAACAACGTTTTAGCTCATATTCGCACCTTCATTAGACTTTTCCTTCAGAATCAAATTATTTTTAAATACAAGTTTTTAAATTTCAACATATTATAAAATGTTATAAACAGTTAAAAAATACCGGTCGAAAATTGTTTCATTTAAATATTTTAGCATCAGACGTTAATTGATTTAATAATTATTTCCTTTGCAATATAATTTCAAAACATCGTCCAGACAGTTCATTAGGAATAATAATATGATGTCAATATGAGCTGTGAATAAGTAATCTACGATTCTTGGTTATCAATTTTTCATTTCCGAAGGTTTTATTAGTGGAGTTTAATATTATAAGTTTAAAAAAACGTATACGTTGGATAACTTATAAATAATTGTATAACCAAAGTTGAGTCAGCATATTAGCCAGAATAATTTTTTCTTGAAATCTGGAAAACCTCAATATGTTTGAGAATTGTTTTTTCTCTCAAATATAAGGGTATTATTTTCACCCTTTTTTCCCAAGGGATTATGAAATGAACTGATTTGCATCGTGAGGCCCCAACAACTTTCCCAGAGCCAGTTATATCGGGGTCCCGAGCAACGTGCTAATATTTCGCTTCCTCCCGATAATTGACTTAGAAGCCTTCATGCGTAATGACCAATACCTACAGTGACGTCACGCCTGGGAAAGAGAGAAAACCTAATCGACGAGACGAGACGAGGAAACTTCAATGGCTGTAATGTGACAAAGTGAATTACTCCTGTTCTGGTCGTGCGTCTAATATGGCAGACATTAGCGGCACGACGAATATCGTGTCTCGAATCCTATGCCAATTAACATCCTCACTAACTGCCGGCAGACTGATTAACGCCAGTGTATGAACGATTAATGTAGTTCCGACATATGACGTCGAAACATGAGCAAATATTAACTAACTTCACTTGGTTTAACACGGTTATATAATTTCCTATTTGGATCGATTTGTCGTTCGGAATAAATTGCACAAGGACTAAAAACTTATTAACTTAATTTAATTGGCCAATGCAAATGATTTCATGTTATACACGTAAATAATCTTTAAACGTTTGAAGTTGTTCATGGAATGTTTGAGCGGTGTTCACGGTTTGCGTTTTATCGAGTGCGCCTAAAAACACATTTGTACACCTCGAATATTTGGTTCACGAGAAATTTAAAACGCTGCGAAACGGTTTGCACTCTTGCCGTGGGCACAGCTTTAAATATTAATATTCAATAAATCAACTAAAATAGAAAACAAGAACTTATGCTGAGGCCAAAAAGAAATAAATGCGCTGAAGGAGAATTAAAATAAACAAATTAAAGTGAACCTAAAAGCTAATACGTTAGTATAATTAAATGTTTTACAAGCTGCAACAGCAGATTAAGTATTTATTTTAAGGGGAACTAAATATATTAAAGGACAAATGACTCAGATTTTTAATATACATATTTGTAACATCCAACAAGAACTGTTGTTATAATACAATAATTCGTTCTTTAAATTGAATTACAAAGTAAAAAATAAGTTACCCACCAGTAACTCCTAATTTCTCTTCGGAAGGGGAAATAGTCACATTTATAGTGTAGTAATGGTTGTAAATATGAACATTAAATGTCTCGTAGAAAAGCGGCGAAGCTGTGATTCAAAGTAATTTATAATTGACTTAGTTAGATTATATTTCGCATCAAAGGAACACTTACAAAGCAGCAACGGGTGTGGATGCATTTATATAGTAGTACTCTAGACGGAACGGAATAGAGGGGTACAACCGGATACCCTATTTTTTGACAGGTTAATGCTGAGATTTAGTAAATAGGGGACAACATTTTGATTTTGAGTATTATCTTGTACTTCTCTTAGAGGAGTGTTATTTGTGCTGTGTATTCCCCAAATTTAGTTTTATTTGTGAAGTGAAGTTTATTTTATAAATAATAACTTTTACATTGATTCTTTTCCAAACACGTAGAAAATTCTCTCTTATTAATACACAAAGTATTGTTCATATTAGAAAAATCTTTTTTCAACAATCCCATTTAATTTATTTTTAAATATATACTCTTCCATTTCTTTATTTTACTATTCCTGTCTCCTATATATATTTATAATTTTATTTTTGCATTTTTAACTAACCTCAATTTGAAATGCCTCATAAATCTCTTTGCGAACGGAAAAACGATCAACCGCACTCAAAACAAATTTTAGAAAATAAACACAAAAGGTGTTAAGATTTTTAAAAATTTAATTTTCATTTCATTGTACTCATTGGAATTACAGTACATCCTATCCTGTTGTTCCCCCGGGGGGTGGGGCAGGCCGGGAAATTTGTAAGTTACGTTTTAAAAATTCACGAAAAATCTGAATTCGTTGTTTTAAGTTATATTGATATTAGATTAAGTAAATAATAGAACAATCTATTGTTTTATAACTTTATGAAGTTCGTTTTCTTTTCCGATAATTTAAAAAAAAATTTTAAACAGTAAATGTCTCATTCTGTCCCGATTTCCTTTTGTGGTACGCCATGAGTTTAATTATGTTAGGGGTGAGATTATGATGATATATTCAAGGGGAAAGTAATTTTTAAATTTATATATAATTAATGTATCAGATTACGAAAAAACTTAATGGCACATGAATTTAAATTCACCCTTGCTGACTCGGGAACATCTTCAGTCTCAGGGAAATCAAAGACTAGTGGTTAAATTACGAAATCGTGAGTGGAGGCGAGAACCTATTTTTATTTCGTTATAAATTTAAGGATATTAATATTTTTATATGAAAACGAATTATGAGCTAAATATATATATAGTAAAATCTTCGATTCTTTTTATCCAAAGAATCTCATTTCAACTATTTTTCAGATTCATTACTATTTGCTCTTCATCAACTTCTTTCAACTCGTGGACAATTGAATAGACGTCTTTTCGGATATCGTCATGCAATTGTCTTAATTAATTATAATTTTGAGTTGTTTTCCAGTCCAAGGACGTTTTCTAAAATGTTAGCTCTATATATATAAATAATCCAATATTTTCTCTTTATTCCTTTAAATCTTCAATTGCGGAATCTTCCTCCTTTCATGTTGTATAAAATTCTTACAATTTAATTTCTATGTAAATAACGTCATTTCTCTAACCGCGCTCCTTCTCTGTATTCGTCATATCCAATTCATTGTCTTCCCGCAAAAGAATCTGAACATTGATCCGTTGGCATGTAGTCTTCTTTAGTAAGTCGTACATCATTTTTATATCTAGTGAACAGTTTTTTTTGTGCTCATATTGTACAGGTTTTTGTGGCTCGGAACCCGAAATGTTCCTACCTTGGCTTGTGTGAGGCTACGTGGTGTTTGTTCACCCTGTGTTCATTGGCATGCCATTTCACATTTACGCAAATGACCACTACCACCGAGCGGCAGGCCGCAACATATCCACAACGCCAGAAACGCAAGAGCTGACTAGTAAATGGGAATGATAACGGACAGGAAATATAAATAGAAAAATGTGGGGTCAACCATTGCACGTCATTGAGATCAACGAGAAAAATGGAAATGATTTAATGGAAGTAATTCATTTATTGCCTTGATTTAATATTTGATTGAGATTAAGAAATGTGGTATAGCTTTCATGTCATTAACACCCGCGTTTCCTAAATCCTTAAGCAAATCGGTTCACCTCTGTGTGTTGCGTTTTTTCTAGTCAACTTTTTCCCTTCACTCTTAAGGGCTACTTCCCTCTTGGTTTGTGAAAATACCGTACGTTAGTATGCAAGTAAAAAAAACTGTATGTTACAGACCTCATTAACGGATATTTTTCAACAAATGACAAAAAAGTCATTATTTTATTACATTTCTTTATAACCAAAGATAGATATAAAAATATATATTCATTGAGATGTTTTACAATGTTATTTTAACATATTTTCTTATTGTACCTATTTTTAAAAATTTCCTCGTAATTTTGCATAAAAATTAAGTTAAATGTTTCACAATAAATATAGTCACAAAAATTCTTCACACTAAAAACACGTGGTAATGATAGAATAATAATAATATTAACTATGAATTTAAAACACAGTTATGCATTATTTCAGCTAAAAGTCAACTTTTTGTGTGATGGATTTTGTCTGGAACGTAATTCATTTAGGAGGTCCGGCCAGCTACATCGAAGAGTATGGAGTAAAGATTTTATAAAATTTTTCAAATCATTTTCGTTACTGAATACAGACATTGCAACATCCTTTCCGATAGAAATACTCGAACGTGCGACCCTCAGAATAGCAAGATGTGACGTAATTCGCCTACCAGCACCAAATACCGATGAAAAAGTGTAAAAATTTGTCGTAGTTATTTGTAAAACGCTTAAAATATGTTTCTTAATAATATCTCAAAAATTGCATAGGTCCGAAGCATAAAAATTACGAATAATTTGTGATTATTCACACATTCTGACATTGAAACAACGAAGAAGTTTGGAGGAAATCATGTGCTGTGATGAGGAATTCCGCTCTTTCACAACAAAACTAAGAACTTCTTTTGAAGGGGACGAAAAATCTCGTCCAGATCAAGGAAGAAGTAATAAAATTGACCTCAGTTTTTGCACGACCGCTCAGGACGAGATAACTCGTCCGAATCAGGGAAGTGGTTAATCATTAAGGTATTACTTCCTCGGCAAATACGCCAGAAACAAGGATTACCATTTATAGAGTTATGGAATGTGGAAGACAAAAAGGTTAATATGGATAGTTATAAAATGGATAAGATCGAATTGCTTTGGTCCGTTGCTACTATTTAGCAGCAGTTCGAAGAGTATTATACGGCTTATCTTAATCTTCCACTTCTCAACCGAAACACAAAGTTGGAAAGAGTACATAATATTTGATGTTTTATTGCACAAGCCATTGTTTCGTCTTTAATACGTGCAACGTGTCGGATGACTGACGTGTAGGAGGCTCAAACACCGAGCAGCACCACATATGTTGCAGACTTAAAACATTGCCAGCAGCCGCAGTCATCTGCTTCATGACAAGTCTCACGAGAGGAAGATGCATGTAGTCTTTTATAAAGCACAAGCATTGTTTTCCTTAGAGTCGTATATCTTTATATTTTTACCCAGAGTTCGGCGTTCTGGACTGCAGCCAATCTGAGATGCAGCACAAACGTAATCTACGAAGCGAGTCTCTTGACGGACTGCCCAACCATCTCTCCTCAGCCAATCAGAATTATCATCTCGCAAGGGGGATGACTGATCTTCCACACTTGAACTCACCTGATTTATTCATTATCATCTCCGTCAGTAACAGTATAAGTATAAAATCATATTCCATAAATCCTATAGAGAAGCACAAGCTTCAAGGATGTGGAACGAGTCAGAGATTTTACATAGGTTGCTTTATTAATTCTAACTACATTTTTCTGTGTTTCGTATCAAATGAAAATGAACTGTTCGAAACTTAGGTTAGAGATCCAAAAATATGACTGAAATACACAATAAAATTGGCTTCAAAATATGCTTTTCATTTTCAGAAAATTTAAGCTATAGTGCTTTCATTGAAAGGCCAACCAATATTAGGATTGTAAATTGTATTTTAAACTGACTTTCACTCATAAATTTCTGCAAATGTACGTGTATTTACAGCTAGGATATCAATATTTAGAACTGCACTGTCGTCTGATGAAAATGGGACAGTTTAAAATATTAATTACAAAGCTTGTTATTTCACCAGACGATGTCGACGTTGGGGATTTATAGTTTTATTTAACTGATTAGCTTGTTATTAACTTTTACCCTCCGAATTAGGTTAAGTTCTAAACCCTCATATGCTCGACGTATTGAAGAGCGAATTGAGTTTTTCTTCCATTGTGTCTAAGCCTTCTCAGACAGCGGGCTATACGCTGAAGCACTACGAAGTTGACACGTTGGGAGTTTCCGAAGTTTCCCACCCATTCACACCAGATCGGCCAGGCAGGTCTACAGGTTTTCAGGCTTTCAGCGCACGTTGGGGCAGTTAAGAGGGAGGGTGTCTCCGTCCGGGAGAGGACATTTCCAGCAGGATGCGCAAGGGCCACCGATTAACCCTGCGAAATTCCAGGCGTTTGCCCGGGCACATGTCTTGATGCCTGCCACCTGCCTTTGTCTCTGGTTTCAGCTGTACGCCGTAAATATCCACGGCGCCGTTATTTGGGGCGACGATGACGGACGCGGCGCCTTGTCATAGTCTTGGCAGCGGTCGTCTCGGCCGTTCACACCTACCAGCTCCAGGCTTCACCATAAAACACTCGGCTCATCACCCCGTGTTGCGCTCCCTCAAATATTGTCCCACGAGGCGAGTCTCTTAAGCCTTCTCCTTAACTCGTCACTTTATAATTACTCATTTGGGTACCTTCAATTTACTAACAATATAACTGGCAGAACGAATAATTAACCATTCTGTTACAGCCAAGGACACTATATTTGCCGTAAAGGAAATAGTTTTCAAATCACCATAATTGACGATTCCTATATAAGATAGACATGAATTGATATATAATGAACATAATTCACTAACATATTGGAGATAGATTAATAAATTCTATACAAAAAAAATATTGCAGACAATCAGACTTTTGAGTCTTCCCCAAAACTGATTGGAAACATGAAACCTGAACACTGATATAATATCGAAAAAGAAAATTTTGAATTGTCTATGGAATATGCCTATCTGCATATATGATGTGTTTTCATTTTGGACGGGCAGGTCTTGTTATGGTAACATTTTGATCTTTGCCGACATTCAATGGGACGAGGTGGCTTTTGTAACACAGGCAAATGTCAAGGCACCGCCTCCCTGTCTTGGTTCCTGGTTATTTATATACGCGGCTGCTTCGCCTCGTTGCAGACAGGTGGCTGCGGCTCGTGACGTCCATCCACATTTTGCAGTCTTTGAGCATGGTGGCGGCCTTTTGCCGGAGGAAACCTAAAATTACTCGAAATGTCGCCACCGGTAATACCGACTTAACTCAGGAGTCATTTTATCATCTATCTCAAATTTATCGAGTCAAGTGATGACACATATCGATGATTAATATTCAATTGATAGTCTTTAGTCATGTAAATTATTACACATGAGTGTTAGTTCAAGGTTCTTATTTGAGAAAAGCTCGCATTTGAGAATAATGATTGAAGTCGTCCTCCAGAATGAACTAGCACATTCAAAGGATGAAATTGGAGAAGTTGGTTTCCCATTCATACATAATTAAATTCTGTATTCTGTGCTCTTGGAGAGATTTCGAAGTGCCTAGAGTTCTAAACCAGTATGACGCCAAAACGATCGTCTATATAATATTTTTAATATCGTCCCTCGTTTTGTGAAACCGTACAACGATTCTACATATGTTTTTAAAGTTATGTTGTACGTTTCCTGCATTTTTACGTAGAGTTATCTCTTTTCCACCAGTGAAACTAGAACCTGAAATTCCTGAAGGAGGCACCCAGTGTTCTATCGTTTAATTTTTAAACTAGCCGAATGCTCAATTATTCCGCTGGAGGTTGCCATGCTCTCACCTAACTTGTTTGCCCAACAGTATTTTGTGCCTTAGTTTTCTGGTCGTTGAAGCAGGCCAGCTGGCCCGCGTGAACTCTGTACAATCAGGTTCATTAAAGCAGAGTGATGTCCACAAGTACGCGACATTAACTGCTAATAAATCAGGCGACATGGAGTCCACAACCGCAGAGTAAACACAGCACTTAATACACGCTACTGTTAAACTTTACGATACTGCTTGAACACACAATAATTATTTTCTGTTCAACTAGTACATTTGGAAAGTTCTAACAGTATGTCTAATATTTTTGTAAAGAATTTAGTGCTTTAGAATGCCCTGGTAATATCTTTCAATTTTGATATTTACATAAACTGCATTTTGATATGTGACAATTTTGTTTCATTAATAATTTCGGACAAAAGTGTGATTAATTATATTTTTATTCCTTTGTAATTGCACATTTAAAAAAGGGAAATAAAATGCATTAAAATATTCATTTTATTACACTTCTTCATGAGGATATTAAACTTTATTAATTTAAAAGTCTACTTGATATTTTGACATTTGAAATAAAATAACAATGTGGGACATAATTTTCAGCGCCTAAAACACTTGAAATATTTAATTTTATTTATGCAACCAAGCCTATAATAATTAATAAACTGTGGGACTAAGTTAATAAAATAATTAATTTGAATAATTTGCCTGAATGTTCAAACCTGATTTATGAAACGTAATTTAGCGTTTTCAATTTCTTATTTTCTTGGGTCCCGTAAATATAATTTTTCGACCACACATACTGCTCATTGTGCTATAGTAGTATAGTATTCTTTAGTGTAATGGGAAGTTATACAACCTATTTTATTAACTTCTATAAATCTTACTCCTCACATTTAATGAGTCACCAGTTACACCCGCATTTTTCTCCAAGTATTTATACAATTTGTATGTTATTACATTTCTAATATTTTAATAAAATTAGATAAGTGAAACGTATTAACATGACGAATTTAGCCGTATATTGTTCATTTAAGTATTAGGTTTCAACCTTAAATTAAACTGTAATGGTCTATTGTGTTTGGGTGCCGTTTGGTGTAAATTGATGATCTATCACTTGATTGTTACTCAAGAAACTGTGATATTGCATCAAAATGTTCATAACTTCAGAATTTATTATTGGGAAAACTATGTGAGATAATATGAAACGGTTCTGTATCATGAAAACACACAATTTTTGTTTCCTCTTCACCTCACTGTGTGCACCCCGAGTGGTACCAGTATCGTACAGAATGTAAGCAATGTATTCCTTTGTACGCACCAGCATCTGCTCGGTCACATGTTTAAATGCGTGTCTACACGCCCTGTAACCTTGGTTCCTTATAAGAGTTCCTTTTAAAAAAAGACAGGAAGAATCGACTTGTGGCGTTGGTTGATCCTGGCTGCCATCAAAACGGACCATCCCGGTCAATCCACGTGTCATGTCTCCTGTGGTGTCCACATCTGCAGCTTCTGGTAAATAGAACAGCTCTGAGTTATCTTGAGGCATTTTGAAAACCTGTGGTTGTTATCTTGCGAAGTTTTAAAATTATGTTAGCCTAAGGTTGAAAAGATAATTTATGGAAACCCAAACTTATTTGATTTGGTATGTTCCCTCAGAATCGTTAGCATGTGTGATAATCACGAAACCGTTTGTCTGCTGCACACTGTCGAATCGTCCGCCCGCTTTCCGTGAATGCGAGGGGGGCCATTTTGCAGGCAGGTGTAAGCTCATCCATCCCTCCTCCCCCGCAAATTACTCCGCACCGCCGCTGCTGCTGTACCTTCCGAGCCCCTATTTTAAAGCTAATTTATCGTCGGCTATAAACCAGTCGACTCACGTGAACAAAGGTCGCAGAGTTGGCGATGTGATTTATTGCAAATTCCATTAAAACCGCCACTGTCTTTTCGCCAACAAGTAAGTAGTTCCTAGGCGTGGCTTAAATCCCGTCCAAATTTGTGCAAGTCTTATCTCCGCGAAACCAAGCAAACTCGATGTAATTTATGACACGTCTGAGCAATGGGTTTCAGGAATAACGCCGGACTTTCGTTTAGCCCGTATCATCCGAATTTCATATTCTGTGGACACCCCAACATATATCTTAGGTCTTTCCCTATCTAACATTAATTTCAAGGGCTTAAAACAACGAACTTTCCTCTTTGGGACGGTTCTAATCAACGAGCTAAAGTTAACTTTTTTAGTTTATTCCATATAAAAAATTTATCCTACGATTATTAGTTTGGTACGATAATTGTTACAGTATCTACAAGCTTATAATAATGTATTTACTAACTTATAATAATAATATATTATTCACTTGTAAACAAGTGGGTAGGTTAGTCCATTGATGAGCCTCCATTAGTGGATGGGTTAGGTTGTTTTATTTATTTTTTCCCATGTGTATGTAAGAGGCATACGATGTGAGTGGCTGATGCTTGGCAGGTGGTGTATTAATTGTTAGAGAATATATGGTGATGTGGTCTGTGGGAATGATGGTTAGGTGGGTTAGGATGTGCCAGAATGTTCAGGGTGGAGGATTAGAACGATTCGTTGTTTTCCTTTGAGCTGACGGAAGATGGGGAGGATTGCCATGGAGTTGTTAGATCGTGGGGTTCGGTTGTTTGAGAACGCTTTCAATTAAGGAGGATATGGATTTGGTGATTGCGGAGTTTAATTTGGGAAGTTTGATGTTATTGTGTCTGACTGGATTTATAAGGTACCAGAAATGGTGCCTCGATTATGTTTTGTTTGAATTATGGTTGAGTGAATTAACTTGTTTAGAGATTCGGATAAAACTATTGATGTAGTATTTGACGATAAGCATTATGGAAGCAACTGATAGAGCCGCATTAAGTATGCCATGAATGTATCTTAAAATGTATTTGGAGTATGCAATTGTGACTCAGTGGAACATACAAAATTATGCAGACAAAGGAATAATATTATAACCTGTTTCAAAAACACTTCTTGGGCATTGTTATACCCCTTTACGTCAACTAAAAATAATTTACGAGTTATCCATTAAAAAATAGGATAATTTTAGAAGTCCTCGTGTCTTTGATACAGTCGACTGAATTTTTTCAAAAATATTGTAAAATTTAAACAAATGTGTGTTCATAATTGCCAACTATATAAAATTTTCTATTCTTGTAATTTATATTTGACCGAGTTTTGTTTTATTGTTATGATAGAAACAGTTCAAATATCTTACTGTTTTAGACATAATTTGCTGGTACGTTTGAAAAATATATTCATAGTTATACTTTATCTAGTAATGAACTTACGGCTGCTTTGATAAAAATTGGTGAGGAAGGAAAGAACTTTCACTGTACTCATCGCGTTTGCTGCTTCATGAAATGTGAGACCTTACTCATATTAAAGAATACTTTTTAGGTGGAACATTATTTTCGCTCGTCGCCGACGAAAGAACACGGGGTAGAGAAAAAAAGGGGCCACCGCTAAATATATTTCACTTTTCGCCAAGTAGTTAAAATGTTAATGCCGGCTCACATGATCCCGTATAATGTATTCTCTTTCTGGTAGGATCTGTCCGACCTTTTGCAGCGTCCGTCGCACATTAATTAACCACTCCCGGCGCACAATGGGGAGCTTCTGCTAGTACATTTGCACTTTCGGACGGATGGCCCGACGTCCTCCAGAAATAGAAACAAGATTACACTCTCATGAATAACTCAATTGCTAGCGGGTTTCCGACACCCTGAATCCAGAACAACATCCGCCATGAATATGTATCGCCCCGCTCTCCAGTGATAAAGTAGCTGGAGAAATATGAATAAGTTCAAGGCTGGATTAGGTAAAGGGGAGGGGGGGATTCCTGCGTTATCACTACTCACTACGGACCTTCTGCGAAATAAATTCCCGGGGCAAATATTCTTGCAGCGCGGTCAGGGTTTCTTCTGAGAACGGAAAGGTAAACAGGCAAACTTCAGCTACTTCATCTAGTCCTTCAAACTAAAGAAACTCGCTCCCCGAGACCAAATGTCTTCATGAACACCACTTAGCTTTACCTTTCTGACATTGACCTACTTGGTTCAACCTAGCCCAAGTATACTAAAGGATGTCCACTCTATTCTACGTTTCAGATATTACCTCTTACTCTTAAAATTAGAAAATGACAAAAATAATTTTTTTTCAATGAGAAAGATGTTCGATTCATGCGTTATAAGTACTTATTAGACCAGGGCGCGAAGCCATTTCAAGGAAAATAAGCAAAATAAGCAGTTAAGAGGAGCCCTACATCCCGTTCCAAAAATTTCCGACAGTTACCAATCACACTAGTTAAGGTTTTCTAAGTGAATAAATTGTTCACCATCTCAATTGGAACAGTAGTTTGAGAAGTTACTTTTTCATTAACAGGATAAATGAGGGTGATCCACCTAATGTAAACTCCCCTTTACTAGCATTGGAAAGGAATTTGAAAGGGGTACTGCGGAAGGGAGGGTAAAACCGCCAATGGCCAGGGGGGAGGGGCTGAGGTAAAGGCTAAATGAAGGTGATCCTAAAACGGATAAGTTCCCTTTAAAAGCATAGGAAGGGAATTTAATAGAGGGGATGAGCCCCGAGTTATGGTTTAAGGATCCTGTCCGGTATTCGTCTGAAAGTTATTCATCAGGTAGGTCGGGTTATTAGCTTCTTGTCAACGTCCTTCCGAATTACACCAAATGAGTTTTCTGCGCGGTCGCAATTTTTCAACATCTATATGAGCCATCTAAATTAATATTTCGTGTCATCACTGTTATCAAGTTAGTCTATGTTAGTATTGTTGTGATTTACGTAAAATTTTCCCAATAACATAATGTTCCTTCATATTTCAGTTTTTTTAATTATGATGAAATTGGTTGCTTCCTTTATCTTCTTTACTTATTTGCACGGCTTGAAAACAGAAATCCTTTTGTTATCTTCCTCGCACACTTCCTACCTCCAAAACAGACAAAAATTATTCTTTAATCCTCCGACATACAGCAGGATTTAGGGAATAAGCCTGAAGGACGTCTACGTATCATCCAGGACTCGGAGCCGGGAATTATAATTCCGCCATAACTGCAAATGCGACAGGAAAAGAAAGTGACTTAAACATTAATCAAGTTGATAATTTCTTGTAAAGCTTAAATGGCGCTTTTTGAGGCGATGTTCGTTGCTACTACAGTGGGACAGTAAGAACCGTGAAAATGTTTCCTAAAAGACGAATCTGAGGAATCTCAATCCAGATAATGAAGTGTTAAAACGTGTTTTGTAAATGTAATGTTATTTAATGGTTATTGGTCCTTTTTATTTTGGATTTGGAACCGTTGACACTATGTAACTGTTTAGGAATTTACGGGGAACGTAACAGGTATGAATAATTCAAGAAGGATCCAAATGACTTTCTTTAAACGGTGTTTCCTGTCGTCACTTAGCTAGTAGGTCAGTTATGCATTGGTCTATTTTTCGGTCAGAGCTGAAGAATGGCTCAGCAACTGTATTTTAAATCAGAAGACATATGCCAGAGAAAAGGCACATCATTCGTGATTGACCACGTCCCTCCAGGTCACTCGACCTCGGAAAGCGGCCAAGCCTGAATCCGGGATTCGCCCTTGAATTGTATAATGCAACAATGCGTCAACACTTACAAACTACCTAAGACTTAACAGATCTTTGTGGAAGAAGAAATCCATTTCTCTTCTTTTTAAGAGGGAATCTCGCGAGATTCGTGATCCCTCTACGGATAAAATAGTCCACAAAGTCATTTCACATCCCCTTCTTGTCAATCGCATTGTTTATTATTATCATCCATTAAATCCTACGTACAACTTTACTTACGAATGTCTCCCGCTCAACTTAATTTAGCGACGCTCTGTTGCTTTCAAGTGAAATACATGATCCCTTTCAGAAGTTCATTAGTCATTATGAGAATCATCGTCGGTCCTGTTTTTGACAAGTAAGTTTAATTTAAAACGTGACACTGCGGTCAGTTTCGAATTCCTGTCTAAAATAGGATTTCCTCTTACTCTACGTCTCAGATAATACATAACCTTTTGATTAAATTAGTCTTAGTACCTCGATTATAATTATCAGATTTAGTAGTGGAAATAATTTTCATTAATTTTTATAACTACTTGTTGGAATTACAATAATGTCTTGCATGTTAACTTTTCAACTCTAATTTGCATACTTAACAAATATTGAACCTCTTCACTTGAATGGAATGTTGCTTACCTCTTCCTCTGAGCCAAAGGTTACTAGGCTAGTCCACTGCGTTTTGATTCGTGATTCGGCAGATCGCCATCACAGCGCCAAGCACTTTCTTCCTGGAAAGGATTGGACCTGCAGAAGTAGGCTCAAGGGATTATCCCGAAGAAAACCCACTACAGTGGCAGATAGAGTATGCATTCCGTCTCTTCCATCTTCTCCGTCCACTTATCTTTTATCCGGAGTCTCCGATATCGCTGCTCTAGGATTACGACAAATTCCTTTCTATGGATAATTATCGCATTAAGGAGAAGCTGACACTACTGAAACATATTTTTATTATTGTTGTTATTTGCACTGATTTAATTTTCCTATATGGTTAAATGGTTGCGCGGTGTAAGTAATGATTTAACTTTTGATTTCTCGTAGTCGATGTGCTGTAAGTACTATATTGTACTTATCCACACCCTCAGATCGTATTGTTCGCGATAGTGCCACTGCGTATATTGATAAGCACGACAATTGTATTTTAAAATATTTTATCTGCTGTAACTATATGGAAGGGAAGATTTAAACTTTGAGAGTCTGGGCAAAGCGTTCTCGACGTTTCAGCTGGTCATTGGTTCATGAACCGTCAGCTGGTTCATTCCTGGACGCCTACACCATGTAGACGCGTCCGTCTCTGCTAACTCTCCAAACTTTTTTGTTTAAAACCACCTACGATACCCGCACTTCAAAACTACCCTAACATCGGAAGGTGTTCGAAAATAAATGTAAAAATTATGTCCGTTACAGCTTCGGCGTTCAAGGTCCCTACGGTCAATATTGTTCCTTAGTACCGTTTCAATTTGGACCTGCTAAAGTGACACAACTATGGCGGCCATAAGCCGCGTCTCAACGATCTACTTGTCAAGAAGGTTATGTAATAAAAGTTTTAGAAATTACCACAAAACTACCACGTAATACATCAGTAATAAATTCCTTTCCTTGTGATTTAATTTGCGAAATTATTCATCAAATACATATAACACTGTAATGAAATTATTTTGTTTCTTTTTTTGATTCAATACTGTTATTACCATTTTCAAGGATGCTGTTTTACTTACATATAGAATAGGCGATAAAACCAGTTAAAACGGAATATTGAAAAGGAATCATACTAAAAGGACAAGAAATAAAAACCTTACGCTTTGCCGATGATATGTAGTATTACAGGAGTCAGAAGAAGACTTAGAAACCATAATAAATAGCACGAACGAGGTCCTGGAGAAAGAGTTTAGTATGAGGATTAATAGAGGGAAAACCAAGGTAATGAAAAACAGTGGAATAACAAAGGGTGTTAGTTTGGGAATGGATGTTTTGAAGGTAGTTAAGGAATTGAGAAGCTTAATATCT
This sequence comes from Eucriotettix oculatus, assembly GCA_034510155.1. NCBI lineage: Eukaryota > Metazoa > Arthropoda > Insecta > Orthoptera > Tetrigidae > Eucriotettix > Eucriotettix oculatus. Next base: position 37,749,845 of record CM067382.1, read on the forward strand.
AGGGATGGTAGAAGTATAGTAGACATAAAGAGTAGGATGGCACCGACAAGGAAGGCTTTCGCGAAATAGAGGAATTACGGGTAATTTAAGTGTGAATATTAGGAAATCGTTGTTCGTATGGGGTGTGGCATTATATGAGTGCGAAACGTGGACGATGGAAGCTCGGGAAAGGAAAAGAATAGAAGCCTTTGAAATGTGGTGCTATAGGCGAATGATGAAAATCAGATGGATGGAAAGCGAGCAATATGGAGGACGTTGCCTAAGAGAAGGGATAGATTAATAGGTCACTTTAAAGACACGAGGCTCTTGTAAAATTAGAATTAGAGGGAGGCCAAGGATGGATTTACTAAGCAGTTTAGGGAGGATGTGGGCTGTGGTAGTTATGAGAAAATTAAGACAAGTTATCATGGAGGGTTGAATAAGAACAACAACAAAATTATCATTTAAATCTAAACTACATCGCATGGCTGAAAATTTTATTTTTAACTGAAAGAATCACAGACCTCTGTGTGTCTGTTTTGCCTGGATCGGAAACGATTGTATCGCGGATCCTCGAACGACGCCGCAACAATGGTATGACGCCTCTTAAGCAGCATTCCAATTCTTCAATGTGAGCAAGTTCTCTCCCTCACTTTTGACGCAGTGCGAAGGTTTGTGGGGGATGCCTTGTCTGCCTGTGCTACAAAAATGGAAAAGGCCCGCAGCGAAGAACGCAATCTGCGCGCCGCTCTCCATATTTATTCATCATGTTTATTGTTATTTTGATGGGCGTTTAGACTGGCGCATTGTCGGAGCGACGCTCGGCCGCGCTTATACGCGTACCTCGTGCCTAGGCGGGCGTCTCTCTCCCTCTCTCTCTCTCTCCCCCCTTTCTCTCTCTCCCTGTCTGTCTCTCTCCGTCTCTCTCTTTTTTTTTGTGATATCGATAATCTGCGCTGCGGTTGCGGTCCGCAGATGAAATCTGTATCGCGTATATACACAAATGCGGTCAGCTTCCCTGCTGCGCATGTATGTCTCTTTCATGTTTTGATGAAGTAGTCACATCACAATCATGACTGTACAATCATTACTAAGTCAAGTCGGGTAAATGTAACATATGAAAAGGATGGCTCTCTCGTACCGAGTCATTTCCACCAGAATATTTTTCTTCGTAGGGGACTCTTAATCAATGTGGAATTGAATTTCAATCATTGCCACTCTCGGAATTTCCCGTTTTCAATGCCTAGATGAGAAATGATGAGGCATTGGTTTCGTAATGAGAAACGTGGGAAGAAAAACGTTATGTGTAGAAAAACTGCTGATCACTTTGGTGACTGTCATTTATTTTATTCTTGTTGCATTCGCTTTGAATAGAGGAAATAATATTAAATATTTATGATGGACACTGGGGTAATAACATCAAAGAAAGATAATAATGCCTGATTGTTGTTTTCAGACGTAATGTTACATCGACCGAATGCTGGCATATTTATTATTTTTATTTCAGAACTTATGTCTGTAAGTTTATACATTGGAGGACTAATATAGTGCATTTTCATAATTTAAAAAATAAGATTTACAAATTGTATCAAATAACGTGTGATTTCACAATTAATTTAATAAATGATTCTCGTTTCAGTGAAATGAATATGGTGTACCGTTATAATTATTTTCAATAGACCTGTATATAAAGTTATCGTAGACTTCGGTCGATGCAGATAATTTCAAGATTATTCATGCGTACTATGAGTAAAAAATTATAATAGTTATTAACATATATATGTTTAAAGTAGTGTTTAAATGAGGCGAAAAACAGAAAGTAAGTAAAGCAAAAACCAAAAATAATTTAATGTAGCTACACGTTTCGGTCCGGATCTGTTAACTTCAGTTCAACCTGAAGAGGGTCCAGATGAGGACCGAAAAATGTTACGTTAAATTATTTTGTGTTTTTGCCTTACTAATTGTCTGCTTTTGCCCTCATTTAAACATTAAAAAATTAAAACACTATTTTCAATTTTTTTTGGAATTTTTATAGATTTTGAAATTGGCGATTCCTATAAAGTTCAGAGTATATGTTATAGTCATTTTTGGATTCAGTGAAAAAAATTCATAGGAATTAATTATAAAATAACCAAAGCAAGGTTGTATTTTGTATAGATTGTCGTTTTAACCAAGTAGTGATTTGGTAAATTCAGACTGGAAAGTTGTTTGTAGGCATATATAATTATGTAATTATTATTGTAAGGTAAATCCTTCAAAACTGTAAAATTATGTCAATTTCGCAGCTTTACTAATTGTCTGCTTTTGCCCTCATTTAAACATTAAAAAAAATTAAAAACTGATTTCAAATTTTTTTTTAAATTTTATAGATTTTGAAATTTGCGATTCCTATAAAGTTCAGAGTATATGTAAAATGTTATGGTCATTTTTGGATTCAGTGCAAGAAAGACGTAGGAATTTATTATAAAATAACCAAAGCAGAGTTGTATTTTGTATACATTGTCATTTTAACGAAGTAGTGATTATGGTAAATTCAGACTGGAAAGTTGTAGGCATATATAATTATGTAATTATTATTGTAAGGTAAACCTTCAAATATGTAAAATTATGTCAATTTCGCAGCCACAAAATTGCCACTATAATTTGCTTCGAAAATTAGAAAGGGTACACTGATTTGAGCATGCGTGACGTGAGCGACGGTTGAATAAAACTGGAGCTATGTTAACTATATGTAACGTAAACACTTGTGCAAAGCGAGAGCTGACGTGTTTGTTTCTTTTCCGTTTTCAGAGAGCCTGAGAGAGTACTTCAGCAAATACGGCGACATCACCGAGGTGATGGTTATGAAAGACCCCACGACGAGGCGATCCAGGTAAGAGACGTCACTCACTCTACTCCGCATCACCAAGCCTTTCTGTCTACACATGTACCCACACCTATGGCAATCATACCGATACATTTTACAGCAAGAAAAAATTTCCCATTAAATTAAACGCAGTTTACTTACGAGTCGATAGATAACGTTGTAACAAATCTTTTCCCTCTAGTCTTTTTTACAGTAAATAATCACTTTTTATTCCTCCCTTCTTTAATAAATCTCGTCCTCTTTCCTTGAAAAAATCATTAATCGTTGTAACGAAGCAATGTATTTTATTTTGAAAACATGTAATTAATTTAAGATTTTCTTAACCGAATTTGACTATTTATTACAGGTTTCTTGAACTTTACAATTGTTAATAGCATATAAATTCTTCAACTGTCTTCTTCTGGCCGTTAAATATTTAGAAGATGTTAGATTTGTTTCGTTTATTAACGAGCTGAACATTTAACTGTGAGTTAATAACACAACTGTGTAGCGATATAACAAAATTTCGTAATTTTAAACTGTTTTTTTGTTTAGATTTTTGAAAATTATTTTAAAAATTTGGCAGTTTTGAAAATGTTCCTTGTGTTATATACTTGAATATATTTTAGCTTTTTTTCAATAGGCTGAACATTGGTATCAATTGTCAGAATTATTTTTGAAATTGATTAAAATTGTGGGGAGGAAATAATTTTTTACTAAGAGCTTCATACGGTTACTTAAAAATTGGCACGTTTCAGAACTTTGAAAAACTTTTTTTCACCTAAACTATTTGAATAGAAAACTAATACTTTTATTTTAAGGTATTAGCATGTAGATTATTTACAAGAAGAATGAAGCCAATATCTTAATATTTGTAACGCTTAGGAAGTTTTTGGTAGCAGAAATCATGAAGCTGAGGAAAACAAATTTTTCTGAAAAAATAAATGAATAATTTAGAATCAAACATATTAATTAAAATTATCCTGCAGCATATCTACCTTCTTTTGTTTGGCAGCTAATTTTCTCAATTCACTGAATTTATATTGATGTGAAAAAATTAGAAAATCGATTTTTTTCAGATTTTGGCCTAAATTTTAGTCCCCGTGTCCCTTTACGGTTTAATGGTAGATAAACAATCGACAAAATAGCATACAATCATAATTTTTAATCTCGGACAGTCATATTACAAAATATATCTACTGTAACAATCATTCGAAATATACTAATATAATCTGCCGTATATAGAAGTTCTGGGTGATACGAGAATAAACAGAGAGTCGTTATAGGAGTTGGCAGTAGGTAAAAATTGACAGAAAATAACTATTATTGTGTTAATAAGTGTAATTTGTTGTATTAATGTGTTCAATACGACTACGACTGCAACATTCGTAAGCCTTTTGCATTTTTACTGGAAGGTAATAAAATTAAAACTGTATTGACTGTTAAAACATTAACATAAAAATGTATTTATTAAAAAAAATCGATCAATTAGCATGCTTTTATGGGCAATAACTCGTCAACAGGGTTCGACAAAGGGACTCAAGTTAGCACAGCCAATTCTCAGAATCCATTCCACGTGATTTCTTTGTTCGCAAAACTCGCTGAAACGCGAAATGTGAGATTTTTTCCTCTCCTTTTTTGTGTAGTTCATGAGCTTCTTTTGGAAAGGAAGCAAATGACAAGGAGGGCGTCACAAGTCCTCGATATTGGCTCCTTTCTTTGTAGCCTCCAGCTGGCCTGTTCCATTGCCGTATTTATGGCCCAAGAGCCGATCCATATCGCGTCGCACGTGGAGTACTCCAGGCTACAAGAAAGGAGAGGGATTTTCCGCAATCCTTATGGACAACATACCTCTACTTCACTGATCCTGCACGTGACACGTTGACCGACTTTTTGAAACGAAAATGTCTTAACAATTGAACCTTTTATCGCTTCACGTTTCACGTTACTAACCGACTTCTATTTTACAACTAATTAATGATCATTATTTTTCAAAATTTTCTACGTCAGCGGTATTTGCTGATGATGCGTGTTACAGGACATTTATGATATAGTAGAATGAGTCCTCTCCCACGATGAATAAATACTTCTCGCAAATTAATATTTTATTAATTATCCTTTTTCCTGATGACTATAAATAATTCTTCGCAGCTTCCAAGTCCGGGTTGAAGACGCCGGAATTGTTCTTTATTTAAAACGTGGGAAGTAATGGTGTTGATGTTGCTGCCGAACCAGTGCGACATCAGTCACTAAAACTTTCTTTCCCATTACGTTAGAGCTATATATGTTAAGAACTACTCAACTTTTCCTATAACGAGGCTCAGAGTTCTCTTCAATGTCTCGTAACTCTGTAATTCAACCATTATCTTCCTTGCTTGACGCTCTGATAATAAAAAATATTTATTTAATGAAAAATTAGTCAATTTAAGCAGACCATTTATTCAGAAGAAAGTAACATTTAGAAAGCATAAACACAATATGTTACGTTTCAGCAAGTCATTATGACTTTATTATTAAACTTAAAATACACATTTATGAAATTAACCTACAATCGTATCTATTATCAATGACTTAAACGTTAGTAATGCTAAATATGTTTCGAATTCCAAATTATTTATCAGTATGCTACATAATACTACATTGTGATTTTTATTTCGGTTTTTAGTGTCACAAATTAAGCAATATTGATGGTATGTACCTCTTACGTTGTGAGCTTTGTTTTATTTTAATTTTGTATTTCCTAGTTTTAATTTATGACACCTGAAGAAAGCCACAACGTCTGACACGAGCATAACATAGTGTGCTTATGAAATCTAAATACTACTATCTAAATAATAATGAAGCACATATTTCAATTAATTAATATCGTAACATTAGTACAAATTAAGATAAGAAGGGGAACTATGGCAGCGATTCTGATTTTAACGTTTAGTGATAATTGATGAGGACATGTTGTAAACATCAATGTGGCGTCCTTGTCCGACCTGATAATGGGTACTATTTTAATATTACTTCTCTAACAGGAGGGTACGAGCGAATAATGGAATTAAATATCCGCAGGCCGCTGTTTGAATGAACGCAAATTAATGTTTATTAATAGTTTATTTTTTATTTTGAGGTAGGCACTTCTTGATACGACGCACTTGTACTTAGTTGAGTCTGTGAGAAGGCTTTCTCCAAGCAGGTGAGCTAATTGAGCTGTTTACCCCAGGAGGGCGCTAACAGGCTGACGACCTCAAGCCTTTATGCTAACAAGAAACGGCGCCATGTTCGTTTCTCCACGTATCGCAACCGAAAATTTACCTAACAGTTAACGGATCAAGTAAAATGTTTGTAATTTACTGCACGCAAATTCCCTTTCAGTACAAAAATCGACGAAAGCACGCAGGGGTCCAGACCGAACCCAAACGCGTACACTAACTTGCGAACTACACAATTTCTCTGAGCATCAGTCCAACTCTCAACTAATAACTGAACCTTAATTTAGAAATGTGAGAACGTAGTACGTATGTGATAGATTGATATCTCTACTTGTTTTTTATAGAAATCAGTTTTCTCAGTTCTCTCACATTAAATCTGTATAAAAAAGACATACAGGCTAGGAGCCAAACATGGACGTGGAGAAATTACTCGGTTTATAAAGAAATGCTCAAAAAACGAGCATGAATAAAAAATCTCTGAGCATACTTTGTTCAATGGGTGTTATAAGTAACACGACAGGGAACACTGGGAATGTGTAAATATTTTTTTTAAACAATCTCAGAGTGGAATATCAGAACTTTTGGCTGTTTCCAATTGCTGACCAAATTCCTGAGCATTTTAAAATACAGACGAGTAATAGTCAAAGTAGGAACATTTATCAATTTTGAAAAAAATTACAATATTCATATTTTATATGCAACGACTACATAATTTCTTATTCAATTTTAATGACGGGAATTCGAATTGAAATTTTGCTCGAGAATCTAGTCTCACATGACTTACCATTTGTGGACGAAATCCATCGATTTATCAACCAAAAGCCTAGTTAAATTCAGAATAAAAATTTAAGAACCAAAATAAAATTAGCAGGCAAATAATTTTAAGCGGGACAATCGCCAATACAAGTATTAGGAGAAAGTCTTCTTCAATAAAATAGCTTCCGGGTAATCTTAAAAAAATAGGAAGTCTGATAATCGAAATTAATTTTTCAATCCCAGTCTAAGCACAGTGGTAAAGAATAATTTATCTGATATATTCCACGGATTTTTAATTTTCAGGGGAACACATTTCACTAATTACGATTTATTCTAATTGTAAGTGGCGGATTTAAAGTAATTTGTTTTTACTTCGACACTTACATTTGAAATGTCTCTCTGCGATGGCTAGCGACGTGGGCAAAGTTTTAATCACTGAGAAGTCTCGCACTGTAGGTTAAGTCCGTATATTCTGTTGGCTGCTGTGCTGAGCAGACAATATTGCCTTCTTGGAAGGATGTCCTCGTTGGCCTGGCCCGAGGTTGACAGTAAGTGAGGTCGTAGGTTTTCTGCAGGCTGCGACTCTGTTTACCTCCTCCCTGCAAAGTGTTTGTTCAGCACGCGTTCCCTAAACGAGTCTCACGCACTCCATTACGCGCGCTATACGCCGTAAATACATTCGCAGACTTGCTGACATCCAGCCAACTTTACTTCCATCACAAAAAAGCTTCTAGCACTCCGCGACTATGACGTTATAAAACTTGCCGATGCTTCCCGTCTTCGCAATATTGGCTGGGAAACTGATGTTGCTACTAGTCTACTCACAGTGTATTATGTATTGCAAAAGTGCGTACTAAAGAAAGCTTTTACATTCAGTCAAATAATTTTTATATTTTATTTCAATTAGTTTTATGGATAAATACAATTATAATGCAGGTTTAAAAATTAGATGAAAACCATGACCGAACAATTTTTGGCCCAGTTGGCACATCGCAACTATTAAAATAATGGTCCAGGGGGAAAGGCGAAATCTATATATATTGGCCTATAGAAGATTGTGCCTGTCTTCATCTGTTAAGACAAATTCAACTAAACATCGAAATATCATTGATTTATTAATAGTTTCTCTAGACTAGTTTTATACATGAGTGAATTTGGATGAAATCTTCACGGTTAACCAACCGGGTCAGGTATTTAAAAGAACCCAACGTTTCTTCGGCCATCTTCTGCCACCGTCTTCAGGCTATTTATATATTTTTTGCCTGAACATGGTGGCAGAAGATGGCCGCAGAAACGTTGTGTTCTTCTAAATACCTGACCCGGTTGGTTAACCGTGAAGATTTCATCCGAATTATTCACCGGGAAAGTCTACGTTCATTAATGAGTGCATTTATTAATACGTCGACTGAGTTACACTCTATAGCAGTTCCAAGCAGTACGCATACAATAAAAAATATGAATAATAATAAAAATAACTCCTACATACAAAAATTGTAAATGGTTTCATTGAAAATTAAAATATCCATCACCGTCCCTTTCACACTAACCAAAATCTTTCTTCCTCAAATCCACATCTATAGAAACAAATTTATACCTAAAAAAACAACCTATCCAGGAATCATCTTCGATCCAAAGTCAACCATAATTCAGAATCCTATATCCCATCGTAAACAGGAAAGCTCCTCTTACCATCAGCACAAAACGCCTCTTATACCTAACCATAAGAAAACCTATCTGGTTCAATGCCTCAACCATATGAGGAAAAACAGCAAAAATTCAAGAAAAAAAACAATCCTGCACACCATTACTAACTCTCCCTGGTACCTCAGAAATTCCATCATTCATCATAACCAAAAATTTCCCAAATGAAACTCCTGAATCGCCTAGTGAATAATCTCCATAATTGTTTAGTTAGTTTCGTTAGTATTACTTTTTTGTACCATTTCTTTATCACGGAGTTTATAATGAAGCATAATTTCAATTTTTCGCCTGAAAAAAAATATTCACTTGCTCTTATTACAATAATTTTTCATTTCATCATTAACTTCTCAATCTCTTATTTTATTCAAGTCTTGTACCAGTAATTATTCATCAAACCTGCTAATTATTCGATATATTATGTGGTCGTTAGGAAAAGGTAGCATGTGATAATGTCAAAAACAAAGTTTGCTATGTAAAACATTAAGGGACCAATTATGGAACCTTATGCGACTCCCAATTTAACATTCTTAAATGACTACTTTACGTATCTGTTGTCAGTTACGTAAAAAGTCCATAATCCATAAATCCACTCGGTTATCAAACCCAATTCTGATCACTTTATGCAATAATATGTTATTAAGTACAAGACAGAAGTTCGTGTTGACCCGACAATTACCAGCCGTTATTTTCAAGTTCATTACGAATGTAGTCCAAGATAATATGTAATTAGATTCAGTATATACACAACTATTTATTCATATGCCTATAAAATCTAATTTCTACGATTTTTAGTTGAGTAAAAAGACTTTTGCTTGGATTTTTAATCTTCAAGACTGAATGAGAAGCAGCTTGGCTGGTATTTGGTTTCTGAATCCGTAGCAGGAGCTCAAATTCCGCATAAAATATCTGTCCGCATTCACTTTCACGCAATTTTGCATTTCCATATTATTCGAACTTTGAGGAAAAGGATGTAACTTAGTACGGATTCGGAGATCGGCGATTATTCTGCAGTATTTTAGTTGTATTATTCTCATTAATGGTCATATAAGCAATCGAATTATCAGTAAACTTCAATTAAGGAATCTTGTTACACATTACTGTTTTCGCTATTTAAATTTTGAATAATGTTACTAGTAAATGTACTAAGTTAACTTAGACTCGCGAAGATTACAAAATGAGAAATATGTGGAAACATTAAAAATCATGATAAAATCAATAAGGGAAGTGTGTTTTAGTACAACGCAATGTTAGTATTTTTGAAATAACTGTGAAAAATCCTCAGGTAATACGTCACAGAATAGTTTTAATTATTGTAGATCTTATTATATATATTTAACGCTTGATGTTAAATTATTATAACACTGACTTTCATTACTAGAAAATAATATTAATAATTTTTTATTCCTTAAAGTAGTGTTACAGTTCGACCTGCCTGTCAAACACAACGTCTAGCATAAAAAAATTACTAACAGTTTTAAAATGAATTAGGGACAATGCTTATTTAATTTTCTGATCTTGTTATTATTGGGTATTTTCAAACGTTCAAAACAAATTTAGGAACGAGTAATTGCCCTTGGTATTCTTTTATTTAAAGAATTGAGATTAAAAATGTAAACTCTCCAGTACGCTTTCTGGGTGTGGCGATTATATATGCAAAAATTAAAATTCGCAAGTTCCCATTCCATAATTGCTACACTAGTTTAGTTATTACAAGATCGCCTACTATAATCAACTCACCATGTAATGGATTGAAATGTCGCATTTTGTATATTTATCGAAAAATGTTTGTTCGTCACATCAATCTAAACTCTTGTATTTCATCATAAATTATACAAATGACCGGCCGTACAGCAATTTTGCCCTTGTCCAATTAACCCGCGCTGAATGGCCGTGAAACAATGCCCTCTTCGTAATGCGTTTACTTCACCAGGACGCAACAATTCGTACACTAATTATTCCTCCAGGACGGCAGTTGGTCAGCTTTGTTCAGCTTTCCATCGCTCGCTCGTAATTGACGCTAACGAATCGGCAAAAGGCTGCTAATATCGACCCCTCAAGGTCCTGCTAAACTAATTAATACAGTAGCAGACGCTCCCTCTTTGTGTGTGTGTGATTGACGATAACGAGTTCACACTGGAAGTTGGATCTCCATTTGGTCAGTTAGCAAGAAACGACCCAAGACCTTGTATTGCCTGCCATGTGTGATTACTGGAATATTTGCCAATAATGTACATTTTTACGCTGCATTACTGCAAAAAAAGTTTATTATTTAGTCGACAATTGGCTTTTGTAAAACACGCTGATTTTTTGTTTAATACAGTACAGTTGAATACTAGGAAATGCTATAATAAAATAATTTGGTACTTATACCAATAAAACGCAAAGAGGGAAGATGATGAATATTTGAAATTTATCCACATTTCTATAATTAACGCAGTCCATGTCATTTTAAAAAATTACCATGATACTTCAATACATAAATTATTCCTTTTTAATTGTAGTCGTTTTATCTAGTCAATAAAATTTCGCTTCCGCTAGATTGATTCACAAATACCGAATACGTCTATTTTTGACAAATTATACTCACTCGACGGAGAGGAAATAAATTTTTTGAGCTTAGTAAGTGACAGAGCTTACCAGAAGGTCATCGTCGAAAATTTTCTGGAAAATAGAGTGGCTTCCGATTGATACCTTCCTGATAATTTGTATTTAATAAACTAGTAATCACATTGTTAATCAACGGGGTCAATATAATATGAATCAGCAGGACATTTCATGAAACCAACTGACAGTATAAAAGGTGAAATGGAGACACCTTTGCAACAGTCCAGGACCAACGCACAGCTCAAACGGATGCTGTAAACACTCACACGACATATAACGGCGTTCTTTACTACTTTTATTTTAATTAAATAAATATTTTTACGGCTGTGATGTTTAATGGAAGATTAGAAAGAATAATTTGACCGAAATTTGTTGGAAATCCTCGTGTTGTTAGTCTTATATTTAACACTCCTTAAAGTCTGATTTTGTATTACGTAATTTTCATGGAATAAAATTTTTGTTTGAGAAAAGAACATCCGAGGCATGTGGTACCTTATTAAAAGTGTAACGGGGAGTGGTTCGCGTATTGGACTTGGTGTTCCACGGGGCGTCGCTGCGAGGTATGTGCTAGACGGCGCTGTTTGCGGGTGGGGAAGCAGGTCGTTTGCGGTGCAGACAGACACAGGGTCGTCGTAGGAGCCGTTTGCTGCTTCATGTAGCGTACCGAGTCAAACAAACCGCCGTGTTTGCGTCACGGACTGTGGGATCCTGGATCCTGTTTGCCGGGTCGCAGGTGCGCTTCACGTCCCCGCCGAGACGGCAATTTCCTCCCCGTGCAGCCTCAAATCCCTCAAGGTAAAACAAAAAAAAAACATCTAACTTCCTGGCCACCGCTCGTGCCAAGCGACATGTGTTTTCAATGCTGCAGCCGGACACGAGTAAGGAAAACAATTTCAAACCGAAACACCATCACAACAAATCCACACATTAATTTAATCTCATTGAAGTCCATATAAATGAGACTTCATCTGAAGAAGACTGGGGCTGATAGATACGAACAGCACAAGACAAATAGTTAAGTATCCCATACACGCAAAATTTTAACGAAAATTGTATATGGGAGAATGGAACGTCAAATAGAATGCGAGTAAGGAGATGATCAATTTGGTTTTAGGAATAATGTAGGGACAAGAGAAGCAATATTGACTTTGCGACTAATTTTAGAAGACAGGATAAGAAAAAACATGGCAATTGTAGATTTAGAAAAAGCATTTGATAATGTGAACTGGAACACACTATTAAGGATTTTAAAGAACACACAGAGAAAAGAAGCTCATACATAACCTCTACAGCAGACAGGCAGCAGTAATTAGAATAGAAGAATAAGAAAATAAACCCGTAATCAAGAAAGGAGTAAGGCAAGGATGCAGTCTGTTTAACTTACATATATAGAACAGGCGATGAAGAAAGTTAAAACGGAATATGGAAAATGAATCACACTTCAAGGAGAAGAAATAAAAACCGTACGTTTTGCCGATGATATTGTAGTATTAGGGGAGTCAGAAGAAGACTTAGAAACCGAACGGGGTTAGGGAAAAAGAGTTCAATATGAGGATTAATAGACGGAATACAAAGGCAATGGAGTGTACTTTGAGAATGAGTGTAATAACAAAGGGCGTTAGATTGGGAAGGGATATTTTGAAGGAAGTTAAAGTATTGGGAAGCGTAATAACTAGGTATGGTAGAAGTAAAGAGTGGGATAGCACAGGCAAGGAAGTCATTCGCGAAAAAGAGGAATTTATTTACGGGCAATAGAAGTGTCAATATTAGGAAATCATTGCTATAAATGTTGGTATGGAGTGTGGTATTATATGGGAGCGAGACGTGGACGAGAAGAGTTGCGGAAAGGAAAAGAATAGAAGCCTTTGAAATGTGGTGCTGTAGGCGAATTCTGAAAATCAGATGGGTGGATAGAATCACTAAAAAGTAAAAGTAAGCAAGAAAGGGGAACAATTTGGAGGACGTTGACTGAGAGAAGGGATAGATATTAATAGGTCACGTTTTAAGCCATGAAAGTCTTGTAAAATTCGCATTAGAGGGAAGTGTGAGGGGTAAGAACTGAAGAGGGAGGCAAAGGATGGAATACGCTATGAAAATTAGTAAGAATGTGGCATGTGCTATATATGAGGAAATGAAAATTCTTGCGCTAGTTGGGTTAGCAGGACCAGTCTTAGGACTGAATACCACAACAACAACAAAAATTCTTAAATCGACATGCTTAAACATATATCCGCCTAAAATATCCTACAGTTGTCTCTAGTGTCCAACCTTTCAACAATCTTAGTGAAATTCTTTATTTTTTCTCTTTGTTTCTCTATTTGCAAATGATGACTACCAAAAGAAGATGTTGGGCACTAACTTGTGTACCCTGCACATTACCTATTATTAAAACTGAATACATTTGAAGTACCAAAAAATATTTTATTTTATGGTGACTGCTTTTTATAGAACAGTAATGTAACAAACGCTAAATTTTCCAGACTCTTCTGTAAAATTCTTCGGCACTCTTTCTGAAACAGTAGCTTGGTTCAGAAGAGTAATTAACTTGGTTTAGTCATTCAGATGTTTGCAAATACCAGCTAGAGTGTACAAGCCCTCTACAATGCGCGCGCCGAGGGTTTTCATTTTGGAATTAAATAAGCTGCAGAGAGAATCAGCATATCTAAATACTAATCAGTGGCTGGGAGACCAATAAAGCGGCTGCAGTCTGAGAGCAAGGACGAGTTTTGAAATTTAAATTATGGCCCTCGGAAATGGAGTGCTGCCTTGTGTCCCCAACTCCGGCACCGGGCAACTCTACTTATTCCCGTCTCAAACTAAACTTTATTCAGGATCAATATCTTCAGAATACTAAATTGTATAGCTTGCTTTCTGTTGATGGAGGCAAATGCTTAATCTCTACGGACTATAAACGATGAACGCCACTGTGCCTTGATATCTAAAAGAGATTTTTGAATTATTGTCATCTATTTGTGTTTTATTATTTGGTTTTTCCTCTATCCCAATCATTCATATATATTTTTTCACAGGTCAATATTGTCTTTATAACTTTTAAAAAAATGTCAACCAGACAAAATCTAATAGTATTTCGTTGGGAAAATGTGAACTACAGAGCGGCTGTGGAGGATTCGTTGCAAGCTAAGGTATTTTTGAATTAAATTATGCGAATCCTTAGACATTGCATACATCGGGTAATGTTAAAAAAGTACAACAAGGTAACGGGGCACCAGGCAAGAGAGGTTGTGCTGTCTGCTTATAGACTCCTTAACCAAGGACTACAAAAAATTTTTTAAGGAGTCAGCATCGGGCGAAAAGTGATAAGCAGCCGGCATAAATCAGAGTCTCGTCGCCATTCATCAAGACGTTTAATTGTCGTTATCAGCTGGGAGCGTGTGCTCCGCAGACCGAGATTTAAATTGAATCAGCAATCAGCGAAGCAGGCTGCTGCTGGCTCAGCTAAGGAAACTGTCCTCATTTATTTCCCTCCTGCCTGATTTGCCAGATATCGGCTGCGTCCCTGAGAAGCTATCGTGTCTGCCGATATTCTTCCCTTCCCCCCCCCGCCGCCCCCGCATCCCTTCCCACAGCCAACATGTACCCCTGAGTGGCTTCGCTTCATAAGGAAATTTATATCCCTCCGCGAAATAAAAATTCGAAGTCGGTGCTGGCGCATACGTTTTCGGTCAATGAATGAACAAATTTAGTAAAATGTACTTGGGAGAGGAACGCGGTTAATTAATGACGTGATGACTGAGGAACCAAATATTTTTCACGTAATTGGAGAGGACGATATACTACAATATTTATTGAAAAATTAACGATCAGCTATGCCAGGCAATAGAAATATAGGAGATATTGGGGCGGAACGGGAGACATAGTTTATCAATTTTTGTAAAACTGTGGATAAAGAAAAACCACTTAATAAAAGTATAAAACATTAGTTCATTACATTACTCAATTAATTTAATAAACATATAACTTAAAACAGCGCGTTTATATTTTTGAAAATTTTTTAAAAAGAAACTTACAAATTTTCAGTTTTATCCCGGGGTGTGGGATTGGAGGTTTCGTATTCACAATTAGAGCAATAAAGTTAAATTAAACCTTTAAAAATTCTTACCGCCTTCTTTTTCTATCTTATACTTATTTTTCGTACGGTTGATCAATTTATCAATTTTTTCCTTTCGTCAAACTATTTTACTTTCGACTGCACAGTCTTTACCAACATTTTCTCTTTTTTCCGTTCCTTTTCTTTCTTCAATCTATTATTTTTTTTGCTACAGCATCCCGTAATTCATTCTTATAAGTCAATTCTGCCAGTTTTTATTTATTTATTGAGGATGACGTAACATTTTGCTTTATACAGTAGTATCCCGTTCCGCCCCGCACTCTAGTTTCTTTTTAAGGTTTTTCACTGAGCCTTAATACAGGTAGATTTAAAACTTATATGCAGCTAAAGACACATAGTTTACGAATATATTCCATTAAAGAGTTGAAAGTGAGGAGATTTGTAGCTTACTTTTTATATCGATATGCTACAAAAATTTTAAATTCACAGATATAAGATGTTGAAACAAGATTTAGTTCACAAGTGTACTTCGGTTTCATCTAATAGTTGTATCTCTTCTGCATAAATGTTAAATAGAAAATAATATAACACCACTAATGTGCTTAGTAACCAGTTAACGTCAATCTAGCATTAGCGAGAAAATGGAGAACGATTCGCACGTTCACTGCTACGGAATCAATTTTGTATAATTTAAAGAATTCCTTATCGTTTTAACAGTAGAATGACGACGATAAATAGACTATTGTTTAAGAAAATCTTCATAATTCAGCTTTAAATATTTTTAGAGAAGTGTCTTTTCATTTGTTTGAATAGTGGAACGGCCCTGATGATTGTTATTATTTGTAAGAATAGCGCTTGGGTCCTATCAACTCAGTTTGAAAGGATAAATGGAAGCGACGGTCGTTCTCCCGTGGTTCCCAGGAACTCTAAATGTAATTTCAGCTTCCTTCCCTCCGTGGATATATCTTCTCCTTCTCCCCTTCTGCAAACTCTGCACTTTAAATCAATTCCCTGAAACTTTTTCCATGTATATTAATCAATAGATTATTTACCCCTTTAACAGTAGGCTCGCATTCTGTTGGATTACCATAATTTAGCAAGAAGCCGTAAAGTGAATTTCGTGAATGGGAAGCGTCCGTGACGGGGCCGCCTATAATGGCCGCCCCCATACACTGCCAGAAAATTTACCACAAATAAAAAAGTTATAACACCTTGAGACTTATCTCTATAAGGGGATTACTCGGATATGTTAGAATCTTATAACGTTTATATAACTTCTAGAGAAAAAATTTCCGTTTTATCGTTCATTAAGAGAACCTCCTTCCACCGTCCAGTAGTCTTTAAAATACCTGATAATCCCTCTGAAATACCAGGAAAATTTCTCTGTGTAATTGTGGAACGTACGAACGATGTATTTCATGACACATTTATCGTAATTAGTGTCATGAAGGCTAATAATAAAGCAATTATTCTTGCGAACAAAAGAGTAACTCAACATTAAATTTGAGAAATGCGCCATATTACAGAAATAAATAGAAAATTAAAAAGTTTTATGCTGTACAGAAGTCATCAGGTAACAATTTTTTTGCAGCAAATTTCACTGCATTATCCCTGCTTTCTGCAAAACAATCAGTACATGAAATAGTCACGTGGGACTGTGCGGCCCATCTAACGATGTTTATTTTCAAATTTGACTCCGTTGGCGTGCAGAATTGATTTTAAGTTCTTCTGAAAAGCACAATAATTTTTGAAAATCTTTTCCTCTCTATCGAAAATTGTTTTAATCATATTTATATAATTACAAATATTATATATATATTGTAACATGAAAAGTTACACACAACAATGCAGGCCAGCTTGCGAGTTGCAATTGTTGAGGAACTGACGCAACCTGGGCCAACAATGTGGTCTGGCGAGAGTTGAAGAGTCGTCATGGGATAGTGGAGGGAGCAGGTTGTGTCGGCGGGACGACGAGAGAATGACCATGCCATGCAGATATAATTTTTTCTCATGCTCTGATTGGAATTATAGCTACTAAAATCCATTATTGGTATTTTTATGAAAAATACCTGGCACCCTAAAGGAATTGAGAAATCCTCGAATACGGAGGAACGCGGAATCCGCTACAATATATATATGATTATAAATATATATATAATTATCACTTTTTAAATTTTATTTTATATTAATTTTATTTAACAGTAAATACTTAAAAATGTTTTATAATTTAGTGGCTTAGCTGCTACGTAATGTTGGGCACTTTAATATGAATACGTTTGGTATATGTGTTTCCAAGATGATTATACAGTTTAATTTTCACAAGTACAATTTAAGACCTATATTATATTCAAATATTTACGTGAAATTTCCACAACGATTTACGCTTACAAGAAATAAACGGAAACCTACGGCCCTAATTTAATATTTGTTATGATATACCTCAATTAACTAAGAACTCGTGTATTCCCAAGAATCACACACACACACATACAGACGTTTCTGTGTTTGTGTTAAATGTTGCACAGAAACGTTCTTTGGCAGATTGTGTCATCTTCCCTTCATTGTAGGCTGCTTTACATGCTGTTTACTTAATGGTAAATACACATAAATGTTGACCGAATTCATGTATAATATATAAAGTGATTAATTACACCAGTCGCTATATAAGTTCCATCAACAAAAACAGTATTAACGAATTTACATATTTTATTGCGTGGCTTGTTATTGCCAACAGGAATTAATTAAACGAATTAATGTTTTTTAATTAGTACCGCAACGTTTTCAATTCTGGTTGTTTCGTCGCTACGCTTCAAAGCATGAAAATGTGTCTCAAATCACTTCTATGGAAAGGAAGTTTATGAATATGTTCTAAAATTTATAAATAAAAATGAAAAGGTGTTGTTTGTATAATAAATACTTTAAATTTACCGCTCAAGTTCATTTACAAGGACGTGGACCCCATAATAGTACTGGGTTCCAACTACCCAGGGTTAATTCTACTTCTTGGGGTCTGATACAGCTCATGTTACCTTTAGGTTCTTTGCAGAATAAGTCCAATCCACTTGGAGCTTTTAATTTTCTCCATCAGGATCTCGATCCGTCTTAATATGTTTGGTCATTCTATTTTTTCCTTACCAACATAATTGAATGTCATTCTTATTTTGTAGACCAATCTATGAGAGTTCTTGATCCTCATAGAAAATGTAATTACCGTCAGACTGTATACCAAGCAGTCCCTGGAATTTTCTTTAAAATATTCCACAAAAGGCACAAGGTGACAGTTGAACGCCCACTCCCTCTGGCATCTATGATTGCCTTGTAGGAATATAGGCTAGTTTTAGTGGTCGTGACTATCTGTGTGAATGAAAGTATTGAGCAGCATGTGCATCTCTTTCACACGGCCGCTGTTAGCGCAATCGATACACACCTGCACCTTCTCCCACTCAGGGTCGGTGTTGTCGAGAATCCTCTAAATTATTGCGCTGCCAAGGTCCAAATATAAAGATGACGTTCTTCCAAAACTTCGGCTTCCAACAAAATCTAGAGAAAAAACTTCTCAGAAGAACTGTTGGCCTCTTCGCCATATGAAGCGCTATTATTTTAACATTTCATTATTAGGATAAAGGATCAGTAGGAACATAGTAATTTGAAGTATAACCATAACCATAAATTATAAGGTCCTTCGAAGTCAACCATGAAAACAGACAGTTTTATGTAAAATCATATATTTTCCCTGAAGTTAGAAGTCTAAACGCAATTATCTGTTTATGTTATATCTGATATTCTCATTAATTTTTTCAATCTATTAAAACTAAATTATTCAAGATTTCATTTTTAAATGATCTAGGGATTTTATTATTTTTATTATTTAAATAAATTGCTAACGCATTAGGATTTGAGTAATAATAACTTTATTTATATAAAAAACAATCACTTTAAAAGGGGTCCTGCACGCTGTTACAAATAAATAAATTAATTCAAGGCGACGATTTTTAAATAGGGTTAATTACTCATTGGGGTAGCCACGTACAGCAGAGATTTTGTTCATTGACGAGGCTGTTTTATCTTCATTCCTGTCTTGATGGAGTTAGGTTAATTGGTGACCGGAACTTCCTTCTTCCTTCGGGTTGAATAGCAGATTTTCTCTTTGCCAGCGGAAAGTGCGATGAACCTGGTACTGCCGGTGAATACAGTTTTCCTCCTTCTTCCCTGTGGCCTTACTTGTTCTCATTATCTTCTAACTACACTGCAACAATATACACCTGACAAATCTTTTGTTCCACTTTCCAACCCCCTCCTTTCTTTCAACATCAGTTCCAATCTCAGCTTTCTCGTCCTTTCCACGTCCTGATTAACTCTCCTCCCTTCCAACTCGCCTTCTCGAAATCTTGAACCACTCTCCCCTCTCTACCTCCTCGCCCTCTCAACGTCTAGAACCATTCTGAATATTTTCCGCTTCTCATCTCCCAGATAAACTCGTATATGCTTTCTCCAAAGGAAAACGATATCCCACGTGATGTTTGTTCCGCCAATCCTCATGAGTCCTTCGTCCAGCGAGGGAAAATTAACATGACACAGGGAACAGTGCCGTTCGGAAACTTTTTTAGGGTGAATTTTCCTTCAACAAAATAAGCCTAGTATTATAAAACTGCAGACAGGCATGTCCCCCGTCCGGCAGCCTGGTCAAGGAAAAACCACTTCCTGTCTGCCTGTAGCCGAGCTTTTGCTGAATCTTTAGATCATTCAAAAATCGAATAAAAATAGTGAGGGGTTCTACTGCGCTACACATTACTATGGAAACTGGTAATTTGGTGATTGATTCTATTCTCTATACGTAAATATTAATTAAACATATTTCCTTGTAATTTGTAAGAAATAAATTGGTGTCCGAAGTATGAGAAATGTTAACTGTGAATAATTTTAATTACTTGGTGAGGATGCAGAAAATTCTGAAAAATTGGTATTAATTCTTAGAACCTAGTATTCAATATGCGTGAGTGATTTAAGAGAATCTCGTACATTCCTTCAATCATTTGTCTGATCACAATTAGCACCTGTTTTTGGTTTTTTCTTCTTCCAACAAGTACAGTATTTTATTCGCCACTTATAACACATTTTAAGAACATTAATACTTGTTATGTTGGTTTTTTTTTAATTCGTCAGAAAGACTCTTACCATTTCTAGCAAATTATTATATACTTAATGCAGGCACAAGGAATAAAATAATACATTGTCGCCAAATGAAGTATGTATGTTTTATAAGTGATATTGTTATTAATATATTATAATGTTGGGATATTCTTTTGTATTAATTAGGGAAGAATAAACACGTATTGTGAGTATTTAGGATGTACGTCTCACAGTTCAATAGACAGAAATTACAGACAAGGACCTATTCGGCATTGAGAATTATCCAATAATTAATATTGAATGTTGGTATTCATTAATTGCAATATAGTGTGAGAATGACTTTGTCTCCTGTGATTTTAAACCTAGAGTCTTTTCTGGGTGATAAAAATTTTCTGAGCCATTTCTAAGTTATGGTAAAGCAAAATTTACTGTATGTGCAATAAAAACACAGAACAATCGTCTGAGTGTGCAATGATACGCATTAAAGAAAGAGTAAATATTCCTCGCGTGAAACAGTTAAATTAAAAATGGCCGCACCTTTTAGCGATGTGCGACGCCAGAACCATTACTCAGGGACGCATAATGCGTTCGTCCGTGAATGTTGGAGAAACTCGTAATTACCAGGCAGGGAGGCAGATGTAATATTCTTGTGCCAGGTAGCAGCAGACAGCAACTGACAATCAATCATCATTTGATAGGTTCGCCAGCCACGCCCAAAGCTAATGTCCGCAGCTCCAGGCTCTGCAAATTTGTTTCTTTCCCGTCTGTTAAGTCGTGACACGATAGTTAATCCCTCTGTTTTTCAACTCTGTTTCACAATGTTACCTCAAACATTACCAAAATTCCTTATTTAATTTCTCTAATTCAAATCCTACAACTATTACAATTATGCCTGGGATTTAAAAAAATAGATAATAATTACATTATTTATAAAACTCTACCATATTGTCGTGACATTTGTTATTCTATTAATAATGCATTGCCTAGTAAGAACTAGGATATTCTAGTTGAAACTAGAGAGGAGTTCATTATCATATTCCATCATTACTACATTATTATGTCTGAAGCTCAGGATAAAATTCTTCAGAGAGTCGCTAAATTTAAACACAAGTGAATGTGGAAATTGTTTACAGAATTATTGTGTATTTTAAAAATGAAGAGAAACAATTTTCAATTCAAAGTATATACATTTAAGGAATTTATTAAATATTGTTGGCTGAGTTTTAATTTTATTATGATGATAATTTTCTTTATTTTTATCAGTTACTTAAATAAACCAAAACTGTATTTTAATTTTGATTTAAAAAATTTATTTCGAAGAAGGTTTCGGCAGTGCCATATTCATCTACAAAATAAAATACAATTTTTTAAACATTACATAAATTATTTATATGTAATTTGTTTAAAACGGTGACACAAACAGTTTGTTTTTTTCTCAATGATTGAATGATTAAAAAAATTATACATACCCTCATGTAATTTGTAAATATTTCTAATTTTCTTCATAATAATAATCATAATATGTATATACATTTTTGTTTAGAAAATATAACTTCATCTGAAACGAAAAAACTTAAATTTGAAACTCACGTTTTTCGTGTTAGATAAAAATATTTCATTACCTTTATTCCCTTTGGTAATCAACATTTACAAATCGATAATAGACCACGCGAAAAAAATAGTATCTGATGAACTGTTTACCTAAATCATCGCGGCTGATGCTTAATAGTATTTTAATAAGCACATCTTTTTTTAATATCAAATAAGCTAGGAATTTTAGAGGGAGTGATGCGTAACTGTTTCTGTATGAGCCGTCACGAAACAAGCTACAGCAGTCAGTAGGGTACTGTTAGTGGGCATTTTTTTCTGAAATCAGAAAACTGAGTGTTTTGTGTGTGTTCCGTAAATGAACCGCTAATCAATTTTATTAGAGCAGGGGACACGCAACACAAACCCCGCAAAGCGCTCGCTGAGAGCCAAACAGGCAGAAATTCGGAGCGTAGGCGGCAGAAATTAGGGAACTCTTGTGCGCAAGCACGCGTGTGGCGGCGCCATTTATTCTGTAGCGACGCAGTGCTGCAAACAGAATTAGGGACCACTTTGCGCCTCTGCGGCCGCTCCATGGACGATCTTTTCACGGGACATTGGAACAATGGCAACGGCACAAAAGCAGCCAGCCTCGATTCATCCATTAAATATGAATGTGCAGTGTTTCTGCTAAGTTGGGGAACAGGCTCGTCAGGCTCAAGGAGAAGGTTGCTCGGAGAGATGATCAGCTCTCGTGTTTTCATGAAATTTATCACTGATGTGTCGTAGCACAATCACTGATCATTTTCGCACTAAATATGTTAAGCAGTGTAATAAAAATATTTAACAATAGAAGATCAGATTTAAATTGTTTAAATATTTGAGATTGATATTAGCTTTCTACGCAGTGACGTCAGTGATGAGATACACAGAGCGAACGTGGGAACTTGCTTCTCCAAAGCATTTCAGTTATTAAATTTCCCATGATTATTCTCCGAGGTCTCCATAATGCTAACCGTTGGGATATTTTTTCACATTTATGATATAGGTGCAAGTCTCGTAAACGTATTGTCAGCTGCAAAGGAACTTGTTACACGTTTGATATATTACTTCAATAAAACGGGTGTTATGGATATACTTCCCCTTTTACACAATACGCTTAATGTTCTGGAGATACAGCTTGCCATTCGTCAACACGATACGCAGTTCATAACTGGGGTAGAAAATGCTCACTTTAACTCCAAACACTGAAAGCGAAACTTGGTAGTGTAAAAAAAATTCTGAAAACAAACTGTCAGTTCAGGATATGTTCTACGTTAAGAAACTTATCCGTAAAATGTAACAGATGATAAGTAAAGGATGTGCTAAAAAGACGTTGACGCAGTCTCCATATCCGGTTTGTATTAATAAAATTAGTTTTACGGGAACGGAGAGATATTGAATCGCTCCTTGGACATCGGCTCGGATCAGCTCAGCTGGTAGAGCACCCGGTTGGATAACCAGGGTTCGAGTCACAGGTCCAATTGGCATTTTTCCATTCTTGTCTTTCTTCTAAAATTAATGTTTTTAACAATGATAGTAGCGTTCCGGCAGTCCGTTGAAGGGGAAGTTCCTCCTCCTCAAACGCAATACTCCTTTCCCCACTGCACATGTAAACATCTCACCAACTGTACCTGACTTTTACGCTTGATCATAAGAATTCTTGATTTACTTTCAGCTTTTTTACTGTGTAAATTAAATTTGTTTCAGTGCTATTAATTTTATGATTTTAAATTTATTTCGAAATAAGGGAAAATTCTTTGTTACTTATCAGACGTTTGTTTTTATATATTTTTCGAAATCAGTCGTATGAATTTATACAATTATTTTGAATCTGGATGTATACCCGGGCTTCACTGCGTCTATAATAAAACAAACGTAATAAAATTACTTCCCACGGTCAAATGAATATTAAACAACGGTCAGAGAACCGGGTCAAGGCATGAGATCTCGATTGATAAATAATAATAAGTATTTATTAATATTAATGGAAATGATAAACAGTGATTGTGATTGTATAACTGGAGGTCGGTCTATTAATTTGAGATGACGTCTTGTAACGTCAAGGAGTTGTGTATGTTGGCTGCTTTTCAGATTGTTTGAACGTTCCGAATTTTATTACAGTATCTGCAATTTAGTCAGAACATAAATTAATCATTTTTATGGAGCAAAATATCTCAATGTCCTTAATACATGGAATCCGTGTGTATTATTTTATAGTCCCATAACATTTTTATACCTTTTTCCAAAATCTGTTATTGCATAAGCGACTGGCGAAATAATAGTCTTATAACTTCTGCAATTTGAACTCCAATTATTGTTAATTATCTTTAATAGATATTGAGGCAACTTGTGTGGCATTATTGTAGATTGAAAAATACACGATAACAGTTAAAAATTGAATAAATTCTAGATTTCTTCAAGGTTTACAGCAGTACTAAAAACATCATTATCATACAACTTCATTCATTAATTAGACCTGTATTCTCTTAGACGTATGACAATTTCTTTAATGATTTTGATAATCTATTCTGGATATTGGAATGCTGCCTTTGATATTGGATCAATGTTTAGTCTCATCTAATGATTATAAAATTTGTATCTGCAGTATTTGGAAAGGTGAAAAAAGCCCTTTCTTGCTTCCCTTTTGCGAAGTGAGCGTGCCACAAAGTAGGAGAACTTGTAGTAACGAGCAAAGTTGGTCCTACGCGACCAGAAGCGTGGTGTTATTCGCATTCCATCGCTCCGAAGCGCTCCTAGATCATACGAAAGTTTCAAAACTCCGTCAATCGTTCTTGTTTGCAGGAAAACAATATTCCAGGTTCGCAGAAAGGAATTCCTAGGCAAAGGAATTTGCATGAACTACAACCATGTAATACACTCAAATGAATAAGCAGCTCACGGGGAATCAATTCAGATTACATTTCTATTTTCGTTCTTAGGACAGTTCTTGGGAAAAACAAACGTATAAAGAGCTCAATTAAGCTCAAGCGCTTCATAACTGTTCAGATGAAGTGTTAAGAAGTTGCAGGAAAGCAGTTTGCTTAAATATTGTAGTTGTTGGATAACTAATTTAAAATCCATGCCTATTCAGTGATAATTTCCTGAGCCGTTTTAGCATTAATCATTAATGGAAGGCTGTGTTATCGGTTGCTGGTTCTTATAAGACAAAATAATTTGATTTATGCAGAATTATTTTTAGAGGATTTCAAACAAGCTTTGCTTCCATATATTTATACAATTACATAATTTGACACTTTTCCAAACACTTCAGCGTGAAGTATGAAGCAATAGTTAATTAACATTGAGCAAGAATTCTTTTGAATTGAATAATTAAATATACTAATGGAAAATATTTAATTCTTATAAAGTAAAAAATAAATTTTTACATGAAGGTTCCACTACAGTCGTATTGAGTTCTTCAGATGTAACTAAAGATAAATCATTAAGCATTTATTATTGTTCTTATTTTAAAAATTAAGGACTGTTGGAGATATAAGTAATTACCATGCATGAATGAGAACAATTATTTCAGGAAAATTAATATATTTAAATCTTTCAAATAGAGATCAAAATTATTTGTCGGAAATTAAATGAAATTATTTTTGTAAAGATTAGTATTCTTCTCAATGTATGTATAAATCGGAGAGGAACGGGAAAGTGGGGTAAAACTGGATGCCATATGTTTTCACTGGAGTTTACTAAATAGGGGTGCGGCATTGTAACTGGTCAAACGTACCGACAGTTGACTTGACCAAGTTCTAAGCTCACCTCATGAATGAACTCTTGTTTTCGCGCCTTACATCAGCATAATTTTTGCAGTATTTCGACAGGAAGTAATTCGGAGAACTCCTCGCCTTAATGGTGATTTTACGTAAACGTCTTTAGCTGCATATAAGCTACGTATAATTTTTAAATCTATTTGTATTAAGGCTCTTTAAAAAACCTTAAACTGAAACTAACAGAGTCAAAATGTTGAGTGTTCCTGAAGAAAAATAGGAGACTCTCCCTATATGAATGAGTTATTGGATATTGTACTTAACAAGAATAGATTTAAAAAGAAAAGAAACAGGAAAAAAGGGAAAAATCTAGCAAAAAAAACCTTTACGAAAGATAAATTGGTAAAGCGATCAACAATACGCAAAATATAAACAGAAGGTGTTAAGAATTTTCTTATATTAATTCTAGTTAAAAAAATTCTGTACCGTTCTGTCCTTTGGGGGAGGGATCAAAAGGGGAAATTTGTAAGTTTCTTTTTTAAAATGCATAAAAATTTTAATTCGTTTTTAAGTTATACTTATATTAGATTATGTGAGAAATAGAATAGACTAATATTTTATACTTTTATCATATCATTTTTATTTTTCAATAAATAATTGTTAAACAATAAGTGTCTCGTTCTGCCCAGAGTACCTCTAATTGTGTTCATATTAGTATATAAACGTTAATAGAAAATAATGGAAAAATTTAAAACTAATTATTTAAAACCTTTGTTAATTTAAAAATATTTTTTTCAAAACTTATTTCTATTTTCAGAATAAATTGTTACGAATTGCAGTTTTTTGTTTGACGGTATAGTATATGGTTCGGATACTCATGGTTTGAAATTATAATAAGTCTACAGGCTTACTCCCCACAGCTTTCATAATTAATCTTGTAAGAGATGATTTTAATTAAAAACGTAGTGATTGTTTTGCATTGTTCGCAAATAAAAAAACCGTTGTTACATAAACAGCCCATTTTGCCTTCCCCGAAGTTTTCAGAATGTAAAACATTTCCGCGTAATGGCATTTTCAGGAAATGAAACTGTATTTAATTCCCGTGTAGGGCAAATGAAGTTGTATTTAATTGTGCGGCATAGCAAATGAATCTGGACATTAAGCGTGCAGGTGAGGCGAGAGACAAAAGGTGCCAACTCGTACGGGCGCTATAATTGCGAAGGGCAGGTCAGGTGTACCACGTGCATTAGCCGCTAGTGGTAATTAGATCCAGCTAGATGGGTGAGTGGCGTCGCGACACTAACAAGCCCGCTGCCACAGTCCTCCAGGCGCCACGCGTCTCCGTAATTGGAGGGCAACAAACTTGCCCGCGGCTCTCCTCGCTCGCAAATACGCTCTTCTCAGCCCAAAAAACATCAATGCTTCCTTCGGGTACGCGGGACAAATATGGTTGGCTACCTCGAAGCACTAATTCTCACTTTATGACGTGTAAGCTTCTTTACCCTATTTTTAATAATCTTAATCGGATAATATCTTTAAGTATCTTATTTTTGACTTCGTAATAGGTAATGTTGTGGTATTCAGTCCTAAGACTGGTCTGAGGCAACCTATCTTGCGCAAGTCTTTTTATTTCCTCATAACTAGCACAACTCACATACTCCCTAATCTGCTTAGCGTTTTCTATCCTTGGCCTCCCTCATCTGTTCTTACCCCACACACTTCCCTCTAATGCGAATTTTACAAGACCCTCGTGCCTTAAAACGTGACCTATTAATCTATCCTTTCTGTTGGTCAACGTCCTCCATGTTGTTCGCTTTTCCTCTATTCTGTTTAGAACTTCCTCGTTACTTACTCTATCCCCACATCTGTTTTTCAGCATTCACTTATACTACCATATCTCAAAGCCTTCTATTCTATTCATTTCCGCAACTCCTATCGTCCACGTTTCGCACCCATTTTAAGCCCACAATCCATACGAACATTTTTGGAAACGATTTCATAATATTCGCACATATATTACCCGTAAGTAAATTCCACTTTTCCGGGAAGGTCTTTCTTGCCTGTGCTATCCTACTCTTTATGTCTACTATACTACTATGCCTAGTTATTACGCTTCCCAAGTAGCAGAATTCCTTAACTTCCGTCAAAATATCCCTTCCCAATCTATTCCACTTTTTCCCATACTACAATCCATTACCTTGACCTCTTTCTCCAGGACAGCGTTCATGCCAGTTATTATGGTTTCCAAGTCTTGTTCTGATATCCCTAATACTACAACGTCGTCGACAAAACGTAGTTTTTATTTCTTCTCCTTGCAGTATGATTCCTTTTCCATATTCCTTTTTAACATTCTTCATCGCCTGTTCTGCATGGGTGACAGACTGCATCCTTGCCTTACTACTTTCTTTTCTTCATTTTCTATTCTAATTACTGCTGCCTGGCTTCTGTAGAGGTTATGTATAAGCCTACTTTCTCGATATTTTACTCCAGTGCTCTTCAAAAACCTTAATAGTGTGTACTAGTTTACAGTATCAAACGCGTTTTATAAATCTACACCTGCCATGTTTTTTCTTATCCTGTCTTCTAAAATTAGTCGCAAAGTTAATATTGCTTCTCTTGTCCCTACATTCTTCCTAAATCCAAAATGTTCGCCTCCTAAGTCGCATTCTATTTGACGTTCCATTCTCCTATTTACTATTTCAGATAATATTTTGCATCACGGTATACTAAACTAATTTCCTGTGCTGTTCGCATCTATCAGCCCCAGTTTTCTTCGGTATGGGTATAATTATGATTTTACCAAAATATTCTGAGATTTCTGTTTCGTAGATTAATAGGTATTATAGCCATATACTCAATTTTTAATAACTGTTGGGTTTTATTTACGTTTAGTGTATTTTTATTATTACTTACTTCATCTTCATGTTTAAACGTAAGGACGAACAGCGTCACTTTGACTAGGGAATACCTTTTACTGTCGCGATACCTAATATATTTTACAGCCAGACATCCACGTGCTTACAACCAGACTTAATGGTAGACAGTTAATCGTGGATCCTCCATAAAGCAGAGTCATTGCGAGTATCTTAGATTGGACGGTTTTCAATATAGGGAAGAGTGACAGTAAAAGGAGTTGTCACTGCATGTTATGGTCCTGAATCATGCAGAAGCGAACGCCCGCAAGACGACCGTCCCGCTGTGCGCGCCACCGACGTACCACGGGAGTGTCCAGGCGTCTTTTACTGCTTCTGCATGTAAAACTGCCCGTCTAAGATTCTATTTCAGATTTAACAAGCAAAGGCGCAGTCTGCTTATAAAGATATCGCCAGAGGGGGCCCTTTACTGCTCCCCTTCTTAATCCGGCGGTTTTATGCACGCTCGCACCGCCCAGAGCTGTTTTAATATTTACTTCAGACCTCGATCGGATGACGAGGGACGTCCCATAATGACATACTTTCCTAACTTTCTGTAGCCACTAGCTACTGAAACTAACTTTACCCTTCATTTAATAAACAATCAACTCGGTAACTCATTAATTTTCATATATACAGTATATTGCAGCACACTCCGTCATTACAAAATATAACCATTTGTTTTTTGAGTGTTTCACTGGCTGACGTCACAAGCAGGACTCAACACAAATTTATGACAAAACTGAGTACAATTGTGGTCACTGATTAATAATTTATCTCCATATTTATACCATTCAATATTATAACCTCCAGAATGTGTAAATTCTATACGAACAGATCTTTAATGTCATGCTTCTAAATATTAAGTATTTAGTACTAAGAATTTTGAGTTAAATATCTACTGAAACTAACTTTACCCTTCATTTAATAAACAATCAACTCAGTTACTCATTAATTTTCATATATACAGTATATTGCAGCACACTCCGCCATTACAAAATATAACCATTTGTTTTTTGAGATGTTTCACTGGCTGACGTCACAAGCAGGACTCGGCACAAATTTATGACAAAACTGAGTACAATTGTAATTTACATATTTATACTATTCAATATTATATGTAAATTCTATACGAATTCTGACAGATATTAAGTATTTAGTACTAATAGTTTTGCGCCTACATTAAATATCGGTGGCGATGTGATTGTCTTTGGAGTCCGGGATATCTTTGATGTCGTTATAAAATGGAAGTACACCGCTGGCTGATTGTAAAGAGAGAAGAAAACTGTGTAAATTTTATTTGATGTTTATTGTTGGTATCAACTAGAAATGTTGGTATTTCATTTATCCTCAAATAAGTTTCAATGATTAAATAATTATTTAGTTATTGCTAATGGAAGGTATATTAATATTTTACAATATTCCAAGAGTTTGAAGCTGTCTTGCAGTGTTTTAATTAATGTAGTTTCGTAAGTCGTTACTATAGCACAAATTGATACATATTATTTTTTATTATTGTGGTATTGTGGTAATTAATTGGTGAGCACGTCACAGTCCGTGAATACATCTCCCAGGAAAGCAGTACAGCTCACCAACCTCAGATAACCATGTACCACTTCACCAGGACAGATTACGAAATTCCGAAAATCGGTATTTTACTTTGTTGTTTTTTTTTGTTGCAAAGAAACCTTGGTCTTTAAGTGTGTTTACTACAGAGGTGTAGAACCCATTAAATAACAATATTTTTGTGTAATATGTGTTTTATCTAGCCAGGGAGACAAGCAAAAGAACTCCGTCGAATGTGTAGTTACAAAACACGTAGGTTCTATTTTTCTGTGCATGAGATGCCAAATGAACCTTTCTTTTAGAGAAACAATTGTTCGTCTTACAGTTTCTTTCTCCTCGTTGCTTCCAAAAGTTGCCACCAGTAAAACTGTACTTATGTCTACACATAACCAGGGATGCCTTGACCACTGACAGTCTCAGTTGCTTCACGTTTGAACGTCAGCTTTGTGTCTATTCCCCACTCTCTGGATCAGCACTTACGTCCGAAACCTGCGGCTCAGATATTTTTATTATTATACTACAGTCATAAAACTTGTGAAGATATATTGTCTTTATATCAAAATTATATCACTAAACGCTGGATATGCTGTAGAATGAGGTTTCGGTCATCCACCCAGGTTCAGCGGATTTTCCACGGACAACAGCTCTGCCGTCAACTTCCAGGCTGGAAACCCTGAGATCTCATTCATACTCCAAAAGTCTAATTACTAGCGAGCATGGAGTTCCCAAAACATTTTGATCCGTTGACGCCTGTCAGATGGCTAAACTTTCAAGAAATTTATCCTTCCCGCGATCACGATCACTGTTCATGCTGAGCTTCAAACGGCTGGTCGAAATCAGTTCAGTGACTTTATATTCAAAATCCTGCCAGTTATCTTCGCAACAATAACATCTCTTTATATTACAGTCTTCATATTATTTTATTTTAACAAATCATATAACTCAAATCAATGAACTATTCAATTATTTTTATCATACAATACGTGTTCATTAAATAGTTGAAATAGCAAGAAATGTATAGCTACAGATTTTAGAAATGGTTGCTATATTGTGTATAGGCAGACAGTATGTATGTATCGTGAATCGTTACCTGGAACATAAACCCTTACAGGAACATACATTTAAGGTGTTAATACAATCAGTAAAGCAACGAACTACATAACTTGTTAAAATACTAGGCAGTAATGATTTTATTTATCGGTTGCAACTACTTACTTTCATTCTTCGTTAATTGTCTATTACTGTCAAAATAAATATCGTTGGCCTGTTGCCAATAAAATAAATATGAAGTCTTAATAATTTTGTTTATGAAAAGTCCTTACTTACACCTCGGTGGTATTTTACAAATGTAATTTGTTTCCTAAAATAATCTTCTTTCTTGGTTGCGAAAAAGTTTCTAGTTGAAGCCAAGCTAATATCCTAGGAAACTTTCTAATTTCTTTTATACAGGAAATATCAAGATCTCCTTAGTACGTTAGAATGTTTTTTATATGACACCCAGGAAATAAAAGCGGTAGGCATTCTGACCACAAAGAAGAAAATGGAAACCTTTCTTTTCTCCGCTCTCATTTTTTTCCTTCGTCTTTTTCTACACACTTTGGCGCTCTACGGCTCTCTTTCCCTCGCACACACGTCGACAGTCGCAGGAAAGTTCTCTGCTCGACACTCCGCGGTACCAGGAACAACTTTCAATTACTGCCTCGTGGAAAAAAAAAAAGCAGAGTGGAACGGATGGGCCGCGGGAAATTGGCTGACGACGAGAGCCCGGATCGGTTAGCATGGAAATGAGACGCAAGATGGCCGTCGCGCGCATCGGCCGACCTGTAATTAATTATCAGCTAAATCTGTGTCGGGCCACGGATGGAATTAATAGCTTGCGGTGCGCAGGATGGATTGCCCTGGTCGGGTACAGGTGTCTCGTGAGGGTGGGGGTGGCTGATAAATATACGGTCTCGGACAGGGTCCTCTCCCAAATACTCTTAAACCAGTTAACAAGTTGGTTAGGATCTTAAACTTATTTCTACCTCACAACCCATGACTAGTTCTAAAACAATTTGGTAAGAATCTCAACGAGTTTTTCAAGATTCTTACATTTGTTACTTAAAACTGGTGCACGTTTTCATTGAAACAGCTGTAATTTGCTGTGTCAGTTTATTATTGTGAGCTCTAGATGTATGACTAGTTTTTCTAACTTCCCTTTAAACGTTTATATGTTACTTTCCCACTTCGGCAGATCCTATAAAATCATTTTCTTTATGACGGACGTATAGCTTTAAGAAGAAACTTGCAGGATCCGGTTCGTTCTCTCATGAAACGTGTTGACCCTTCTTAGTTCGTTTATGTTATCCCATTTGTGCACCATTCCATCATCCCATTTTAAATTGTTTTACGTATTTATTTTTTTTGTCCAATTTTCTGTGTTTCAGATGCAAACAGTTTCCTTGTTAGTGACACTCCTTCCTTAGTCATCTTTTATTCTCGTATTTCTTCGTTGCAATAGACGTCATTGTTTATCACGATTTCTGAATACTGACAGTTTCTGATCTCGGTTTGTTAATTTCGGTTTCAAGACCCCCATTCATGGATATATTCCCATAACCTTAGTTTATTTCTATTCCATTTTATTTTCCCCTTTACATTAGTCATTTAAAAATAATACGTACCACTAATTTACTGCGTTAACGTACTGGTATCTAGAAACTATTCCACTTTTTTATCTGCCAAGCAGACATCTTCGTATTTATTGACCATTTTTAGCAATGTAACATACGAGTGTTCTCTAGTGTGCTGACATTGATCACTGAAGAAGAAGACATTCTCCTCGCATTGTTTTGAGGAAAGTGTATTTAAAATTGACATTTAGGGTAGTTACCACCTTTCTCGTGTGATTTCCTCTCAGCTGAAAGTGTATGTTTAGGAGTGTGCGTGTGCGTGGTGTGTGTTATGGAATTGATCCCCAGAGTTGGTGCAAGAGTTCTTGTATTCGGACGGGCTGGCATATATCAGGCGCGCTTTCCCCCGACCTAGCAGATTTGTCTGTCTCCCGAGATGCTGCCTTCTGATAAATGCAACGCGGGGGAGGAGCACAACTGGATAAATAATTGACACCCGGCGCATTGCCACTGTTGCGAACTGAGTGCGTCGCTGATATTCCAGTTTACTGCCGCCTCTCCGAGACTCGCAATTAATTGCCTTCCCGAATGCCAAGGTACATCAGTTTTTGAGTGTCAGCTCTAAATCTCATTTCATCCCATCGTTTCCTCCGTACAATAAAAATATAATAATATATAAAATAAAATTTATATGTATTACTGGTTTCCGTTAATGAAATTTTATTAGGACTTTACACATGAGAATTTCCTATAAGGTAGATTTGCCCACATTTAATCCTCCTTTAAATAGGAAATACTTATTAAAACAGTACTTTTTCGACAAAAAATATTTTTCAAATTCCTCCCTAAACATTTATACTATTTACAAATCATCACTTAAGTTTAAACCACATCATAGTGAAATATATATATGGGGTTTAATTATCAAAATTTAAATTAAAAATACTATAAATGAATGGAAATAATTAAATTTGCATTTTAAAATTCATGTTAAAAAATAATTTATTAACCGGGACCGGTTTTTTAGGATTAATATTAACACTTAATACAACGTTTACAAAGTTACAAACTACCATTTAGATCAATGAAATTTTATTCTCACAGACGCCAATTTAAAATAATGAAATTTCTACTACCCTATTGGAAGTAGAAGTAATTCGGATGAAGGTTACAATTTCTGACAATATCAGTTTTTGTTTTTTTCTGGAAATCGCCACTGGTCATCAGATCTCATGCCCAACGATTCCTCTGGACGTCCGTGTTGGAAAATGAGCATCTACCTTATTAATATATATTTAAACGCCGCTGAATTCAAGAGCATTCAACTTTTAGTCATCCAAGTCTGGACCACGTAACACATCAGAGCTTTCTCTTTGTCCTGCCATTACCCCACAACTGTCTCGCTCTAACAATCACATTCTGTGTTGAATTACAGAGTTCGCTATCTCTCCCTGTCTCTCTATTCAATCACACTCTCTGCTTATCTTAAAAGTCAATCTCTGTCCCTTTTTAATAACTTTCTCCTACTCCACTATATGATTTACCTCGCGATAAAATTCTGGGAGTAGACATTTACCCCACCTACCACCGATATTTGGGAAAGTACAAGACCTAGTCACCAATACAGATGTAACAGCATCTTCTCGTTTCTAAAATCACATATCGGCGCTAAATTGTCTGAGTTTTGTTACCCTGTCGCTAACTTGTCTCAATTTCCCTCAAACCGACTCCCTTTGATCTTTTTTTGGGGACAGGGGGCGGGGTTAACAGGATACATGAGGGTGATCCTGAAACAGGCAACTCCCCTTTAATAGCATAGGAAGGGAATTGAAAATGGGGGATGTGGAAGGTATTTTTTGGTGGGGTAACAGGCTACATTTTTTTTGGGTTAACAGGCTACATGAGGGTGATCCTGAAACAGATGAGGGTAAATTCAATTTTAAGTTGTGTTTTCCAGTTACAACAGTAAGAAGGACTCAGAAAGAACTTTAGACATTTATTTTTATACTAGCTACAAATTTATAAATTTTACTTGTAAAAAATTAAGTATTGTTAGTTGTCTTGTAAAAACAGTTAATATTGTTCTTAGGGCTATTTGATAAGTATTAGTTGAAAACAGTGTTTTTACCAGTAAATATTTTGATATAGAAAATGGTACTTCATTACACCATCGACTCAGATAAATGGTCGCTTGATCACAAAAATATTTTGTATCAATACTATAATACTTGCATTGCATCATAATTCCTATTAATATTAAGAAGTCCCTTATTTTCACCTTTTAATTTATTATTGAGTTTACATTTAGATATGTCCTATTATTCAAATGGTCGTAACTGTTTAAAATATTGCTTATTGTGGACTAACTTTTACTGGAATCTGATTTCAAGAGTACATTGATACTGAATAATGACTCGTGCACATCACTAATTATTCTTGCCAGCAATTACAATTTAAAACGATAAATGGAACTGTTTTTCTCTTCGGTTTTAAAACTGATGTTATTGCTCCTGGGGCGTAATACATTATCTCTATACGAATACAGGGAATACTTGTGTCTGTTAGAAACTGAATTACTGCCCAGCGCCTTGAGTGTGAACACAGGAGCCTATTAGGATAGTGCGATTGAAGAAAAGAGACCGATTGCGTCCTTGCTTAGTCGAAAAAAAAAACATCGCTAAAAGGGAAATCCAATCTTTTGAGTGGAGAGGGTGAGCAGGGGAGAAAATATGGCTGCCCCACAAACAGACAAGAGGTTCGTAATACTCTAATGGTAGTTTCGAGTGGATTGCACCACAGGTGTCTGAGTTGGTAACAACGCGTCGCTCAAGCTTTGGACAATACTTGGCGACACGCCGAAGAAAAGTGGGAAGCGTATTTCCTAACACAAAGGAACGATACAAATTCAGTTGTGTGTTACGAAATCCGTTCAGCATATTCCGCTCCATGCTGATAAAAAGGTAGAAATGATTGTGTTAACTGGGAATGCCTTTTATATTGTTGCTTTGCATGAGGATGTTAGTTTCCAAATTCCGCCCTCCTCCATAAATTACATATTTTTTACTTCATGGATGATAAATAATTTTTATGTTACCCATTATCTGTTTCCATACCAATCTCTATGTTGCAACTCATATGTAGTAATTTCATTGATAGTAGAAACCGGCGGAGACTAAACACGTTCTTGACATGCAGAAACAGTTCATGCTCCAGGTTCAACATTGTTATATCTGCTTTTCCGTCCGCATTGTGAATATACCATGCTAAATTCTAAAACTCCATAGCTTCCCACATTTCAATATTATAATTTTCCTTCCTTCGTCTTATATAATTTTTCCCATTTAAAAACCACCAGTTTAAGTTAAACATACTGCAATATTTCACAAAATTCTCAAAACTCTATGTGCCTGCCAAAAATGTGAAAACAGTCGGGTTTTTTTGTAAACACAAGTTCTTTTCCCCAGACCGAGCTGTTTTACTTCGTTACGTTAGCGTATCTTTAAATGGATTGTTCAGATTTTGAGTGTCTCCTTTCACTTTTGATTCCCTACATGTCGTGCTTAACTTTTCGAGAGACCCTCGTCGAAACACAAACACGCTCTTGTTTCAATGTTTCCCACGATTCCGACAGACTCTTTTCAAATGTAACAAATACCATAGCTAACGTCAAGCAACCCCTATTTAGGTTTCTCTTGCAGGAGCTCAAGATTTCTTTTGTACTCTCAAGCATTAATAGAATAAAGAACTTTATCTAGAATAAGTCTGGATAAAATAAAAACAGATCATTACTTTCATCTGAAGATGCTGAAGGGGACTATTGATTAATTAGACCTCTTTCATTTAAATAATTATTTAGTGAGGGTTGATTTTAAGTTATTAATTTAATTACAATAATATATTATTGATGGGGATTTATTATTAAAAAGAATAAAAGATTTTAAGTATAAAATTTTGAGTTTAATCGTAATAAAATGTTTTAGTAAGAGCATAGAAGATATTTACAAATTTTTAAAGATAACATTATTTTAATTCAGGGTTTTGAGTGGGGTGAGTTAAGAAGCTTATTTGGTTCTCCAATGCCAATAGGCCTGGAAAATGATGTCCTTGTATCTAAAAAAACTACGATATACGCCTCCCACTCTGTGTCGATGTATGATGGTGGCTGGTGGCTGCCTCAGGATCATCGCCGTCTGGGTTGAGTCTCGTGAATCAATCTGTCGGAGACTCCCTTATCTTCATCCGACGGCTACCAGTTTTAGGTCAGCAATAGCCGGCCTCTCTATATCAAGCCTTCTGTCTCCCATCATCATGTCACCAGTTTCTCAACATCATCTTTCTATCAACATCTTCTCTCCGTCTCTACACATGATCACCCTCGGTTCTCCACATCAACTTATGACGAAAGCACGGCTGGCGGCTACATAAATTTAATCCACCAAGTCAGCTGTTATCCACCAAAGTCTTCTATTGGCTTGCTGTTTGGCAATTGCAGTCAATAGGAATATTTTTACAATGCTGGGACTAAATATTTCTCATGTTATGCATCTTTCCGTGACTTTCCAAATTTGTCATGGAATTTCCGTTTTTTCCAGTAGTTCCCTAATTATTCACGGCGATTTCTAACGTCTGGCAGCAGGTCATCCCAAATTATTTACGGGAGATCTCTTTCCTATAATGGAACGGGAGTGTAAATCTTTTATCCCGAGGAAAGCGAGTCGCCGTCCCACGCAGAAAACCAGGAAATTTAAACTCACGTTGTACTATATTACACATTATTTTAATCGTTTCGCAACGGGATGAAAAAGAGCCTGTTATTTAAAACTAAGCACATTTTGTAGCTTATCGGACGTTTATGTTTTAATGGTTTTACTATTTGATGAAGACATTTTATAATTTTTGTTTTAGTAAATAATTACTGTTAAAATACAAGTACGACAATAAATATTCTATTTTGACAAGATATTTTATTACATATTATTATACAGTAATTTTTATTCTGGAGATTACTTATATCACCTTACACCTTAGACATGGGTGTCTAACCCTTATTCCTCTAATTCGGTTTTTATCTATAATATGAAAGTAAATAATTATTTAGATACGTTAAGCACATATAGAGAGAGTAGTTAAATTAGCACGAGTAACATAAAAATGTTCTGATAATAACACAATTCAATTACGAATGTTGCTTAGCCAGTGAATGTTACAATTTTGTGTAAAGCAACATGTTTCGGGCAGCAGGTGATATTTTCTTTCTTGTGTGCATGTCCGGTGCGACTTTGGTGGTGGCTTGTAATGAGCGCGGCGCCCCGCTGTTCGCCCTGCCGGCCACTTGAGGTTGTGCGTGTTACAATCCATTTGTCAGCGGCGCCACCACGTAATCATAACAACACACAAATAACTGGCCCGGTAGTCGACGGCGAGGCAAACAAATTGATTAAAAACCAGTTGTGAATGAGGCCCTCTCAGCCCGACCAGATTGGGCAAGCAAGATTTGGTCGGTCGCCTCTGCAGCCGCCGTCGCCGCTCCTTTGTGCGAGGCTAACTAATGTCTCCCGGCCTTTGTGCCCGCTGCTTCCTCCGTAGTTTAAAATTGAAATGAAACGCGTGGAGTTAAAGACGCCACGGCTTCCTGCTCTTTTGTTTCTGAGGCGGCTCGATTGTGGGTGGGGTTGCCGACGCTTTGTCTCCCGTCACGGAAAGAACCCATCATGTCTTCCAGATCAAAATCCCTAGATGACAACTATGCAGATCTCGAAGAAAAAATTGTAAAATTTTAATAGAAACAATCATGTTCAAGTTGTTATTTAATTAGTTTCACTTGCGTATTCTTGTGTTACAACTCATCAAAAACCAAATACAAGACACAGTTCCTATAAATTTCAGACTTTGCTCAACTTTGATACAAAGTCTAATGTAATAATAATATTGATATAGAAGACTATTAACACTCCTTAATAAATTTTTTGACACGAGTCAGGTCCTCGTGCTTTTAAATATCTAACCGCAAGGCACGGCGGCTTAATTTGTTTTGGAAAATCTACTAGATTTCTCTTAACAACTAAGAATGATTAAACTTTATTTTGTAGTCAACTATTCTTCACTCCCTATGCGATTAGCTAACATTTTGAAGACTGTGTTAATTATCGAAGCACTGTCTTCAGATTGGGAAATGGTGAAATCTCCCCATTTGAAGAAATACATGACTTGGTTAATGTAATAGCTATGCAGTTTCAACTAAACTTACCTTAACATGACATGTGGGGACATACTATCGATATAGCAAA
Organism: Eucriotettix oculatus; assembly: GCA_034510155.1. Lineage (NCBI taxonomy): Eukaryota > Metazoa > Arthropoda > Insecta > Orthoptera > Tetrigidae > Eucriotettix > Eucriotettix oculatus. Next base: position 37,788,791 of record CM067382.1, read on the forward strand.
TACTGTATACCTGTCACACTGACTCGGATAATGCACCCCAGATTAGTGAGGGGGAACTCGTCAACCTGGAAAGAACCATACAATATCTGTTCACGCTTCTCATTCATAACGAGCTACTATAAAAGATATAAATGTGGCGTATTCTCTTGGACCTACAACTATAGTCCATCTACTCGTCCGAAATGTCACTAAGTGCAAGGTGACCGTATGGAAGTCCCTGATGACTATAATTGTTAATGGGACGTTATACTCAACTAAAAAGACACAATTGGTGACCATAAACTAAAATTCTTTAATAAAACAATAATCTGAAAATAAATTTAATAAAAAGTGAATACAATTAACTTTTCAGCAAACAGTATTTTAAAATTATAATATTATAACGCCGTTTCGTTCATATTTGTTGACCTCATCAGATAACTAGACAAAAAATTCCAGCCCAGTCCTCTACGCAAAATTATTCGCTCTTACATGTATATTATCCATTTAAAATGAAAGCCTGTTTTACTTGCTTGAATATATGTATTAAAAATGAAATTATTTTATTTTAACGAAATAGTCTGTATTGAAAATTATGATCATGGAAAAAGCTAGTAAGTTTATCAAGGAAGCTCGGCCTAGTCATAAAATATGATAAGATCTTCAGAATTATTGAATTTTAGAGATATTTATCCTACTGCTGTAATACTTTTCAAAGAAACGAAAAGAAACCACATAATTGAACTAATTCTAATCGTAATAAGTTCTAAACATTTCAAGAATGTTTCAAATAAATTTGTGATTTGTTCTTCTGCTGTACTTATTTCTTTTAATATTTTTTAATATGTTTCTATTTTCTACTTAATCACATTCTCTCCATCCCTGGCCAAAATGTTATGAGCGTAGCTAATATAGAACCCGCCGTTGGCTCAATAATTTTGTTTGTCGCAATTTGTTGTTCATTAATAACGTCCTGGGAGGTTCTCCAGCTTTTCTATGATCAATTTAATTGTCTGGGTCTGAGATGTTGGTTTGGTTTTTCAAGCTCTTTGTATTCTGCGGTTACGCAACATTAATTTATACGCTGATATTAAATTCCATATTACTCTTAGCAATTAGGTTTTTACTGGATGTTTGTTAGACGTCATTTAGGCCACATGGAATGTAATTATGCTTTAAATTTGGAATGGAAAATGTGAGGCGAATGTTGATAATACCTACTGTACGTTCGGGATTCGTTCAAAAATCTCCCTTTGCAATGGCAAAAGCAATTGCTTGTCGACGTCTCTTCCTCAACAACCAAATACGTGTTAAGGAAGAAATTTGAATGTAAACATCCCCTACAGTTACCTGTATCCCCTTTCACGTCTTCTCCCCTTTTATCGTTCAAAAGCAATAACGGTTTCAGCAGTGTAAACATGCGGATTCGCTTGTAATCCTCTAAGTGTATTCCGCAAGTTGACGGCGTCTAGTGCGTGTACGCCTCAACTTCGGACAGACGTGTAGGCGTTTATTGCACTCCACTCTGCAATTAAGCCACATAGCCGCAAGTAGGAACTAATTTAGTGGCAGAAAGCCGTCCGCAAGGGGGAAGTAGCTTCACCATTCCGTTTGTCGTCACTCGAAAACTAGCGTAATGGCCTTCGCTACTCCTACTCCTCAGTGTATAATTCCATTGCCTCAATCGCCCGGCTTCTTCCGTCGCTAAAACAACGTTTTAAATTTTGCTTCCGTTATTTCATCACAATTAATTTGCTTCCGAGGGGCTTTTCTCAAGTTATTATGTCAAGCCATGCACTTAAGAGCGACGTCGCCACTGGTCCAATTTTCGTCACGCTTTACTAATTATTCTTAGCATGGTTTGATTTATGATAAAAAATCTACGCGATTCCCGTGGAACACTCTAGATAAGTGGCTGGATTGAGGCGTCTGCGTTCTTGGCAAGCAGATTCTGCTCGGATGATGAAAGCGCCACGTATGCTCAGCTACAAGCTTCCTCTTTCCATTTTCTAATGAAAGAGTTCTTTGATCTTTAATGCTCTGCAGCTACAAATACAGGACGATCCTTGGTACTAAATTTTAATTTCACTGCCTGAGATTTCTCACGGTTCTTGCCGTGAATATGTATACTTTATAATGAAACTAAAGACTGTTTCAGCTAGATTGTTTTCTCCAGTTTTATTTGATGTACGTTTTCTTTAATTTATTTGAAATATGCTACCAAATTAAATATCCGTGCTTATTGCTGGCACGACATACCCATATAAAGTCGTATTTAAATACTCTGTCAACACTGGGGGGACATTATAATCGTTGCTTTAAAAATATGTGAAGAATTGCATGGAACATGGAATGACGACTCAGTTAATTCTTGATATAAAAGACTTAGGACCTGAACAAGTCCTTGGGCCCATCATAATTGTGAAGTAAAAAGTTCATTTCAGGTAAGTGCGTATTGGAATTCTTTGTTGTATGATGGATTCTACAAAAAAAGAACTTAGTCTAATCATGCAGCATTATTATGTAAAGCCAGTATTTAATAGATAAGTCTATTTCTGCAATTTTTCCTGCCATGAAATATTTAACTTTCTTCTGTTTCACTGCAATTAAAAAAAACAAACTGTGAAACACGGGAACATGCATACAAATGTCTCGTGCGTCCAGTACTAGAATACGGCTGCATTTGTTGGGATCCGTTCCGAAAATATCAGGTCGAGGCACTGGAAAGGGTACAGAGGGGGGCGGCAAAATTTGTTAAGCGGTGTCCTGGTCACGGAAACGAGAAGGTTCGTCAATTAGGGTGGGATATGTTAGTAAAAAGATGACAAAATTTACGTCTCGGGGCTCTTTTTAAAGCGTACGCAGGACAACAATCCTGGGAACATATTGCATCAAAGTTTTTAGAAGTAAATTATTTCAGTAGAGGGGATCATCATTGTAAAATTGGGCAGTGTAGCTTTAAAACTGACGTTGGGAATTTTTCATTTTTAAATCGGACTGTAAGGGATTGGAACAATTTACCTGAAGAAGTTTTCGAAACATTCCCTGCCAATAGTAACGTGTTTCAGGGAAGAATTAGGAAGTGTAGTGTAGTGCGACGAAACAACATATGAATAATGGGTACTTTTTATCATTTTTTGTTAGGATTCAATTTAATTTATATTATATTAGTGTAATTATTATTTGTAACATATTTTATTTTTAAGTTTATTTTTTGTAACTGCCACTGAGTGCTACTCAATTACAGTATTAATAAATTCAATTCAATTCAAAATGCTAACTGGCATATCTTTGAAGACTTTAAAATTATCATCGTTTCAAGTTTCTGTTCTTCAGATGTATAGTTACAGAAATTTTATTTGTAATTAAATGGAAATGTTTAAACATTAATTTCGTTTTTCAATTTGAAAAAAAAACATGTTCCGATATGTTGTCATTCTCTTTTTCATAAGATTTTAGTCCATGTTTGGTCAAACAGTACCTTAATAGCGGATTTTTTTCACTTCTGCCAATTTAATATTAGGTGGGACAGTATTTTCATATGGCGTTTGCAATGAACAAAAATTAAAATTCTGAAATTATTTCGTAATGATGTCCGCCTCCTAGTGAAATCGATAACTCGCGCTGCAAATGGGGGAGAGACGTGTGTGGATAAATACCCAAACAGGATTATGAGATGAGTACGGCGCTGAGGTTGTAAGGTCGGCCTGCGAGGTTGAGGATATTGTATCGTCGGGCCCTGGTCAGATGACCGAGCTAAGCCCGAGGCCAATATGATGAAGGGCAATTTGTTCCTGGGTTAACCGCTGCAGCCTCCAGCCCCGGGGTATTAAACTCGGACACGACAGATTCCTTCGCTCCTTTCCCCCTCGTAATCCATCTCAGACCATCACATCACCAAGGCAGTATTTAATTACTTCATTTCTACTCGTAAATGCCTGCTGTCATCTAATTTTTCTCTTAAATTTCAATACTTCTTACCATACACCTAAAAGGTAACAGCTTACTGTATGCTTTTAATATGCATTTTCATTAGCCTAAATTCTGGAATGCTATATATAAGAAAAAAATCTCGAATTCTTTAATTATACTTAACACTCTCAGGCGACGTTCCCTGTACCTTTACAGTATTATAAACCGTTCAGAAGACCTAAATCTCTTATTAATAACAAAATTTTTAAATAATGTATTAAAACTAGTTAACGACCATTCATGTAATTAACAATTGCATCCTGTATATTTTTACTTTTGATGTGCTGCAATAAATAATGGATTACAAATTTTTCTGGTACAAATTTTAATGAAAACGAAAGTTCAGTAGACATTTATCTCAGAGAGATTGAGAATGGGATGATAAAATAGTGAAGTTTAATTTAGTCGCGTAATATGAAAAAAATATTCTAGTAGAAAATTTTATATACAATATCGTTTTACTGTTGAGAGCCTAGGAAATATTCTCTTTCTCACGATCACTTCACTGAAATCAGATTTTCAAAATAACTTCAATTATTTTAACTATCGCGTCGCACTGTCACTTTTCATTTTTTTGCACATTAACAACATTAACTTTGACCAATCAACGGTCTAAATCTCTCCCATACATATTTGTTCTTTAAGGAATAATGCTGATAACTTATTATATTTTTTAATTTAATCATTAAACCCTCCCACAATCTGTATACAAATGTATACACCCTCTTCCCTATGAACAAAATTTGTTATTCAATACAAATTATCGTTGACGGTTGGCCATCACTGGATGTGTTTTCCCACCATTCTGATGAAAATTCAATGATCTTAAACCGTATATGGTGCCTGCCATCTGTGAACTTCAGGTAAACCACCAGTTTTTCCTCTCTCTTTCTTGTCCTTATTGTCTTAATTAACCTGACATTGTCATTTTCTAACTTATATATATTACAGAGGTACGTTCCACTGCAATTTATAGTTCCCTGCGTATATTTCCATCCTTGGTGACTGTACATCACAATCGTAAACGTTCTCGTGTTTGGCAACTTTGATGGATAATTTCTGTAACGAGCACTATCATATCGCATTTTTTTCATAAAAGTTAGCAAGCAGTAATCGAATTTAAAGAAGTAAAACACATTTAGTTTAGGCTTCGAGTAGTATTTGGGTATTTCTGCGGATAATTTTTTTTGTCAATTCGTCATTGTTTATGATCTGTCGTAGTTATCGCATATCTCTCAGCTCCATATTCGGTTAATTATAAAATGTTTTAAAAGGCAAGGTTTCGCAGTAGATATACCTGAATGTATTTATAACCGCTTTTTGAGATGATTATTTAATTGATAAAGGTAGTTGTGATGCAAATGAAGATTACTCTCTGTGTAGAATGTACTCTTATATTGCAAATAAACACTGGTATGATTCTGTCATTTGGTATACCGGTTTAAGTAATGACGCAAATGACCAGCTGTTAGCTCCGAAAGACGACCTACTGGAAATAGAGATCAAAGCCGCAACGATCAGCTCATCCATCACCCAAGCAGCACACGCTGGAGCTCCCACGTGTCACCACAACCACAAATCAGCTACAGCTGGCGATACCGCATTAGTACTCAGCACGTGGAGAAGCAATCACCCTCTGAAATCCTGCCATTGCGGTCCAACAAGATGCTCTCAAAATTAGCTCAGTTGACCCGTTCATGAGACGTGTTTGAGTCTCTTCGAAAAACTTGAATTTGTCCACGGCATTACTTTCCAAGTCGTCGTGCTATACTGTTCTTGTGTTGATTGTAGAAGGATCTGAGCGTTTCCTCTCAACAGGAAGTGAACTTCCTTTTTGCACCATAGAAGATTCAAAATTTCTGACTCTAACTTGCGCACTGGGATTTGGGAACAATGTTCGGTCAATTTAGGGCTAGTAAATAACGCACAATACAATTACTTGGAGACTCTTTCGCAGCCAATGTAATTAGTGACTGCTAAAATTAACATTATGAATTAATTATTAAATACAGCTTGTAACAACCTTCTCCTCCAACTGAAGGTCTAGCTTGTAACGTGACGAGGCGTTACCAAACTCGTCCTTCTGCGTATCGTGTCAATGACGTCACAGTTTCTCACGCAAGAGGACTCGCTTAAATATCTTCGCACACATTTCTGCAACTTCCAGACTCAATTTAATGCGTAGAATCTGCGCCGGAAAATTTATTAATAGTTTGCTTCCCTGACTAGCGTTAAAACAGCCAGAACAAAGTAATAGTATTTTTTACAAATTAATTGTAATTATAATGAAAATAGCATGAATCAAAAATGATTTGCTTCTTAATATGTTCATCAAATTTTATTCACAGTTTTAAGAAAATGTGTACTATTAAAACTTTGTTTACAGCTTCTCGCTTCCAACGATACTCACCTCCGGCCCCACCAACGATCACACTCTTCTCTCCTTCTCCTCTTCCAATCGAAACAGGTGATTACTACAAGCCGTGCTTTACATCTGTGGTATCTACGACGCATTATAAACAAAATTAAATTGTCAAAAAATCATCCACAAATATTTACAAAATATTATAGAATCGCGTAGGATTCACATGTTGCGCTTTTAACTCGTATGAATTTTCATTCTTCCGGGATAAACGCTGTAAATTGGGTTAAATCATACAAATGGATATTTTATGCACATTTAATAATTTTTTAACATAATATTAGTGATTAAGAGAATAGTTACTTCGTTTTTGCACAGTCTGTACATGTGTAATTATTCTTCAGAGATTCTCTAAAAATGTATTATAATGCAAATCTCATCCTGTATGTAGATACACAAAAATGTAACTTGCATTTGTGGGCTTAGCGAAACGCTGGAGGTACACAGGAATTGGAATGGCATGAAACGGCTCAGATGGCGGGGATTTTGCAAGTGGGTATGACGTAAGAGGGTCCAGGCGCCGTAATCCCCTCACACAGCGGATTGCGCCTAATACAGTACAGGGATTTCAATTGCGCTCGCCCTAATGTTCATTGCGGTCTGGAGATCACGCTCGGAGGTGTTTCCTGGATTACCGCAGAAGGAACGAGCCCTGGATAAGACCCCGGCCAGCGTGAGCAATTTCGCGTAATATATGGCAGTCTTAAATATTGCACGCCTGGCGGAAGTATCAGCTCAGCGGCGAGGAATGCCTGCATCACAAACACACACAGAGAAGAAGACGAAGGAGAGGGGAAAGAAATACGTAATATGGCGTGTCGGGGAGCTTGGCGGCAATTTAAGTGAGATATGTTACTTGCTTAAGGAGGCAGGGCTAATTTTGCTTACAGATACTTGAGACATATTACATTCCCTCACGACGATATTATATTGCTCTTTTACTTAAAAAAATGAGTAACACCTTAAAGAAACACTGGAAGATTATGTAGAATCCTGAACGGGACAGTTTAAAATTCAAAAAGCTGACTACTTAACAGAATACTCAATATTCGTAACACTACCTAGTATTTAAATTTAATGACAAAAATTTTTTTGGTGTCCTGTTCTTTAAGTAGAAAATTAACTGCAGTATAAAGTTGTTAGAAATTTGATGTACTCAGTAGGCAATGTATGATTACAACACAAGTCTACCAATTATAATTTAGTACCTGAGTTCAATTGAATTTATGTTAAAACAAATAATATTGTTAAGAATGTATCGAGGTCTCACCGTCTGAGTTTGTGTCAAAAAACGTTGAGGCACAAATTTCCTTCAGACTGTATTTAAATTAGTAACAAATTTAGGTTTCGTCGTAATTTATAATTGGTAATTACAAAAACTTTTGGATGCTGTAAAAAAGTGGTGTTGGTTTAGACTTTACAAAGAACATTTTCCAGAATCAGTTCGGGTAACACCATGCTTACTCATGAATACTTATTTCAGAGGGAAGCTCTACCTATTTTTAGTAGATTTGGAGACATCCTAACGATAAGGCACATACTGTATACCAGTCTCCCTGACTCACCTACTAAGCAGATCAGAGAGGGGGAACTCACCCACTCGGAAAGAGCCGTTAAGTTTCTGTTCACGTTCCTGGCTCATTACAAGCTATCAGAAAGGATGTAAGTGGTTCATATTCTCTTTGAACTACAACTATAGCCTGTTATCAGCTCTTATAAAATGTCTCTGAGTATTGGAAGTCCCCAGTGACTATAATTGTTAATGGAACAAAGTAAAACATTAATATTCTATACAGCTTGAATATTCTTATAAGACTTAAATACCTTTTGGAAAATATATTTTTACAACACGGATTCAGAAAAACCGTATCAATACTTAAGAACGAACCATTTCTTTAAAATTCATAATTATACGTTCCATTTGGACGTTTTCACTTATGCAATATGGATGCTCCATGGAATGGTTTGATTCGTTACAATTATGTTTTTTTTATCCTTTTTGAACAATACTATATCGGTGACAAACGAGATTTCTAGTGAACTGGTATTTCAGAATGAAGCATATTATTAGGAACAATAATAAAATTTTAATCTATTAATATAAGTAAACACATGTAAGTAGTAATAGTATTAGGTTTTATTCTGCAGAATCCAAGGACAAGCTTAGCCTAAAGTTGTGGAATGAGTCATTATCTCAACTTCAGTTATTATGAATTTAAAGTATCTTAATTTGGCATGGAATATAATACTATTGATATACCGGTAATTAATTTCAAATCTAATACGTTAATTCTTAGTCAAATTTAAAATGGATATGAACCGTTTTCATGTTGTCTAGGAGTTTATTAAATATGGAAAAACTATTTTTTTTGTTATTTTAAGTTGTACGCCTTACTTGTACAAATTGCTAAATTGATTTCAGTGAAGTAGTGGGAAATTTTCAATAGTGTGAAACATACCCATGCGCATTCTTAAAACCATATACTGTAAATAGTATTTTCAGTACATTATAACCTCAGTTTAAACTAAATTAAATGAAATATACAATTGCAGCTGAGATAAATCAAGGCTAACCTCTTAATATTCCGCGAAGGTCGTTTTTCCCCTGTTACCAGCCAGAAGATTTTTTTTTCCGCATAACCCCCATCGATTCCGCAGGGCAAACTCATTTACCACGTGTTGACGATAATCCAGCAATTGCGACGGGACGTTATTTTCCATGTTGTGTCAGCAATTTCCGGCAGGGGATGAACTGATTAGTAAGGAGCCTTGCTCTTGGGCTTTAACAATTCCAAGCACTCATTGACTTCTAAATGTTATTTATTCGAATCAGGAAGTAATCACGCGTTCTCTTATTTTGTTTGTTAAAATGTTTTCTTAATTTTTTTCCCTGTGGTATTGTAAAATTTGTGGATATTCGCAAATATTTCGACCTTTAATGAATAATATGCGGATATATGTGATATATGATTAGTTTTGTCGATAAAAATGGGTTAAAATGAATTATATCATAATTTATCAAACCGAAAAGTTGATTTTAAATAACTGAAGTCGATCAAGGCAAAGATTATTAACATATAATTAATTGAGCTTGTTAGTTCGGATATATGAAAACTCTGATATAGAGATAGGAAACACCTAGTGATATTTGAAATGTGACACTAGGTAATAAATTAAAATAAAAAAGCACAGTCAAAATATTAAGCGAAAACTATATTTAATAAATCCGTTTTAAGAAGTGGTCTTCCGGACAATTACTTACGGAGTAACGTTTCTCTACGAATTATCAATTGAAAGTCTCTAAACGTAATTATAATTTAGCTGAAATTTGATTAATTCAAATCAAGGTACTTATTAAAAATCGTATCGTGTTTCAGTAAATTTTAAGATGAATCGCAAATATTTGCGAAGTGCCATGCTGAACTTATAACAGGGTAAACTAGTTTTGTTTGTCATTTATTACCTTTAGAGAAATTATTTCACTGGAGCTAATGGAACCACTTCATACAATTTTGTATTTTACGTTCCTATCACGACCAATTACACATAATGGTTTAATTTTGACTTTTATAGAACTAATAGACTTAAACCATAGAAGTCACCTTTTATGAGATACTTGTTGAAATAGCTATGTTTTAAATAGACACTTCACTAAAAATAATGTTACCATGAAATCTTTGCATTAATCGTTAAATTTGAGAACATGTTGTGAAAATTATGCAATAGCGAATGCCTAAATTATAAAGTGATATTAAAAGATTGAATAAATCTTTACGGCTGCAAAGAGCCGTAGGATTCGACCTTTTAATTATGATTGTCCTGACACCAGATAAGGAATTATTTTAACAACTGGTCAATGAAATGGGCACTATATGATTATTTTTACAAACTAGGTGATTCTGTTTTTTTACGAGATTAATTATGATAGTCTGCAAAGGTTAGTGACTTGCGAAATTATGAAGAAATATCTCGTAGCTGAAGAAACTATTTAGTGAAATGAATCAACTCATTAGTGCTTCACTGTATCCTTAAAAAATTTGAAACACAAAACCTGGATAAATAAGAGTGGGAAAAGAGGACGGAAAACGTTTATAGCTTTTGCGGAAATTGTTTCGCAACATACAACGCTTTGTAACTATAAGGGTAAACGACCTTTCCAGAGGTTTGTGTAACAACTAAGCTGCACTTACCACAGCGCCTTTCCTTGCAAGTCTTCTTTTAGAGGAATCCTATTGCTTCATTTTCCTCCGCAAGCTTTTCTTTAACTTTAAATCCCGCGTGAATCTGCGATACACGAGAGAAGCCTTCATTCCATTTACCTAATGTAAATGGCCCTCGAATTCTTCAGAGGCGCGCCTTGAATGCGGACCCGTGCGTTTGAATGTCCACCAGCGCTCCTTTCATGGATGGCCTGAAAGAGACTTGTGGGTGGGTTGGTAGGATTGCGGGGGCCGGGGTGGCGTCTCAAGAACCCTGCTCTGAGAAAACTTCACTTCGGCCGAATAGGGTGGGTTGCAGAAGGAGGGGTTGAGGCTGGGAGAAAGAATGAATATGAAACTGGGAACAAGAGAGCGTCCCACGCCGCCACCAAGTTTGGCTTCACGGAGAAAGTCGTGGCCATTATGAAGAACAATTCCTGCGCTCTTCTTGTGTCAAGAAATCTTGTCAAGTTCGCCGGAACAATACGGACCCACTTCGTTTCACTGGCTCTCAGAAACCAGCCAAGGATAATGCGAAACCGAACGCAAGCAGGGCTTGTGAATATATAACAGACAGGAAATTGCGAATTTTTTAGGACAGTAAAATGAACATCCCTTACACTGTAACAATATCTCGTCATTTCATTTCGAGCACCTTACTAATTTTATGATTACATTTGGAAGGAGATCTTGACGTTATTCGACACTTAATCTTAAAAACCATTCTAGTATCTTTGATTCCGTTCAGTTTTTGCCGGTTTAGTAAAAGAACCCCACGTACCAAATTTTTCCTATTATCCATCCGGAATTCTCCTTACTGAAGAAGAGACGACGTTGGAAATATATTAAGTCCAACTCCCTTTCAGTCTGATAAATTCCTTTCCTTGGCTAATAACTAAACTCTTATTTAGGTTTCCTCAAGTTTTAGCCCAGAACAAAATTTCATTTGTCATATTCTTCATTATCCATCGGTCACCATGGCTCGGCAGAAAGACCAACACCATCATAATCCCATTATACTTTTCATAATTCTTGCGTCAAGTGACATTTAGACTTGTGATCTCTACGTATAACAATAAGAAGTACAACGTTTTGAATGAAACAATAGTCCCATCTCAGAAGTTCGTTTCCGACAAAGAGTGTGCAGTACCCGAAGCGAGATAATACTTATTTCAGTCAAGTTCTGCTTTCAATGATACAAAATTTGAAATATGTTTCCTGATGAAAATGATGTACGAAGTCATAAATGTGAGGGAACATAGTTATTTAATCAACTGGGAATGTCACGGTCATTACTAAACAAGGTCCGATCAGAATTCAGGAGCTGTAAAGTTATGATAAACAGTAGCGCCGTTCTAAGCATTCTCCCGGAGGAATAACTTGTTTGGGAAACATCAGAACGGTGTTGTCGAATACACAAAAAGGGTCCGCAGGGAGAAATAGTTGTTTTAACGTTTCCAGACTTTTTTTGTCTAAACCAAATGACAAGGGTGGCCAACCAAAAAATTTGAGTTACCAGTCCTCAGCTCTGTACGTGGTCAATGTTATACCTCTGAGGAATTCCAGTACTGCGTAAAATGGTCGTAATTTAAAGCTCCATATTTGGAGTATCTGCGACCCCAAAAGAGGTTGCGATAGCACGTGGAAAAATCCTTGATAATGCTATTAATACTATGAGTGTGTTTGAAATGTCCTTTCTCGGCTTGTGTTGTCGCATCAGTTGTCTGGTTCATGTAATCCGCGCTGTTTTCCCCCATAGAGTGGCGGTTACACGACGAGGATTGGCCTCATCCCTCCTATAAGAATGGTCTGTGAGCCGAGAAGGGAGCTGTGCGTGTCGCATGTTGATAATGTTTGTCTAAGCTGCTGTGAAGCAGCGCGAGCTGCCATGTAATATTACAGCCGGCTGCCTTATCGACCGTCTCTTCTCCACACTGGGCGCACTACTTAGCCCTTTCAGACGGACACCAACCGTTCCGACCTACAACTTCTTGTTTGTCGGTCTCTTAATCAAAGCGTCCCTCTTACCCTTCTCTCCTCCTTCGCCTCAACAGCTATCACGATTCAATAACGAAAAGACGACAGAGGGAGAAAAATTCCTGTCAGATAACGAAGAATTAATTAAACTTTATTGTAATATTTCCCGGAAAGTCTCATCCGTTCAGCTGAATTAAGATTGTCGCAGTATGGAACTTCGGCAATAAAGAAGTGAAATCTTTTGCATTCGTATTCCCTTAATCTAAGAAGGAAAGCGTAACTTATGGTAACTGATGTCTTATTAATATTCTCATATTCAATTTCTTACTCAAGTTAATAAAATAGATAATTTATTTTTCTGAATTATAGGTATACGAATAGATAGGAATAAAAATAAATTCATAAAATATTTTACTTTTCGTACTTTGTAAGACCCTGATTTTAAAGCCTGAATTACACTGTCGTGGGGTAGACATAAGCTCACTTTTACTCTGATTTTCGTTGATACAAGTTGGTAGTGTAAAAGCCATTCTGAAAATATTGGCGTTAGGAAATATAGTGATGTCACTTCAGGAAATGTACGTCTAAAAACGCATCCTTGCGTAATAGATAATAAGTATAGCGTGTGTTAAAAATATCTCGTCGCAGTCTCCATTAACCGTTCATATGAAATTAATTAATGTTCTCAACAATAATAGTAGCGTTTCGCCAGGTCACTTGGCGAGGTAGCACCTCCTCAAAAGAAAATACTTCCCCTCCCCTTCTCTTTTCCCTACTGCGCATGTAAACACGCCATGTTTCTCGCCACTGTACTTTGGTAAAATTATATCATTAAAATCATCCAACTTTCAAATACCACGAGGTAGCTTTTGATGACAGTCATAAGTATTAGGATCATTATGGGATTATTTTTAAGAACACATTAATCTGAATTTATGTGCAGTTTTCACTAAACATTAAAAGAAAACGTTTAATACTATGCCATACCGACGAAGCCTGTGATAGAATATTATAATACATATCGACTAAGAATGTCGTTGTTTACTTTTATTAATAATTTTTTTTGGTACCACAGACACCTTAATTCAGTACAAAATGGGAAGAAAATGGTCATTACATAAAGTTGTTATTGTTCGATGTTATACGAAAAATTTTAACGACGTAGAGCGTGATAGTAAAATTTATTTACCTACATTTATAACTGATCTATTACTTTCTCTGATTTCAGCAGTTAATTTCTTCTGTTTATCCTAATATATATAGTTTATAAAAGTTTTGCCTCTTGATACATTTATTTCAAAAAATTGAATTAGCATTATCATTTCTTTTTGTAGTAGACTTATCCTAGTTCAAATGATTGTACGAATTTTATTAAGATATTATATACCCTATGTAAATCTTATTATATCAGTTAAATTAATGTTTTAATTAACATCCATTAGATTCGACCTATAGTAAGGGATTAATTAATCTTATTTTTTGGGTTCAAACTTGAATTTATAATGATTATAATACTATAATTCAGAATGCATATTTAGAGTTTCACTGCTTTCATTACAGAATAATAATTTATTTCTAACAACACGGTGGGTTGCATGCACACGAACTGTAAATCGAGAAAAACTTTAGAAAGATAAATGAAGAGAAATTTCTGAATAATTTCATTTTCAATTTATATGAATTTCACTCTTATTTCTTCGTCGGGTCTCCTTGCTTGAAATTTTACTATAATTTTAGATAGTCGATTAGTATTTATTATTCGCCTCTACGTTGGACTTCTTTCACCCGGATCGTCTGTGCCTTTGTGCGTATTATTCATGTATTTGTTCGGCCTAATTGTTCCAGTCCATTTTCACCCATATGACTGTTTTACAATCATATTACCAAAGACAAAAGCAATAGAAATGGGACGGGCGGAGGATGTATACAATATCAGTCAGTACTAATTGTCTAAATTGTTCAAATTTCACAGAAATGTTTCAATATTAAGTAAAGAGAAAAGCGATATGATCTAAAATTTGTAGATGAAATTCCCCTATTTTCTGTAAATGCAAAAATTTTAATATTAATAAAGGAATACAATACTGTATTCGAGTTCACGATTAATGGTTTAAAAATGTTCTGGAAATATATCGGGATATTATAAAAATTGAATGAATCTGTAATAAAATTATTCGTAATAGTACTAAAATTTCAGTGATTTTCTCATATTTCATCAAAAACGCTGCTGCAGGAAAACTATTAAATTATTTTTGGTTAACAGGCTACATTAGGGTGATCCTGAAATAGACCATTACTTAATGACATAGGAAGGGAATTGAAAAGGGGTGACCAGGGCCCCAGGGTTACAGTTTAAGGATCCTACCAGGTGATTCAGGGATGTAAGGAGAACCATAGCCATTCCGAATGACGAGACAGGAGTTTGCTATGGGGCCGCAGCATTTTCTTCTCAGTTTCTCAACCAGTTTTAGGCATCAGACTGATGATTAAAACAATTTGTTAGTGCTGCAAATAAGTTATCACACTAGCTTTTTATATTTATTAATTCAGCATTTGATAAAATATAAAGCTATTGTGGGTTATTAGAAGATCGCAACGTGATTTCACAAGGATTTTAATTGTCATAGCATTTATCGGTGCAGCGTGTATAATATTGCAATCTCATGGCAGTTACCACATGGGCCTTTTCTTAGTGACCTATAATTATTTATAATTTTGATACATAAAGGTATTTTCCAAATGAAGCTCTTCTGAGCGATATTTGGAGAAGTAGCTTGATTGCGATTGCCTGGGATCTATAATTGCAGGAAGCTATTACAACTTTCAATTACTGGCGGGAACACACGGTAGGCTTGAATTACAGTTTTGCATATATTCGGGCGTGTTTACATTATTCGCAATCGTCGAGTGCGTAGGAAATCATCGCTGGAACAGCGACGCTACAATGACAGACCGGCGCTCCCCTCCATTATTCAGGGCTGATAAATTTTTCACGAGTCAACAGTCCCATGCGATGCGCGCATCACTTCACGTATTTGCCAGGTCGATCTTCTCTCTCTCCTCTGGCCAGGTGAGCTGGATAGAGAATCAATTGCCACCCTGGAGCACGCCATGCAAACAGAAATAGTCCCTCAATCATGGAAACCCTCATTAATTAAATCAAGTGATCCGACCGATGAA
The DNA here is from genome assembly GCA_034510155.1 of Eucriotettix oculatus. Classification (NCBI taxonomy): domain Eukaryota; kingdom Metazoa; phylum Arthropoda; class Insecta; order Orthoptera; family Tetrigidae; genus Eucriotettix; species Eucriotettix oculatus. The sequence continues at coordinate 37,804,520 of CM067382.1, forward strand.
TTCAACTCGACGACTTCCCAGAGGATTGGAAATTTGAAAAGTCCAACACCTCGGACGATATCTGATTTTTACCTTCAAAAAAGTTTACATACCAATTATACGGCTTATGGAAATTCGTTTAATTTTTATTCTAGCGCAATTCAAAAAATATCATCGACACAGAATTGTTTGCGTTTTACAAGTGTGCAATTATTTTTAATCGTGAGTTTAAAAGTTTAAACTCAGCCTACAAACTGATAATACATTCCCCTTGGATTAAAAAAAACTACTACAATCCGATGATAGTCAATTACAATTAACATATCATTCTAATAATACTGATCATACTTTGACAGTTTAGGTTCTCATCCTATATCCACAAGTCATAATAAATAGAGATAAAGTAAAAATAAAATACCACTGCGCTGCAGTGATTTTATTGCATTGACATTAACTATTTTCTTTACTAGACAAGACCTTAGCTATTCTAATCCCCTTATCCATTACCTATTTCCAGTTTTTGCATCTTATTTCCTAGTTTCTGCATGTGATCGGATGATATAACACGAGTTTTATTTCTTTTCATGTTTGTTGCTGTATATTTTGTGTTTGGATTAGTTTCTTATATACCTGATAGCTTCATGCTCTATATTGGTTCCTATCGTAGAGCCAAAACTTTCTCACCTGGCCACCATTAAAAAAATTCTTCATTCTATTGGTTTTTTAAACATTTGTAACAAACCGTTTTCATCTTTAAGGCTATCACGTCTTGTGCTGCATTTATTTTTAGTTTATACTACCACTCTTTAATATTTTTGAATGAAAATGTAATCAGCTCATTGATTACCCAAGGAATTTACTTAGATAATTACAGTACATCTAAGCAGTATATCATTTGCTATTTTGAAAACAATGCCATTAAATGTTCGTTTTATAATCTTTATTTTAGTTTTCGTTAATTTTTATTTTTTTCTTGTTAAATGTAATACATTTTTATTTTTCTCTTACCGGAGCAAGGTTATATATACATTTTTGTATTACCACATAAAAGTGAAACCATTTCTACAGCGACAGAGGACAGTCGAATTTTACGCTCTTTTGCAATATTTAATTGTGACGCAAGTAGGTAAAAATATTATTGCTAATTTAAATTTCTGGAATATTGTTTGTGTGCTTTTTTTGGAAAATATAAAATGTCATTGGGTGAAAAGTACCGCTTTAAACTCGGAATATAAGGATTTAGCCAACGATTAATTCAATACGTCTCTTACAGACACTGCATTAATTCAGCATCATCTTCTCGCCTATCTAAGAGGTTAAAGGGAAATAAATGTTATGTATTCTCTTTGAACTGGTTCTCGTACTCACTTTGTTTCCGAGGCAGTTATATCAAGATGAGATGGTAAATCCTGTTGATTCAATCATCAGCAGTAAAGCGTTTATTAAAATATCGCATGAGTTCGAGTTCTTTGTTATCTTTCATTTATTTTATCTGAAATTTTTAGCTTTGGAAAAATTATTTTCCGTAAGATTATCTGTAATGAAACATTAGACTCGATTATTTGAAACAGAAATAACGAGAATGCATATTCTGTCAATTTTATTCGTTTATGTTTAAATTGTGTACATTTCAAAGAAGATGTAATAATAAAAACGAAGGAAAATTAATAGGGAATGGTGTCATGAGGAGGTGCGTGTAAGTGAATGTGACGCTTCAATGGGCCCTTGTTCATTTTGTGGAGATTCGAGGCACTTGAGCTCTGGGAACAGCGTGCTCGACAGGGAAAAGCTGTTAGTCTGTTCCCGAGGCGCGTTCTGCTTTGTCGACTGCTTCGAATAATGACGAGGTCGACGCCACTTCGAATTAAAACCGGGGCCTAAGGTACAATGTGTCATTCCTGAGAAAGGTATACATTAGGAGAGGCAAATAGTACACATTAATGGTTTGTAGCATTTGTACTGTATCAGATTTGAGGCAGCGCTAAGCTAAGCTTGGAATGCTAAGTATGTCGTCACCCTTATTCGAAATGAATTATGAATAAATGTGGTCACGATTTATTCACTATCGGAATTTTCAGTCAAGTGGATGGGGACGTAATTAACGTATAATTAATTTACTTAACCTATATCAAGTTAATTTTGCGTAACAAAATTTTGTATCTTGTTTAAACTGTGACAAGGCAGATAATTTTTTTATTAAATGGGGATAGTTACGGATATATTAAAAAAATTAATTTATTTGTTTAATCCAATGTCATAGTTATTGTCATTAAAAAACGGCGTTCAGCTCCAGATCTATTTAGACGGCAATTTCAGATACAGTAGAGGGGCGGAACGGGCTAACGCATTTTACTGGACTGCTGGAGTGTAGTAAATAGGGGTCAATGAAGCCGATGTGACCAACTTTTGACTTCACCTTCTGAATAAACTCGTGTTTTGGCGTCTTACATCAGTCACTTTATAATTTTTGCAGCATTTCTACTGAAGCTAAGGTACAAACAGCGCTTTTAACGCTTTAATGACATATATTCGTCAAATAGTTATTATTATTGGCTTAAACTGCATAAAAGTTACGTATAAAGTTTAAATATATTTGTATTAAGGCTCCGTAAAAAAAACCTTGAACTGAGACTAGTGTGCGGGGCGGAACGGAATACTACTGTATTAGGAAAAATGTTATATATTCCTCAAGAACGATTATAGAATGCTTTACCAAAAAAGGATAGATTAAGAAAGATAAAGATCGGGTAAAAATGGAAAATGATAGCAAAGACTGTGCAGTTGAAACAAAAACATATTTTCTGAAGGAAAAAATTGATAAATCTTGAATTAAATTTAATTTTATGTCACTAACTGTAATTAAAAATATTCTATAATTTTCTGCCCTGAAGGGTGGGGCAAACAGGAAAATTAGTAAGTTTCTTTTTAAAAGTTCACCAAAAATCTAAGTTTGTTCTTTTTAGTTATATTGATATTAGATTAATTAATTTATATAATTATATTAAATATTGGCAATATATTTTAATATTTGCTCATATTTTCCCAGTAACTGGATAGAATAGTACGTTCTTTTAAATATATTATTAACTTAAGTGCCAGGATTGTTATTTATATTAACCCGGTACTTAACCCTGATGGATGCAGCCAGTCGCCCATGCTGTTTTACTTATATATAGAATAGACGATGAAGTACGTTAAAACGAAATATTGAAAAGGAATCATACTACGTGGACAAGAAATAAAAACTTTACGCTTTGCCGACGATATTGTAGTATTAGGGCAGTCAGAATAAGACTTAGAAAACATAATAAGTGGCATGAACGTGGTCCTGGAGAAAGAGTTTCGTATGAGGATTAATAAAGGGAAAACCAATGTAATGGAGTGTAGTATGGGAAACAGTGGAATAACAAAGGGTTTTAGATTGGGAAGGGATATTTTGACAGGAATTCTGCTACTTGGGAAGCGTAATAAGTATAGTAGACATAAAGGGAAGGACAGCACAGGCAAGGAAGACTTTCGCGAAAAAGAGGAATTTACTTACGGGTAATATAAGCGTGAATATCAGAAAATCGTTGTTAAAAATATTCGTTGAGAGCGTGGCATTTTATGGGTGCGAAACGTGGACAATGGGAGTAGCGGAAAGGAAAATAATAGAAACCTTTGAAATGTGGTGCTATAGGAGAATGCTGAAAATCAGGTGGGTGGATAGACTAGCAAGGAAGTTCTAAGCAGGATAGGGGAAGAGCGAACAATATGGAGGACGTTGGCCAAGAGAAGGGATGGATTAGTAGGTGACGTTTTAAGACATGAGGGTCTTTTAAAATAAGCATTAGAGGAATTGTGTGGGGTAAGAACAGAAGAGGAAGGCGGAGGATCGAACATGCTAAGCAGATTAGGGAGGATGTGAGATGTATTTGTATTTATTAAATCTACAGATACATAGAACTTAAACAATAATTAATAAACTGGTCGTAAGGACCATATTTAACCTATAGTTGAAAGTTGAATTATATTAAATATAAATAAATATGTGTGGAATTATATTTTAAGAATGATTTTTTTAAAAAATGAATAGTATTGTTTTTGCCTGAAAACAAAGAAACAAAACAAAAAAACTGGAAATATATTTCACTGTAGTATATTTTTAGAGATTTCGCAGCACTGATCACTTAACTACACTACACTAAACTTAGATTGAGTCGAAATTTTCTTTCTGTTAGGGAAGTTCCCCAAACACTCCTGCAGGCAGATTATTCCAGTCATTAATTGTCCTATTTAGGAATGAATATTTTCCAACGTCTGTTTTTTGGTTCCTTGCTTGCAATTTAAACACGTGATACCCCCCTCCCTTTCCGAGTCGATTCTTTCATTCTATCTCGGATTCCCTGCCAAGGTTTTTGATCTGCAAAAGCTCAGTATAAAATGTGTAGTCTAGCACTTTCTCTTGTTGTCTGTAGCGTATCCCACCCTAGTCGCTTTACCTTTTCGTTTCCATGCCCAGGTCCTATTTGTACGAATTTTGCGGCCCTTCTTTGTACCCTTTCTAAGAATTCTATTGTGACGGTGAGAAAATGAAAAGTCTTGCACGGGGGGGTTGAATCAGACCATTCTTAGGACTGAATACCACAGCAACATAATAAAGTAATGTCATATACTTTTATTAATTCATTTTTCTTTTCCTATAATTTTACAAAAATTGTTAAAAAAAAGTGTTGCGTTCCGCCCCGACTTCCCCTACGTAATTTTAATTTGAATAGGTATAATAACGAAATTAATTACGTGTCTGTTAAGGTAGAAACATTGTTACCTTACACATTTTTTAAATCTTGTCTAATCAGTATGAATTATCCCATATAGAATTGTAAGTATATTTAATGTCAGTTTATTAGTGTCAGTAGTTTAGATTTACGAGACGAATGTGGGTTTATTAAAGGCTTTATCGTGAAAGTATTTTCTGCTGGATAGAAAATCATTAGAGGGCGGCTACTTTGGTAATTAATAAGAAGGCGGTCGGGTGTAGTGTAACGAGTGGAGGGAGCAGAGCCGCTACTAGTTACAAATTCACGGTTATGTGTGTAGGGAGCAAGGCAAGGTACGGTGTAATGCCGCAAAGCACGCTCTCAAGGCGCACAGCACTTACGACGACCACGAGAGCTGCTCCAGGGAACTGCACTGCGAGGGCAATCAAACCTGCTCCTTATTGACGCGCTCTGTCACGTGTGGCGCGCAGAGGAGATAACTAACTTCCAGGGGGACGTCGCACAAAAACCCCTGCCCATTACATACGCATTTAATTAGGTGAATGTTGGAATCAGCAAAAGTGTTTTGCGGATCGACATTTGTAACCTCTAAAAATTCTAAATTTCGTCCCTCGCCGACACACGTTGGGAAACTCGATGTGGAAGTTCCTTATTCATTCTAATAACAACAATACTAAGATCAATTTTATTAGACATAAACGCCTCCACAATGTTATATATTTAAAAACAATAATACATACCTCCCTCATGAATAATTTGTAATAAAAAATTAAAAAATAAATCTTGTGTTTGAGATATATTCCTATTATTTTGATCATGATATAAAATCTATTTTTTATTCTTATTCTCCGTTCTGTGTGACATTAATAAGTAACCATTCCAGAAATAAATAGTGCGCTTTGCTTACAATACCAAATTTTTAACAAAATTCTATCTTTGGAGTATGAGTAATGTTAATGCTCTTTTTTTAATATACTCTTGGTCAATCATATTTCAGATTAGTAAGCCTACGATTTAAGTCCACTAAATTGTGTTCATATATATTTAATGTTAAAAATCGTAGTATCATTGTTGAAATAAATGTTTCTTACCGTCCGAAATTTGCGTAAGTGTAACGTCCTGGCTCTTTGTTGCTCACTGCTACGTGAATACGTCATGAAACAAATAATCATGTTAATGTAACTAGTCAACCGTAGTTGCGCCGTAGCTTGTCATTGTTTTCATATTTTTATTTCGAATTTTCTGTCTTTCAGAAGTATAAATATGTAAAATGACAATAGTTTAGTTACATTATGAGTAATATGTGTGTATGAAATATTTAAATATTAAATTTTGATCTTCATAATTCTTCTCCTCCTAAACGGCGGACTAATTTTGATGAAACTTTTTTTTTGTATTAATGGAGTTCCCTGGATAATTCTTATCTATAACAGTTCTCTTGTCGTGAGTCAGATTATATTAATTTACCAAACAATTTTTAAAAATTATTTTTGGGATTTCTGGAAATATATACACCCAAATTTTCACAATTTTTAACATATTTATTGAAAAAACGTATTATTTCAGCATTGTTTCATCTCTATAAAGTGTAAATGTTAACATTTTATTGTTTTCTATAATGATTAAATATACCGTAGCTATACGTCAACATTTCAATATTTATATCAAATAATAAAATATTCAATTAAAATCATACTCTGGTACGTATTTTTTACAATATGAAAATAAAATTATATACAGTTCTGTTTTGTTAATGAAAACTTTCAGTAATACTGCATACATAATTGTTCATTAAAACAACAAAATCGTTCTAATAGGTTCGTTACAGGGTTAAGTTATTTTGAAAATTTATATCTTTTTTAATAAAATAATATTTATTAAATTCGTTACTTTGTTTGATAAAATTATGGCAAGGGTCTATTTTGTGAAGTTCAAAGTTTGCAAAATTTCACTGTCGCGAAGTTTATTAATTTTTAATTACATTTGACATGTAAAATCCATCTTAAAATTTTTAGACTAAATTACTTATGTCTGTATGAGAATTTTCTCCGTAACTTCAAACCTTCAAATCATTCTGATATCTAAACCGAGTGTTGGGTGATGATGTTCCCTGCAGTACGCATGCGCGTACAGTACAGTAGCGTGATGAGAAGCTCAGTAGTACAGTATTCTAAATGTTTATGGCGTGGTGCGAGCTGGCGATGTTGTGTTTTACGACCGGTAGTCACGCACCACGCCATCTCTCTCTCCCTCTCCCTTCCCCTTCTCTTTACCATCGTGCATTTAGGAAATTATACTGAACAAGTCTCTTTTTTATCAAAGCTCAATGTATAAGTGTCTAGGCCTTGCAATACGTTGTATCGAATTAAATTATTCGCCTGTGTAATAAAAACAGCTGAAAATGTGTTCGTTGTCGAAGAAAGATATAGTAATCACGAAAGTACAGGCAATGCGATAAATCCAACCGTTGAGAATGAACCTAGGGCAGTCTGGTTCCGAACACAGGAAGACTGAGGAACTTAGGAAAACTCTTGGAAGTAAAAATAGCTCGGAAACTGAAAAAATCGAGATTAAATAGGTTAAACAGTACAAATCATGGAAAATTCTTTCTCAATGACAAATAAATGAATTTGATGAATCGGTCGAACTCGCATTGATCTTCGACCCTTATAAGAGAAGTCAAAGAGGATCACTAATCTTGGCTTATCCTTGATAATGATCGAATCTCACGAGAGAAACGAAAGCCTTATAGAAACGTGACGCAACAGTTCAAAATCTAATGGTCACAAATGATATTCGGTAAACGTTAATATTAGGAACACAAAGCATGGAAAGAAAAAAGTAAATCGTCGTTTTCAGAGACGGAAATACTTATTAACTAATGCGGTATTCATAAATTTTCCGTTCCTTAGAGTCGTATGGTAACCTGAAAAGGCACAAATCAAGTTTTCGGAACATTTATATGGCAGCTGATTTCAAATTTTAAATGTAAGGCTGAATATAGAAGAAATAGTGGAAAATATAAATGCACAGCCGAAAATTGTAAACAATTATGCTGATTACTGAAGAAGTACTTTCCAGGAAAAATGTTGGGTTGCACGGATACTAACATTATGTAGGGACCGGTAATGTACATTTATCCTTATACAGAATAAAACATTACGGTTAGTTTGGTGAAAATTATGGACGATGAAACTGTTACCTAAATAATTGGGATTATTAAATTTATATTTAATCAGAAAATTTTTTGTCCTCTTTCAGACTTTTTTTTAAATAATTTATAAATAGGAAATAAAACTACGTTTCGGTATTTGTTTGTAAATTCGTCGAATTAATATCCCAATCATTAATCATAACTGTCAATTTTAAACACAGTATATTAATAAACCAAACCACAAATTTTGCAATACTTTAAAAATAGTTGAGCCACAAATGTGTCACTTTCTCTGTTGTGGCAAAATATAATGCATTTAAAATTGACACTTGATCATTGATAATTAGGATAGTAACCTCACGAAGGTACAAACAAACACCGAAACGTTTTCTTTTCTCTTTGGAAATTGTTAAAAAAAAGCCTGAAAATGGTTGAAAAATTTATTATTATTATTATAATTATAAAATTCAGACGTGATATTACAATCTTCAAAATGTATATTTAAATATTTTGTCAGAGCAGTCATAATTAAATTACGTAGTAAAATATATATTGTTTCTCAAAGTCATCGTTTTAATGACATCTCTTTCCATACGTCGTATCTAATAAAAGTGATAGTCAACTGCTGTCGTATTGGCTAACATCAGCCGATGTTATTCACTAAAGAAATCAAATAATTGTGTTGTGATGGATCCAATAGACAGGGACGGGGGGGGGGGGTGAAGAGAAATGTAACAATTTAGCCTCTAAACTAATATTTTGCACTCTTTCAGTGAACGAGGAACTGAATGACAACTTGTGACAATAAATTACAGGTCTTTTATTCCCTCCAATTAGTAATATTATGACTTTTATTTTAGAATACAATACTAAATGCATCTTGATGGCAGTACTTACATTTTCCACCTCCAAATAATATATTTTCCATTGAACAATTAAATATATGTAGGTTTTTAAATGTATGTTAACGTAATATAATTGATTGTTACGGAACATATGTACAAAGTTGATGAACATTGAGAGCCAACTTACTAATTTCCCATAAATGTTTGGCCTGTTTCGTGTCTGATTCGACGCTCGTGGTACATTCGGAGTTTTGCGGGAAAGGTCTTGTGTTCGATGCTCCTGACGTGACTGCAGAGCGTTCCCCTGGTTTATACCCAGAGCGCGGTCTCGGAATTAACATTTTACTACGCCATTTATACAGCTCGTTTCCTCTTTGTGAGGTCGGGGCAATAAAACTGCAGATCACAGTTGGCTACGGGACAGAAATGGAAGCGGAGGGTTACAACGCTAACGCCATTTATTTCGGAATTTTGCCCCGGGGCTGCAGTCAGCCTGCGGAATGAAGGATTTCTCCAAGTCGGCTTCGCTCTCGGCTTTACTTTTTTCGCATCTAATATTCCGAGATACGAAAGCAAAAGACGTGGAGGATGAGATTTCGAGCTATGATTACTATTTCCAAATTATGACGCAGGAATCCTGAAGCCGCGCCGAGAGGTTTGTCGTTTTCTTTAGACGTTACCTTTTATAAAGTCACATAAACCTCTTAGAGTTTTACAAAACAAATTTTCATTACTTTGTCAGAACAAGCATTTTTTCTTTTAAATTTAAAAGTTACTCATTCGTCGATTGCTAAAATATCTCTTTATACATGGGACCATTAGTGCAATTATTTCAATTGAAACTGTATTAAAAATTACGTCTGCAAAAATATCGCATTTAAGACAACTCAGGTTAAATATTTAATAATTTTTCTATTTAATTTTGTCCTATAACATCAATCTCAAAAAAATAAAATTAACTATAAGCGGTCCAAATCGCTGAATTTATGTGGCGCAGTGTGTGTGTGTGTGTCGGGGACTGGAGTTATAAACATTTTTTCTATAGATTTTAAGTACTACAACATATCGTTACTTAAATGAGACGTTCATCAAATTCACAAGTTATTTTGTGCTAAACAGATCAAATAAATATTCCATCCTTGCCTCCCTCTTCTGTTGTACCCCAAACACTTCCCTATAATGCTGAATTTACAAGACTCTCGTGTCTTAAAACGTGGCCTATTAATCTATTCCTTCTCTTAGGCATCGTCCTCCATATTGTTCGCTTTCCCCTATTCTGTTAAGAGCTTCCTCGTTAGTTTCTCTATCCACCCATCTGATTTTTATCATTCGCCTATAGCACCACATTTCAAAGGCTTCTATTCTTTTCCTTTCTCCAATTCCTATCGTCCACTTTTCGTACCCATATAACACCACGGTCCATACGAAAATTTTTAGCAAAGATTTCTTAATATTCACACTTATATTACCCGTAAGTAAATTCCTCTTTTTCGCGAAGGTCTTCCTTGCCTGTGCTGTCCTTCCCTTTATTACGATTCCCAAGTAACTTCTGTCAAAATATCACTTCCCAATCTAACACCGTTTGTTATTCCACTGTTTCCCATACTACACTCCATTACATTGGTTTTCCCTCTATTAATCCTCATACGAAACTCTTTCTCCAGGACCACGTTCATGCCATTTATTATGATTTCTAAGTCTTCTTCTGACTCCCTTAATACTACAATATCGTCGGCAATGCGTAAGGTTTTTATTTCTTGTCCATATAGTATTATTCCTTTTCCACATTCCGTTTTAACTTTCTTCATCGCCTGTTCTATATATAAGTAAAACAGCATGGGCGACTGACTGCATCCTTTCAGGGTTATGACCGGGTTAATATAAATAAAAATCCTGGCACTTAAGTAAGTAATATATTTAAAGGAACGTACTATTCTATCCAATTACTGGGCAAATTTGTGCAAAGATTGCAATAAACTTGCCCTATTTTCCTGAACCCTACAAAATCCGGGAGCTATGGAATTTTCAATGTTTCTTTAATATTATTAATGCTATAGTTTTACTAATACAAGAATATAACATTTATGAACAATGTCTCACCTAATTATATGATCATCTCTCTCTAAATACAGTTAATGTTTAGAGTGAACTGATCACATATTACCAAATTAAATAAATTAATAAGAATAAACTGGTTGTATAACGACTAATATTAACTTGTGTACTCTTGTTGCTGTATAACGTAGAACTATTCTTTTCCGGTACTCTTGTTGCTGTATAACGTAGAGCTATTCTCTTCCGGGTGAAATTTGACATTCTCCCCGTGGCGATTGAATCCAAGTGTTCCCAGGACGCAACGTTTCAACGACCGTCTCCTTCGTCCCGTTCGAGCAGATTCTCTGCTAACGAGCCTTGCTGGCGGATGGTAATCATAATACCCTTGTTTCCTCTCAGGGTTTCCGGCTGTTCACGACAGAATGAAGTCTTTCAATATCGTAATGGCTGCGGTCCCAAGGCGTCGCGGCGCTCAGGACACGCGTGTGCGCCAACGCACTAAAATAATGAGCACCCTCGCTCTACTGTCGCGTAATGTTAATTAACTCCGTGCAAAGAGTGTGGGGCGGACTAAAACTCTACAGTTATTAGCTTCGTACTGAAGATTAAATTAATTATTCTATTATTAAACCATTATTTTATCTACATTACTTTTTTATTTTACCAAACTTTAAATCTTTTGTGTGTTTAAACCAGTTAGGATCGTTTGCCCGAGATTTTTATTTTAAAATACCCCTGATTTACATCCGCATTAACTAAAAAGCTTAAATTCTTGAAATAAATTCAATAACTAGAAAACATAATGGAATTTCCTTTTCGTGATTACCTAATCATTTAATGAATGAATTTGTTTCGCATCACATTTCTCCGGAGAGAATTCCGCGGTGCGGAAGCCATATGCATTAAAAAGGTAAATGAATATTACTTATTTTAAGGAAATGGTTAACGGTCACGTTCCAGAGAGGGTAAAATATTGCACGTATTACTTTCGCAACCTTTTGAAGTTATGACCTTGCTAAATTCAGAGTCCAGAGAAATTACAAGGTGGTCTAATTGTGGGGGGTCTGGATGAAAAGTGAAGCAATTTTCTTGTATTTCCCGGCTACTTTTCAAGCTAATTCAGATTCCGTGTTGCGAAATGAACATTTTAGCATCGCGTATATCTAAACGCTTCTCCTAATTAAAAGTCTTTTTTTAATGTATAGAGGAGTGAATAGTGTTCGCGCAGTAAAGTTTTTTGTATTAATTAATATTCGCGCATCCCTTTCTTGGAACCGCCCAAAATTTTTAATTAAAAATCCGTTGCTTTTCCTAGCTGATACCACTGCGTGCCAGGGGCTGTCGACGCATGTGCTGTATATATATTTTTAAACACACTGGTGTCCATACACATTCTGAGATTGTAATTTCTTCCCAAAAAATGTGCAGTATGTGCTCCCTCGTACAATATCGCGTTTAATAATTGTCGAGGACAGTAAGTATTAAGACATACGTTACACGCACAAGTTTCTGATATGTTACGTGTATTAAATTCACTGGAAATAATTTAATTACCATTTAATTGCATAAATGAGAGTGAATTCTTACACAAGTAGAGTAAATCTGATCTATACAAGTAATCTGTTACGGGTTCTGTATTATTAATATGATAATGAAATAATATTTTCCTTTACTTTCATGGTTAACCATAACTAAAAAAAATTAACACATAGACGATTTTTCAATATGAGTAAATTCTGTTACTTTTTGACGTTAGGTTTTTGAGAGTGATAATGCGCTCTATTGCCGTGGCGTACTGTATTAATAAAACCATTTGGAAAATATAGATATTGCTTATATCAAGGATCGTGACTATTCACAGCTCGGAAATGTTTAGTTAAAATTTATTGAAATTATTAAATTAATTTTTATTAAAATGAAAGTAGCCCTTTTAATAATTTATATTTAGATTTATTGTTGTTTCCATTAATCCTCGATTGAGGAAATAGGATACGTCATACATCAAAAATTAAAAATGAACAAAATAAAGTACATAATTAAAGACAAATAAACTTAAAATAAATAAGTAAAAGTAAATGTATAGAGACAAAAGTCAATATAAACACAACACGGACACACGATGTCACACATACACACTGGGAAACACAAACAAGCACACACTGAGGAACACGCAATGGAGTTTTAACTACTTGGAGCTGTGCGACCAGGAAACTGTCCTTCCCTCGTGGCTCCAGGCAATACATGAAACAAACAAAAGAGCAGACAAAACTGATTAGAAATTTTAAAGATATGTGGTGTGTACTATTTTACAAGTTGGCAGCAGCTTCTTCAACGCTTTTTGCAGGAACCTTGATTTAAAACTGGAAGGACGATTAAGAAAATCCTGTACCGAGTAAAACGCGCCATTTAAAATAATAGTTTTAGGCTGCTTCACGAAGCTTTTGTAGGTACTATTTTTAACCTCTGGCGGAATGCTGTTGAATAAAATTATCCCGGTATTGTGAATACTTTTCTGGTGTAGAGAAGGGCGATGCTTGTCCGACCTTAGAGCTGAACGATTTCTAGTCGCGTATTCATGAAACCCGCCATTTGTTTGAAACAAATTAGAAAACATGTGTACACTACAGTCAGTAAATGATTTTCATAAAAGTTAACATGGTTACAGGTGGACTCAAAATATTAATATACAATAGATTGTGTAGATAATATTGCTCTGATATATATTATTTTGAGTGTGACATGAAGTTATAATTCTCAAAGCAATGTTTTGCAGGAAATAAATTTTGAACGACTTACCTATCCGCAGTCAGGAAATGTTGATTGGGCTCTTGGTGCATCGAGTGTACATGTTAGTTTCGGAGAGCCCCACTAATTTAGGTATTAAAAGTGATGAGACTAGGAGCGTCTGTTGTGCGCGGCCTCAGGGCCCAGGAAACAATCTCGAGCGCAAGGCGCAAGCCATTTCCTAGCCAGCCTCAATCAAGGGCCTCATTTCCTCGTTAAAGCCGGCTATCTTCATCTGGGCGCAATCATCATTCATTTCCGTGTTGCCAATAAAAGCGAAGCTGCGCGACGAATAATTGATGGGACGCCAATCGTCCGACTGTTTTTAGCCGCTGATGATAATGCTCCCGGCTTATCCGACAACCAATTACAAACCACCTCAAGCTAAGCCGATCCTAGCACGAATCAAACGATGCCATTATTCTTACCTGTGGCCTTGGTCAAGAGGATAGACACGAACAATTCGGGAAACATAAGAGAAGGAAAAACTATTATGTGCAATCGGTCTTACATTATATTACTCATAACACGAACGTCTGAAACTTGACTACATAAACAAACGTTTGCACTTATTTGATTGACTAAATTATTTTACAAATACAGAATCTCAACGATTTTATAAAATTTTAAGATTTCCAATTGTGAGGTATATTTATTTGGTTCATCAGGGACTCTTTATACGTTCGCTCATATAAAATTATTGTAGGTAGTTTATGCACCTTATAATTATTCAGTTAAGTTGCGGTGACAACGCGTCAAAGGGTGACAGAGAGAGAGAGAGAGAGACAAGAGAGTTCAGTGTTGTAACTGTGACTGCGAGTGTGAGCGGGTGCTACTAGTGCATATAAGACATATGAGACTAAATAGCGAAAGGGTGTTAAGAGTTTCTGGCCGTCCAACATTATGTATATTTTAACAGCTGTAAATACACTTACGTTTAGAAAGAAGTTTTGAAATTATTTTCATAATACACGACAAGTCGGATGATACAGAATCAGAAATTATGACAAATATATAGAATTTAGTTAAAGTAAAAGAAAGGGATTCCGGAATCCAGTAAGTTTAAATCGTTATTAAAATATTATGGTAACCATGAGATATAGATTTTACGTATATATTATTTCTAAGAAGCGAACTCGACTTGGGGGGGAAAATACTTGTTCTATAAGTGAATATTCAGATAAAAGTAAATGCTCATGACAACTTGATGCGGCATTCTACATATCCTCTCTATGTTTAACACCATTTCAGGACAAGTTGTGAATAATTGTATAAGAGCTATATTAATGAATCTGTATAATCACTATTTCAGTGAGTGAAAGAATATTGGATTGGAGAAACCTGAAGTCTACAATAAATGCTATATCCAAATTTTCAGAAAAGTACCTTGTTGCAGAGAGAGTAACAATATGCATGGTTATTTCTTTGTATGTTTTTGTTCTGAAAATTTTTGAAGCTGAAGTTTAAGAAATATCGTGTTTCGGTTTTACTTCATTTTACGATATAAGTTTTTTCCAGCTGTCTTTATACAATATATCCGCACTTAACGAAATTAAGATTCCTGAGTGATTTATAAGTTACTGTTCCCTGCGGACTTTAAAATACATCCAGCTACTAATTCAGCCATAAAAAGGAGAGTAGCTCTAAGCTGTCAGTAAATCCTGAAAAAGTTTTGCCGACGATATAAAAGTTGCTTTAAATTACGGAACATTGAGATGAGCGCAGTGTGGTGCAGTCGGGAAAGGTAAAAATGTAATTGAGAGCAAGATAGAACCATTTCAGTGGAAAATGTGTTGCGAATATAAAATATAATTAGAGTTAATGCGGTTAAAACGCAGAGGCACTGGTTTGGTGGCGTGCGTGGGTGTGCGTGTGTGCTACACGAGGGGGAGAACGGTGCGTACCGACTGATAACACAGATTGACGAGGAGATAGGACCGTGTTCATTTACATAACACACTCGTCATGTCGTTAGGCCGCGCCAAACTGTTACCGTGTAATGTATTTTTATCTGTGTTCAGTTGCGCTGATATTCGCTTAAAATCGCTCTCCGAAAACGACCTCAGATTAGGCTTTACGTTTTGTGCGAAATAAAGTGGAAATGCACTCGACACTCGCTAAAAGTTTTCTCGCGCTCTGCTGCCTCTGAAAATGTTTCCCGCTGATATATATCTGTGTTCAGTTATATAAATTAATTTTTAATTTCAATAATCCTGTCTCCGTATCCAAGCCGAGATTAATTAATTATTTTATGGTTTGCTATCTTGATCGGAACTGGGATTTTCAGCGACTTAAAATTTTATGAGCTTCGATTGAACTCGTATATACAGTAATTAGCGAGGTTCACTTCATATAGTAAGTATTTTCCTCTACGTCTCTTAGTTTGCCACCCTTTCTGTCTACTTTATTGTCCATCACTCGTCGTAACCTATTTTAAAACTTTTAAGTTAAATTTGCGAACAGAATTCTAAACTATTTGACCTGAAAAGATACAACCAATAAACCAGTGTCAACTTGATCATATAAATTTATTTCAGTTATGTTGATGCTGCAAACTAAACTATTTTCCCAAATGGGCCTAGCAGATTTTTTTTTTCATTAGGAATTAGCTTCATTAGAATTTTAACATTTTTGTACAGGTTTCATTGATTTCTATATTTTCTATCAGAACGAACTAGCGCAGTTTTATACGTAAATTTAGTAACAAATATTAATTATTTTAGGATATTAAATAAAAATACAACCAAATAAGTCAGAAGTTTAATCAGTATTTAATTAATATAAATAAAACATGTTATCCTACTGTGTGGACTTCTTTCGGTAAATTTTTAAATGGATGAAGTAAATACGTAACCGTTGCGGAAGATATCCCATCCATTTGAAAATTTACCTGAAGAAGCCCACAAATTTGGATGAACCGTTGTATTTATAGGAATTAAATTTAGTTGATTACTTATTTCACCGTATTTTTTATTTATTGTAACACTTAATATCAGAAAAATTGTGTTTGAATTAATTTTTTATTTTTGCCTATTTTTATGAGCCACTGAGTACTAGTAATATCTCAAACCAAATATTTGATAAACCTTCTATCCGCCTGATTTGGCAATCTATAAATATTTGTTGGAACTGTAATAGAATACAATGTATGAAATTCATATTTTATTCTTTGAAACATGTAATTAAAAATGTTATTCAAGCCTGCCATGTTGCAAAAAGTACGTTAACTTAATTTATTTCGTATATAAAAATTTTGGTTTGCTTCAGAAGTAATTTTGTTTACTTTGACATTAATTTTTTCTTTACGTCTTTTGAATTAATTATTTTAATGGCACTCTCATTATCTTTTCAGCATAACATTCGTAATGTTTAGGAATTCACGTCATTTATATAATGGCCTTATCAGGATCTTTTTTACTGGGTCTAAAAAGGATAGTTATTATATAGAATTTTTAGGTATTTTACAAAATTCTCAGGGAAAATATGTAATAATTCCCATATTTTATACATTGCCTATATCTACCGGACATTATATCTATGCCGGGTTTTCAGACATTCATGGTAACTTATAACCGAAGTGTCAATAATAAGTGACATGCCTTTCAAGTATTCTAAATATCTCGTATGTCAATCTGAGATTTGCATTTTGTATTAGAACATGTATGTTAATGATAGAGATGTCACTAGAATCCACGGATTAATTACTTGGAAATACAACTTCCGATTCCGAGTAAATGGAATAATATATTTGTTGTTAGAAGCTATTGCTCTTACAAGTTTTTTAAAAATTATTTTTGAATGTCCGGTGAACTTGGCAAGATTAAGCTAATAAATATCTTGATATTAAGTTACTTGAGAACGGTTGTTTAAACTTCTGCTAGCCGACAACGCTTAAATACGAGCTTTGATTTCCCCTTGTCGTGCGTAGAGTAACAGGAACTGTTAAGAGCATTAGCTCTGAGCTGCTCTCTGGGATGTTTTGTGAACTAACTTTGAATCTGGAGACATAAACGTTCAACTTTATCTTCAGCGCTGCTTGCTCTGCACAACCCCGCCCACTCATGCCACAGTTCTTCATGGAGCGTCGAGGAGGGACGGGGTGGCAAAAATCGTGAACTTTTGCAGGTGTAGCAGAAGGCGAAGAATATCTTTGGTTAATTAAGCAAATATATCAAGTCAAGTCTGCTCGGTTTGAATCCACTCGTCGAGAAAGAACGACAAAGAAGTTGGCCGAAGAGTACAAGTAGCGTGGTACGGGCGCGGTTGGAGCCTGGCAAACAGAAACTTTATCCGGGCCTCGAGATAATTAACTTGCGGGCATTACCCGGTAACGACTCCGAACACAGAATGTCGCTCCTAATTACTGGGCCAGTTGCTTTTTAATACTCTCCTCGCGGACCTTTCACGCCAGAGCTCAAAGGGAGAAACATTGAAAAATACACGCCTCAGATGTGCCACTATATATTGTGCGTGTGGATAGACTAAACTATTATTAATGCTTATAGGTTTGTCTTTAAGTTAAAAAATTATATATTTCAATGAGTTGTACTAGAACCTGCATTTCCACTACAGCCTCTGGCGCCCAACAATTAATCTCATTCACAAATTATATTTATAAAAGAAGAACCACGAAGAATGGTAAATGGAACTGAATCGTCTTATTTTGTTCGTTACTACCTCCTCAGTAAACTGTAGCATATTTTCAAACATTTTTCTAACGGTACGTATATAACAAATAAAAGTACGGACAAATAAGTCAGCAAATAAATTTAATTACTATTTAATTAGCATAAATACAACGTGTCATCCAACTTAGCGGACTTCTTTAGGTGAACTTTTAAATGGATGAACTAAATACATAACTGTCGTTGGAGATATTACATACAATTAAAAATTTACCTGAAAAGTCCACAAATTTTGATGAAACGTTGTATTTAAATCGATTGAATACTAATGAAATTCATTTTCTAGTCGTATTTAAATTAATTATTATTCTTACCGTATGATAAAATTATTAATACGTTTCATATTTATTGGTTTTATATTCAGTCCGTTTCTTACATTGAATTTATTTTCTCTCTTTTTTATAAAATATACGCATTTTCTCATTATTTCATTTTTCTTTGTGTGAATTTTAGGATGTGCAAGCCATATTTTCTTGTCATAATGTATTTGATTCTTTTATTTCATATGCAGATGACTTATAGGCCTGCTTGCTATTTTTATGCACAAGGAGGCGCGCAAATTTTGGCGTTTCGTTCAGTAACAGTCTATTTTTCGCTATATTAGTCATCCTCTATTATAACTCGTAGAAGGGAAAGCTAAAACTACTTATGCTGAAGTAAAAGTTAGAATATAACTGTTCATTTAAAATTTAAGCTCTAAACTTAAAATCATAAAGTAAAAAATTACAAAATGAAGTAGTCCAATTTCAGAGAAAAGTTAGTTACTGTTAAACAAGTTTTGTCTGCAATTTTGGGTGGTTAATTTTGTAATTTACATAAATTCAGCTCTTAAGTAATATCAATAATTGTGGTCGATATTTTCATCGTACCGTACGGTTTGAGATATTCAAATGCATGAGTGAAATAGTTTTCTCGTTTCAAATCCTGGCATAAATTTGAGATAATACTTGAGGAGGATGGTGAAACGCCTGCTTCTGTAACGAGTGCCAAATCCCGAGAATTGACTCAATAAATTTACTTTTAAATGCCTTAATCGTCTAAGATATTCTTTGGCTATTGTTTTGGAAAAATTAATGGAATAAATTCAATTTAATTCACTTAAACGTTGTAATTCGATATTAATGACCCTTAGTTCTGGATATGAATAATTGTTATTGCCTCTGTGGTTATTCTGACGGGTATAATAGTTGTCGGTTACACATTTACTGCAACGTGCCCTTTTTGCGTCGCAGATGGAGCAATTGTTCTATTAATATGTAATGAGGAAGTGGTAACAACGGTCGTACATATCGCAGAGGAAGGGGCGTTCTCAAGGGACCATATCATGATGAGCCACTGGTAGGGCCGACAAAGGGACTGCATAAGCACCAGTCTCTTAATCCGCAACTCCGCGTAGCGGCAGAAAATAACGACCCACTCTTATTAGTCCGACTGTTTCTCTCTCTCTTTCCCCACAATATACAAACAGCGTGGCTCTACCCACAACGAATAAAGATCGTTTATAGCACAATGCCGAAAGCGGAAAGAGCGTATCATATTATTTAGTCTTCTTCGTTACATGTAATTTTTCATTTCTGGCAGTAACATCTAATTGTTTCGTAGCTTGAATCCGGGTGAGAATATAGCTTACATGTAACGGTTTACCGTATGAAAATAGAAACAGTGTCTACATCCTCAACTTCAAGATTTTTTACGAGGACATACAGAAATTTTACACGGTATTGACATATTCTGACTTTTTTTTTACAAGGTCAAGTTGCTCCGAATTCAGACGTGGAAATTTCCTGAAATATTCAGGACTAAAATCTACAGACTACTACTGCCATTTTTCCACTGAAGGAATAACATACAGGAAACATGACAGTATACGAGCTCTCATTTCGAAACGAAGATTTGGCGTTGATCGCCACTTGGTTACAACTTCCCTTTCGTAATTACGAACACGTCGAATCCAATCGGACAGTGTAACTATGAGCTGGATTACGTCAAGTATAGTTTGGTGGACGTGTAAATAATAAATTTTCATGTCGAGAACGTGTTTTGCGTAGTGCCGGTTCGCAGGCGCGGCGCCGAACACAAACAATGGCGCGCGCTCTGTATTGTACAGCCTCTGATTGATGGTACCGCAGTAATTAGGGATTGTTGCAGGGAACCAAGATAATTGTTAATAGGTTTCATTCAGTTTTGATTAACGAATGACGGAGAAACGTAAAGCGGAAATGCGTGGTCATTAAAGAATACGTAAACACCGGTAATTTACGACGAAAACAAAAATTCACGTGAGGCAAATTTCGATCGAGGTCAACTGGATATTCTAGATTTGTTTAGGATTAAATGTATTGCGCATGAAATAATAACAATAACCAATTTTATTTATTATTTTAATTTAGAAGAAGTTCTCTTCTTAGCCCTTATGTTTTGCCGTGACCTTTTGTACCCTTAACAGGCTTCTTAGACACGTAAAACCTGTATTTAAATTATCTCAGAAAAAAATTACAATTTAATCTACTAAGAAGCAGTTACAGATGAAATAGTAATTTTACTGTAAATATATCGTAAATTGTCATTAATTATCATCATAATGAATTTCTGGTTTTAAACTCCCTGTGTTCTTAAGAAATTCTTTCGGTTAATCAAATCAGTGGAAAAACAGATAGGTACATAAATTACATCTTAGCTGCGAAAGAGTAGTGAATTATTGGAAAAAAGGACAAGAGGTTTATTGACACTAAATTAAATGAAAGAAAATTGCACAATCATAAATCATAGGACTTCGTCATTATGGAAGATATAACACAAATTTAAGAAAAGAGAAAATACTTTGCGATTGTGATTCGAAATTAACACTTTTATGAAATTTTAAATATATATAAACAATATATATATGCAATTTTGCGCACAACTACTAGAAATATAAATTTTCTGTAAATTAAACAAATAACATTAAACAACTAGTAAAATTTCACTTACATTATTCGTAATATGATTTAATTAATAATTTTCATTATTTACGTTAAAACATAAAAACAAAAAAGTTTTTTCCTTTGAAAATATTTTACAAGTAATGCAAATTAAAGATGGCTGATATGTCGTTCTTCTATATAATTAAAAAAATTGTTGAGTGGGAATTGGTGCTTATAATTAATATATTTTTAATTAAATATCAAATTAAATAAATTGAGGTTTGATCAAAAGAAGTCCACTACGTGAGCAACAATGAGGCGTGAATACGGCGTTCTTTGTCCTCAGGTTAATCTTGGTGTTAACTTCCCTGGTTTTACGACAGACCAATCACATCCCCTAGTTTATAGTACATTATTTAAATTATTCATCCTTTTGTAAATATTAGTCGTTTGCAAATAAGGATCTAACACTTATCAAAACGAAATTATTTTCTTCTCGAGTCCAAATGAGAAAAAATAAATATAGGGACTATTCATAGCTAAATAGTCTTCTTATAAATGAGTTTAATCACGGTATAATCAGTAGGACTTCCTTAGACTGACATTTTCCACAGAAAACTAGTGTACACTCGCACAGTGCTAGAAAGAGTAAATTTTTTAAGTATCCTTTATTGAGAAGAGTTCAACTAGTCTTCTGCATTTTGTTTTCCATTTGCTTTCCGGTGAACGTGAAGCATAAATTTTTATTTGTATAAACTGTCAATTGTGCAGCCGCTAGCGAAACGCATGACAAATTGTCCATATGGCTGTGATGTTGCTGACATCCTGCCTCTCAAATTGAATCGCTTGTAAAGCACAGGACACTAAACCATTTTCGCGCTCCAGCACAATTAATTGTAGCACGAAACATGACTGGATGAACGATGCAGGTAGAGGGAACT